>JARFIY010000366.1:1200000-1800000 GCA_036346155.1 Sinelater perroti
ATCTTATTCAAAACGCAACCTTTTTAAAAGGTGACAAAACTTCCAAGTCTTAACCAATTAATGCCAATACACATACAAATTAATAGATTTGTTATTTAGAAACAACTCAAAATATATAATAAGGCCACATTTAAGTGAAGTGCTTTGAGCCGCTTTATTATACTTGCTCTACAATTTCTTTGTCGTTGTTATAGATGATAAAATTTTTATCCCTTGTGACCATGCGTTTCAAATATGAGATACGTTCTTCAAGTTATAAAAGAGAATCGTAGATATTAAGAAGTTTAGTGAAATGACTTTTTGAAGTAGCTAAATATTTTACTAATGTGTCTCAATGTTTTTAATTAATTTTATGCTGAACTATATATTATATGTTAGAGTTATTATAAATTATTATATAAAAAATTTGAAAACTAATTTTGAACTTTGGTGGTTATAAAATATCTACTTTGCACCCTTTACATCCATTTAAACTTGGTCACTCTTTTGATGTTATAGATTATCACTATCATCATTTCCGTTCAAATAATTTTTTCATCGTGTATTCTATCTTTGTTATTGGTTTTATTCACTTTTAGTCAACTTTTAACAATTTTTCTCTCATTGACTTTTTTATAACTCTGTTTTAATTACTTTTCTTTGTATTTTTTATTACTGTCTATGTTTCTGCACCTTAAAAAAGACAGCAAAATATTCTAATTAAATATTTTGGTTTTTAGTTTTTGATCCACTTACGAACTAAAATCATTTTTACGGTTACTAAACATTGCCTAGTTTAATATCATTTTTTAGTTTATTTCATTGTCTTGATTTTATTTTCAACATTGATTTTAAATTCCATTTCTCTTTACTTCTAATGCGTTTTTGTAATTCTATGATGCTATTTGTTGTTAATAATACATCGACTAATATTGGCCTAAATTGTTTACTATTCTGTTTTTACAAACTATTTGTATATTTTTGTAAAATAATTGATTTACAATATATAGTTTGATTAACGTTTAATCTTACCCTTATCTTGTTTTTCCTTAAGCTTTCTCGATGTACCTAAGCTTTGCAACATACAAATTGTATGAAGTCACAGTCTTCAGTCTAGAGAAGTTTTGGAATGATGCACAATTTAAGAAAGCAAGAAGATCAATAAACAATCAGTAGGTATCAAACATATCAGAGTTCTATCAGACCGGTACTTATTAGCAGGCCTAATTATGTAATCATTTAAGTTCGAAAATTAAGGTTCTTTATGCTTTTCCTTTTTAAAAGTGACAAAAATAAAAGTTAACGAAATTTTAAAATAAGCTTGAACTTTAGTTATCAATATAACGAATTTTTGATTTAAAACGAAGTAAGATGCATTTCAATACATGTGTATTAATCTATTAAAAAGTACGTAATTCATTGATCAACGCAATATTATATATCTTTGTTTTGTTGTTATGTTCTTAAGAATTTTGCGTTATCCTGAATTACAACATATGGTTTATCCTAGGATAATTTTTTTATTTTTAACTCTGATCTATATTTTCTATTTACACATGAATCTACTCTTGACATGCTGTTTAAAAAATCCATTAATATGTTGTCTTAGATAAGATACCAAAAACAGTACATATAATTTACATAAATTAAATTAAATGAAAATCACAAGGAGCAATAATAAATATTAAAGAAAGATGTATCTATTATTTATATCCAGACTCACGCTTTATCAAGATATTTTTTCAACAAAATTTTTATTAACGCAAAACTAATACCCTCTACGTCAATGACGCTATTTGCCCACAATTTGTGCAAAATATAATGGTATTTTTGTTTTACAGCTTAGAATTTTTATATGTGACTATCTGTTTCTCTCCTACTGTTCTTCTCTTTGTTTACTATCAATTTTGATCACTCTTGTAAATTAACCGTTCAACTGTGCTGATCTCTGCAGTGCTAATATCAAAAATACTTACATCAATTCATAAAAAAAGTACTTACGGTTGGTGAACATAATCTCTCATAATATATTTCTTTAGGTTTTGAATAATATGTGGATTTTTTGGTACTCACAATTTTTGAAAGAACACAAAAATCTACTAGTGATAAAACAGACGATTTTAGGAAGAACCTTTTGAAGTCAAACGATTTCTAAACATTTATTCCAAAAATTGCATAGTGTCACAAGACAAATATGTAATTTAACCAACGTACCCTTCTTATATATCGAATATCAGATCTTCTTCTTAGTAAAAATAAATTGTGCAGTGTCTGTAGCAGTTTATGTTAATATTGAAAAGTTAGATTGCGGGTTATTCTTTTTGATTTCTTTATTATTAATTTTGCTTGTAATTTTAAACATGTGCTTTCTTTTGAAAGACTTTATCTTAGTTTTTAACATTATTATGTAGAATAAACGATGGTTATTTTCCCCTAAAAAACTTCATAGTAGTCTTGTCTGTATTTTTTCTTATTTAGTTTTAACTGCTTCAATCATATCTTTTTATTTATCATGCATATAGTTTAATATTTTTTAGCTTTCATTTTCATTTTCTAATATCAGTTTATAGTTTTTAAGATTTTCTTTTATGGTGTAGCTTTGTTGGTAGTTTTAATTATTCATCTCTTTTGTTTTATTTCTTTTTATGTCTAACTTTATATTTTTTATTGTAACTCTCGTAAGACTTAATCTACAATATAAAATAAAGGCTGTACAAATAAATCTCCGCCGTTTTTTATCAAAAATTGGGCATTTATTGTGAAAGAACGGAACCTTATGTGTTATTCAAAGTGTGGTCCATCGCTAGCCACTACTTTTTTCCGTCTTTCTGGCAGAATACGGATACCGCGTCGGAAGAACGCTTCATCTTTTGAGGCTATTCACAAAATGACCCAATTTTTGGTATCTTCATATGATGTGGAGTGCTGCTCAGACAGGCCATGTGCCATCGATCGGAACAAGTGATAATCGGAAGGGGCAATGTTTGGGGAATATGGAGGGTGGGGTAAGATTTCCCTATTGAGTGTTTCCAAGTAGGTTTTAACCAACATGTGGACGAGCATTATCATGCAGGAGAATAATTTTGTCGTAGTCTGAGTAGTAATGGGCGCGTTTTTCCTTGAGTGCTCGGCTCAATCTCATCAATTATGTTCGTTAGAGGGTCCCAGTAATGGTTTCGTTCGGTGTGAGCAACTCATAATACACGACACCAAGCTGATCTCACCAAATACACAACATGAGTTTTTTCTATGAATATTCAGCTTTGCTGTCGATGTTGAAGGATGGCCACGTTTTCATTACCAAAAAACCATTTCGTTTATGCTTGGGAAGCAGCATTTCTCATGTGCAAAATCAGCGTTCATCATTTCTCGGCTTCAGTTCATATGGAATCCAATTCTCTTACTTTTGAATGATTTCCAACGATTTTAAACGACGTGAAGTTGCTCGTTGAGTCACTACTAATGTAAGTGCAAGTTCTTCTTGCGTTTGGCAGGAATCTTTCTCTAATAATGCTTTCAATTCTTTGCCTTCGACGTCAAACTCACCGTTCTTAAACTTATGAAACCGCTCACTACAAGTTTTCTCATTTAAAGCAGCCTCACCATATGCATATACAAGCAATCGACGCGCCTCAGCTGCAGATTTCTTCAAATTAAAGAAGTAAATCAAAAGTTCCTGCAAATGATGCTTATTCGGCTCTAAACTCGACATTTTCGCACGAAAAAAGTTATGTGCTGCTGATACAAAATCGCTAATATTTTAAGGTTATGGTGTTGCCATATGTCCCATCTTACGATATGACGTTTTACATCTGACAATTTCAACCATAACTTACTGATGGGGCCATCTTTTGTCAAACGACGGAGACTTATTTGTATTCCCTTTATAATTCATATTTAAAAAGTGTTTTCTTATGATTTATGTTTTTTCATTCTTCTGATTTTTATCTCTGTAACTTTTTATGTGCATTGACAAATATCTTTTTGTACCAGATAGTCCTTGTACTCTGTTATATTGTTTTGTTTCTTTTTGCTGTTAATAATAATTTTCTTTAAATGCATGTGTTTGATTTAAAATTTTTTAATTTAATTTATGTCCGCGTTGTCTGTGGAGCCAGAGAGTGAGCTACATTTATTTATTTTAAATGTATGAGGAATTATCTCTTCGGATATAATTACTAAAAGAATTACCTGCCAATAACGTAAATATAGCTACAATATTAAGAGAATGGTTGCAAAAATCGTTTATATTTTATCTACCAAATGCAGTTTTAAATTAAAAACATTTTTCAGAACAATGAGAAGTTGCTAAAATTATAATAATACCCAAACCTGATAAACCTACTAACCTAACCTAATTATTCTGCTGTCGCTTTTTTCCAAGGATTTTAAAATATTGTTTTTAAGGAAATTAATAGCTATAATTTTATATATAAATTAAGCTAACCGCCAGTGCAGTTTTAAAAAAACTATACCACAATCAAACAGGTTCATCAAGTTAATGACAAAATTTTAAAAGAATTTACAAATGCTACTTTGCGACTATTTTCATGGATGATTTTATAGCAATCTATAGAATCTATAGCCATATATATATATATATATACCTATTCTTTAAAGGCGATCTCTTTACCTACTTCCACTATGGTGGCCACGTTCACACCATCTTCAGGAAAATTTATAAGAACTAGAGCTCAAGTCCAATAAATGGCATATAAAGTTTAATGAAGGAAAAATCGGTGCTCATGACGCTAAGAAGAAGTACATGCCCTCGAGTTTTACTTAACGACACACCAGTACAACAGGAAGAAATCGTTAAGTATCTGAGGTTGCATTAGGACTGACTCTTGACTTGGAGGAAACACAATTTTATAAAAAAAAAATGAGTTAGGTTTTAAAATACAAAAAAATGTTGATTCTTAAACCAAAAGTTTCTACTGTTTATAGAAAGTAAAAAGTGACATCATTAAGTCATTTGGACCTCGCAGCTTAACAAATCTGTGAGTGGCAATATGTTTTCTTCTGCGAAGCCATTTTATTAATGGTTTTATATTTGTTTGTGTTATATATTTTTGACGTCACTTTAATTTTGAAAAGTGATTTACGGAGTAGATCAATTCCTTTTTTACTTATTTCTTAACAGTTTTGTTTGTTTTCATCTATAATTTTCTTCAAAATGTTATCCTAGTTTGTAATATTCACTAAATTAATGAACAATAACTACTTTGTACCGGATAGCCCCATAATAATCTTTTTACTTCTAATTCGATTATATCAGTCGAAATTATTTATTTTGTTATTTGGTTTATACAATTTGAAAATTTCTTATTTTTCTTCAATTTGTTAATTACTGTTTTCTCTATATTTTCATACTTTATATAGTGTTTTGTCTATAAATACAGATGTGCTTTACATACATACATACATACATAATCGGTTATCTTCTACCTTACGGTGTAGTGGTGTGAAGGTGTAGTACTTTTCTCCACCTACTTCTGTCCTTCGCTAATGTATCAACTTGTCTCCAGTTTAAGTCCTTTTCCTGTACTATTTTGCCCATTGCCTCGTTCCAAGTTCTTCTTGGTCTCTCCCTTTCTCTTTTTTTGTCCATACCCATTTTCCATATTTTCTTCACTGTTCTAATTTTATCCATTCTGGTGAAATTACCACTACTTTAACTGTCCCTTTCAATGTTGTTCGTCAGTGAGTTCACACCCACGAATTGTGTCATTGCTAATTCTGTCTCTTCTAGTAGCTCTTGCTGCTGTTCGTAGATATTTCATTTCACTGGTCTGTAACCTACTCTTAGCTTTGTCGTCTAACACCCACGTTTCACTATCATAAGTTATGACAGGCGTAAACACACTATTAAATATTTTAACTTTAGTTTCCGAGTTGAATTTGTGGAGCGAAAGCGGATAGACGCGAAATTGGCTGATGGCGATAAAATACTCGAATACGGGCTTTGTTACATCGACTTTTTGTAGCTAACTGAAACTGAAAGTGATAATTATTAGCAATTTAATAAGAGTGAGTAATTAATCATAAATAAGGAGCGTTTATAAAGCAGTGTAAATAAGAACAATTAAGAATACAAACGAAGAGAGTTTTTAACCAGAAGGCCAAACGTTCCTTGCCTTGCACGGCCGGCAGACGGGAGATAACGCGACCCGGACGATACGGAAAGTTTATTTACCAAACGTACAAAAATCTAAATTCAGATCAAATATTGACAAAAAGGGGATTATAAATGAGGTCAGGATCTAAGAAAGATAGAGATCTAAACAGCAGCGAAGAAAAAGAAGAGATCTTTAAGAAAAGCAAAATAGTAATTAGATTACCAACACTAAAAACAGAAAAAATAGCAGTAAGTGAAAGAAAAATGGGAGATCTAAAGGAAATTAAAGACATGATTAAAATTATGAGAGATGAAATTAAGAAAAGTACAGAAGAAAATCAGAAACTACGAGAGGAAATGGCAAAACGGGAGATAAAATGGGAATCAGAGAAAAAACAACTCCAAAAAAGAATCGAACAACTGGAAGATAAGTTTGAAATAGTAGAAAAAGAAAAACTAAAGTGTAGGTTGATAATCAAGTGTGTAAAATTAGTAGAAGATCGAAAAAAAGAAGAATCAAAACAATTCCTCGCAGAAAAATTGGGAGTAGAAGTAGAAGGAAAGAAGGTAGTAACACTGCAAGGAAATAAAGGTACAATTACAAGTCTGGTTGAAATGAAAGACTGGGATAATAAACAGAAGGTCATGAAAAACAAATATAAACTGAGAGGATCCACTATATACATATATAATGATATGACACCAAAAGAGAGAGGAATACAGGCCGAAATAAGAAAAATTGCAAAAGAAGAGAGAAGTAAAGGTAGAAGAACGAAAATCGGTTATAAGAAAATCATCATAGAAGGAGTGGAATTCGTCTGGGATGATGAGGAAAAAGGAGTTATAGAGAAATCAAAAACCTGATAACAAAAAAGAACCAGGCCGAACTTATAACGAAATATGCGATGGACATGGACGACGATAAACAATATAAGATGAACAACAAAATGAAGAGCGTAGGAATAGACAAAAGTAAAGAGAAAGAAAAGGATAAGAGGAACGTAAGCAAAATGCAACAGGAAAAATTGAGAATAGGAACATGGAATGTGAGGAGCATCAAAGACAAAGAAGAAGATTTAGTAGAAGAAATGATAGAACATCAAGTGAAAATCCTAGGAGTAACAGAAACCAAGAAGAAAGGAAAAGGTATGAAACGAATCCATAAAGGATACTGGCTATTTTGGTCAGGAGTGAAGGAAACGGAAGGAGCAAGACGTGGGGTAGGATTAATAATAAATTCAGACATACTAAAAGACATTATAAAGGAAGAATACATAAATGAATGGACTTTAAGATTAGAAATGAAGTTAATAGGAGAAGAAATATGGAGTGTGATAATAGCATACGGAGAAGGATACAAAATAAAAGAAAAGAGATAAAATCCGAAATGAAACGTACAGACACGACTTAAAGATAAAACCTATAATGGAAAAAATAGAAGAAGGACAACTAAGGTGGTTTGGTCACGTGTGTCGTATGTCAAAAAAACAGATTAGTGAAAATAGTGTATGAATCGCGAGTGCCGGGTAAAAATCAAAGAGGAAGGCCAAGGAAAACCTGGGAAGAATGAAGAAGAGAGGCAGCAGCAAACAAGGGAATAAACTGGGAAGGTATAAAACAAGTAGCCCAGGACAAAAAACTATGGAAAGAAAAATATACAGCAACATAACAAACTCTTCTCCCACCTGCTTACACCTAACCGTAAAAAGGCATAAGGATTAAGTAAGTAACTTTAGTTTCCATGTTGACTTTCTTTTTTCTAATAAACGTTTTGTTGGGAGAATAGTAGAGTCCATTTGCTGCTTTTATGCTTGCATTAATTTCAGGTTCTAAGTGTCCTTGGGCATTAATTATCGATAATATTTAAAATTGTCAATTTGCTGTATTGTACTATTATTAATACGAATAGTTGCTGCTTGTTTCAGTTTATTTATAATCATAACTTCAGTTTTATCTATATTTATCTGCATACTCTACTCATTTATTGCCTTATTTCAGCTTGTTATATTCCTTTGTAGATCATCTTCTGTGTCTGCTGGTATCACTAAATCATCGGCATAAATCATTTCTTTAATCACAACTGGTCGCAATTCTCTTACGACTACTCTGGCTCCACTTATTTCCCGTTCATATTTTTTTGAGATTTTATCCATCAAAGTAATAAACAGCAAAGGACTCAACACACCGCCATAGCAAAGGAATAAATTATTAAATATGTGCAAATGTTTTTTAAGCTAATTGTCTCAGACCGAATATTAAGTCTGTGGTTCCTCTCCTTGGTCTGAACCCAGCTTGGTTGTCATCGAGTATGATCTCAACTATTGACCTTAGTCTTTCCTTCATATACTTTATTACTACCCCTAATATGGAAATTCCTCTGTAATTAGTACAATTTCTGGGATCCCCTTTTAAATAGATTAGCAATATTGCTGCTACCGTCCAGTATCTAGGGATTTTTCCTGTAACTCAGGCTATATTTAATATTTTATGAAGGAGTTCTTTTCTATTTCTTCTCATACATTTGATTATTTTAGCCCTAATATTGTCTTGCCCGCCGCTTTTCCGTTTTATAATTTCCTCACTGCGTCTTCAACTTCTTTAACTGTTATATATTCTGGTTTGTCAATGTTTCCAGTATTTACGAAATTATGGCTATGTACCTTACTGTCCCCAGAAAGTATATCCATGAAATATTCACGCCATCTATCCATAATTTGTTTGTCTGTAGCTAACAATTTACCTTCCTTATTTTCTATCTATTTCAAACCATTACCTTTGTCCCTTCTTAGATTTTTTAACGTTCTATACAGTAGCTTCGCATTTTCCTTACTATTTTCCTCCATTTTATTTTCAAATTCCTCTCAAGTATCCCTCTTTGCTTGCAGTACCAGATCCTTCACCTTTTTTCTCTGTTCCTTGTACCTTATGTTGTTCTGTTCTATTAAGATATTCTTTCCAGGTGTATTTCTTCTTCCGTATTTATTCTTTTACTTGATTGTTCTACCATGCAGTGCATTCTTTCTTTCTACCATGATTTATGCCACACACTTCTTCAGCTACTTTGCAGATGTTTGTTTTAAACATATTCCACAGTTCTTCTAGATCGTCAATGTTTTTCCAATTTATCATACCGAGCTCTTCTTCTAATTTTTTACTGCACCTATTTTTGGTATTTCCATCTTGTAGTTTGTGGACTTTTATACTTGGTTGTATAAATGTGTGATTTTCTGGGATTTTTTAATTAACTTTGCGTTGATTTTCATTCTTACTTCAACCAAGTAATGATCACTGCCGATTTCCCGACCTCGTTTTACTCGTACGTTCATAATTTCTCCTCTATACTTGCTTTGCACCAATACTGAAGCAATAATCGACTTTTCATTTCTACTTTCCATTACTCACGTGAACTTATGTATGTCTTTATGCTTATAATATGTATTACCTAGTATCATATCATTATCTATACAAAATTCTATGACATGCTCATTATTTACGCTTTATTATTTACGAAGTCCTCACCAAACATTTCTACTGGATGTCGTATTTCGTTACGTCTACCAACCCTTCTATTAAAATCTCCAGCTACTATGATTTTGTGCTGTTTGTTATCAACTTCCCCCTAGAGTTCTTTCTAGAATACATTCTTGGCCTCTTTAATCTTATTTTCTGATTGTCCGTATCTTACAGTGATTGTTAGTTTTTCTTACTCTGATAATCCTTTCAGAGATATGTTTCTAATTCTTATATAATCAACAACCTTTTCATGAATTATTATACCCACTCCAGCTTTGGCTCTTTGTAATACATCTATTCCAAAGTTTTGCTTTAGGTTTTAGAAATTATTCTGTGGTCAAATGCTATTATCTTGTTCTTTATTTTATGCAGTCATCGCTTCGAGGTTTAAAAAATACCAATTTTAGTTATATTCTAGAAATATTTTATAATTTTCCTTCAATAATCTCTTTAAGGGTGTGTTAAATACTTATAGTGAAAGGAATTTTTGACTTCTACATGGTATTGTCATAGTTTTACTATTAGTAGAATATTTTTAGTTATATAACTTTAATAATCAAGAAAATTAGCCTCTTTAAATCATTTTATTGTATCGTATTAATCTTTAGCCTTAACAAGTACTTTATATCAGTACATTATTGTAGATTTCTTGATGTTGACCAAGAGTTTGCAAGACTGGCTAAGCTTTAATTTTCTTGTGAGGTCAAACTAAGTCCTTCTTTGATTAATAGATTAGAATTTAATTTAATGACTTTACTTCGTCTGTCTATTAATAGAAAATACTAAAACCTATTAATATCTATTGGAACCTAGTTAAAGTTAAAACACTTATGTATTCAAATTATTTGCACAAGCAAACTATTTAAGAAGCTGTAGGAATGAAACTCGTTCCAAACTAATAAATAACGTAATCTTAAATTTTCCTCCAGCACTTTCCTTAACCCCTCGTAGCTCCTGACATTCCCAACCATAGAATTTGAAGTTGATTCTAAATCCAATATGCTACTTCGCTGCAGACTCGACTGGGCCGTTTTAACTCTTACTCGAACTCTGCTTTTATAGTAATAACCTACGGTTATTCAAATTTCCCTTTTAGATTCTACTCGAAAATAATATTTGCCACCTGCGCTCTCCACCCCTCTAGCATCAAAGCAGCCCTTTTCCCGAACCGACAATCAGGCAAATATTAAATCGGCCCACCTTGTTAGCGCCCGAAATAGACGCGCATACGTGGAACAAAATTAGTCTGCCATAATTCGTCTAATAGATACAATCTGTTATAACAGCCCCGCGCTTCTTCGTAAATTAGTCCGCTATCAAGCGATCTAAGCGACAGATGGATCTACTCTCTTGCGTGTGCGCGGAGCCATTTTTCATCCGCCGCGTTATATTAAGAATGGCTTTCTTTAAAACATGTAGGAGGCAACTCGGCGCATCAAAAAACCTGCCAGCAAGTGCCGTGTAGCCCTTATTGCCGTGACTTATCTTCACATAAAGTTGCTGTCTCGTTTGTCTTGCTGTTTGCACTGTGCCCTTTTTGAGCAGTGGATGGAGGATGTCAGATGTATGATACAGATATTCTCTTGCTGCAGGAATAACATCAAAAACATGACGGTGAGGAGAAACAACAAAATATTCTAACTAAAAGTAAGCGGAACAAGAAATTTGTTTTCCACACTTTGAGCCAGTCCGGTATTATAACGTTGTTTATTTATCTTTAAATAAGTAAGTAATTTAAAAAAAAACGTTGAAGTACAATACATGTTTAATAAAATAAAAAATATGGTTGGATGTGACAACCTTGAACTTCTGTTGTTATGCAACTAACTAAGAGAGAAAAGGAATTTTTATAAAGGTAGAATTGCAGAATTCTCTGCTCATATTATTTTTAACTTTTTATAGTAAAAAATATTTTATACGAACAATAAAAGTTTGCATCTTTTCAATTTATTGCGTTTAGATTATATTTATAAATATTTGAATGCCAATTCACACTATAATCTTGTTATTGTTTGTTAATTTGCAAAAATTACTTTTGCCCAATATTTAGCATTTAAAAGCAATTTTGCGTAACGTAAATGTAAAAATGGGTATAAACGTTTTTTTATAAACCTTCAAACATTCATATATTTGTAACACTGAATTAATGTATTTTTGAAATCTACATAAACAGTTGAGCTTGGTGCTCAAGCAAATGTAAATTTCTCTTTTTAACTTTTAATGATACGCTACTTTACTTGTCACTTTCAAGCTTCCAAGTAGCGCTAGCCAACTTTTCCATTTATAGATTGCTCTCTTTTTTTAGAGTTTTATGTCATTAATATTTTACTATAAAAGATAGAATATTAAAAAAAGCGTTCTGCTAGTACTAAATTTAACCAAATGTTACACATAATATTAAAATCTTTATCTATGAAGTATATTCAATTAAAATTTGTTCAGAATCTGTAAGAAAAAAATAAAAGATGAAATTCGCTTTCACTTATGTACTTCTTCAATGTATTCTGATGAATCCCCAGTGCACAGTGGGACAGATACCCTGTAAATGTGGACAAAGTTGCAAATTATGAATTTCAAAGAATGATTTTATAATGCGGCGATATTTAACAAGAAAGAATAGGGTTGTTAGGGAGTGCAATAAAGTTAGTGTTCTCAAGTTTTCCAGTAGGTTATGTGGATAGCATTAACTGTGATAAATTTAAATTTTTGTTGTTTCAACTGAAGTTGTGTATATAATTCAATGCATTATGGATCGTAGAATCTTGGGTAAGTTATAACTTTTCTATGCATCTATTTGTTTAGACGTATCATTCAAATAAACTTTGCCCTTTAAAAAGTATATTTTTTGTAGGCGTACGAAATTAGTCACGTTGTAATTTTTGTGCAGAATGAAAGTTTATGGTTATAGAAATATGTCAAAAAAAAATTAGTTGCCTAAATCTGCCACTTTGGAAAATATTCGCAAATTCGTGTTGCAAACTGCAATGCGTCATGTTCATATTACAGCACCTGCTATGAAACGGAACGATTTGTTTGAAATTTGGCAAAGTAGAACAGGCAAGGATGCAAGAGATAAATGCCAGCATCTTTAAAATTTTATAAAAAATCTTTTAATGTCTGAAGGGCATTCAGAAAAAAATTTAAAAGAGACGAAACATCGAATTTACCAACTATGTACTTCGTTTACTAGAAGGTGGCAAGCTGCTAGAAGGACTGAAAAATTTTTGTTCAAAAGAACGATAGCTGGTTAAATGAAAAATTTTTATTGCCTTTTGTACCCGCCAAGACTTCTGGGGGTGAAGCTAGCTCGTCAACATCTCATGTGGGTCGACCTGAAGCAGCTTTTGAACAATGTTCTGATCGAACAAAAAGAAGAAGAACCAAATCTTTACGGAAAGTATTTGCTCCACAAGAATTGCCATATAATGCGCAAATGAGCTTCGAAACATCCGGTGAAGGTGATGCTGCACAACTGATTAGTGAAATTATTAATACACCTACAAGAGCATCACGTATAAGCAAGGCTTGGAAAAACCGCGAGAAACATATACCAATGGTGTATACAGATGATGAAGCTTTGGCGCTGTTTAACAGTACTAAACTTACAAAAAGTCAATATCAAAAAGTAAGAATTGAATCGAAATTAAAAACCGCGAACATATTTCCAAGCTACTACTGCCTCAAGCGCGCGATTAACAAAATGCTATCCTAATAAAGAACTTGTTGTTTCGGAATGTGTAGCTGAAATAGACTTACAAGCACTTCTAGACCATACTGCATAGAGAATAATTGAATCCAAAAATGAGATTTTTGATTTTGTACCTATTGATATGTCCAATTCACTAGTTTTAATTTAAAAATGGGGTTGTCACGGGATTACAGATCACAGTGAGTACAAACAGAAATTGGTGGGTGAAACAAGTGACTCCGATATCTTTATAACGTCACTCGTGCCTATTCAACTGTTTGGCAGAACAGGAAATGGACACAAAATTGTAGTATGGCAAAATCCACATTCCTCATCTGTGCGATACTGCAGACCGATAAGGATACAGTTCAAAAAAGAAATTGCAAATTTAGGCAGGGAAGAAATAGAATATATTCAAAGCCAAATAACAAATCTACAAGTAAGACAAAGTAATTTATGAAAGGACAGTATTGTAATAGTCACCGTTTTTCTCAGAGCAATGCTGGTATTTCACATAAAATTGTATTAACAATGATAGACGAGAAAGTGTGCAATGCGGTTACTTTAACTTCTTCAGTGCAAAAATATTATGTGTCTACGGCGACACCAACTCAAATGAATAAATTGGAGTCTATAGTTCAAAGGGATGAAGATGAAGGCACGTTTAGATTTGGATTGTCAACGCTTCATTCGATTCATAAGATTCTTTGAGTGTTTTCTGCACATCTAATATAGACTCAATTTTAAAAAATGGCATGTCAGAGGTAAGGAAAAATTAGAGACTTTCACAACCCGCAAAAAGGAAATTTAAACGATGTTCAAAAATAAATTAGGGTTAATTGTGGATAAAGTTAGGCCAAGAGGAAGTGGAATATCTAACGATGAAAACCCGTCGAGAAGGTTTTTTAAGAAATATCAAGTTTCTGCAAGAATTACTGACATCGATGAAACTCTAATTCGACGATGCGGTATTCTTTTATATGCATTAGCTTCTGGCTTTAAAATTAATGCATTTGGAACGTTCGCTTATGACACCGCAAAACGTTACGTCAAAAAATATCCGTGGTATGATATGCCTGCTTCGGTCTATAAAATATTAATTCATGGCCCCCATATAATTGAATCGGCCCTTTTGCCTATGGATCAGCTTTGCGAGGAGGCTCAAGAATCCAGAAACAACGATCTTAAGGCATATCGCCGAGGATACACCAGAAAACTTACGAATGTTGATGTTTTCACCATGTTGCTCGTTTCATCGGATCCACTAATAATCGCAATGGGAACACCGCCCCCCAAAAAACAGAAGAGCAATAGATTCAGATGTGGTAATTTTATTAGCACCTCCAAATAAAGTGAAAACATCTCCGAGTCAATTGTAACGACTTCGGAAGAAGAAAGCGTTAGTGAAACTACTAGCAGCGGCGATGATAGTGTTGAAGTTAATGTTAAGACAATTTTTATAACAATTATTCTGTTTTTTGTCCAAAATATTTCAATTTTGATAAATTAAAACCCATTTTGATGTGCTAGATTTCTTAAATAATTTTGCCCACATTTGCCGGGCATCTGTCCCACTGTGCAGTGCAGTCCTCAATCTAAAATTTAAACCAACTTGTACCGTAGAGCTTTTTAAACGCATTTTATTTGAACATTATTTATATATCAATAAGAGTAAAATATTAAAATGGATGAAATCAATCAATATATTATTCCCTTTTGTATTATTGTCATGTCTTGTAAGTTTCAGGTTATATCAATATTAGCCACTGAATCTATAAAAGACTTTAATTCTAAAGGATCTTCCAAATTGAGCTTTAGGATGTTTTTCCTGAATAACACACAAAATATGGGAGCTTTATAGTTCAATGTGTTTTTTTGCAAAAATCAGTTGTATTATCTAAAAGTCAGTTCATAAATGTACGGCGTTTTTGATGGTCCGTTTCTTTATGTTCTTGATTTAATTGAATTTTATACTCCTGTGATTGAAGATTATTTGTTAAAATGCGTTGTGTAATGCCGTATGAAAGATTCAATTACTGTAACGTTGAGTTGATAGTAAACCCTTGCTTTGTCAATAAGCATAGCACTTGTTGCAAACTTTTGCGTTAAGTTACGAATTGCACACTCGCTTGGCATATTATTGCATCGCCTTTCTCATAATAAACTTGAATGATATTGATACGCTGCTGCACAGTATACTATACCATAACGACTTTGCGATATGTTTAAATACCAACTGTACAAATGCAAACTTCCAACGCTTGCAGAATGCAAACAGCGCGCAATTTAAATTCCAAAGTTCAGTTTAGATCACCCTATACTTTCATGCTTTCTCTTGTGAATTTTGTCATAAGTTAGTAACCTGATTTTTTTTGAAAGAACAATAGAATAGTAAATATAAAAATTTAAAATAAAACAAAAATAAAGGGAGAAGTTTACTTTCACAGTTTATTTATCTAATCTCGCTATTTTAAGAATTTCTATTGAGTTAAATTTAAAAAAAATAATACCATTTTTATACTAAGCCAAGCGATTAAGACGATGCGTATGGACCAGCGTCCGTCCTGGACTCTCTCTCTCTCTCTCTATCCAGCGTTTATTGTCCATAAGTGAACATACGCCTCCTCCATTTCCCTCCATTTGTTTCTATCCTGTGCTGCGTTCATCCATCCCCTTCCTGCCACTTTCCTGATGTCATCGTACCATCTTAGTATGGGCCTTCCTGGGTTTCGTTTTTTTCCCCATGGTTTCCATTCAGTCGTTTTTCTTGTCTATTTCTTCTTCTCCATCCTCGCTATATGTCCTGCCCATCTCCACTTTGCTTGTATTATTTTGTTTTTGACATCTTCCATTTTGGTTCGTTCTCTAATCCATTTTATCGACTTTTTGTCTATCAGTTTTATGTTGAGGATCGCTCTTTCCATGTGTCGTTGGGTAGTCTGCATCTTACTCATGGTCTTCTTTGTGATTGCCCATGTTTCAACTCCGTATAGCAAGACCGGTATTACACATTGGTTTAATAGTTTTATCTTCATGTGTATCTTAAATCTTTTTTCTTTACTCTCTAATATATGTTTCAATCTTCCGTAAGCTGTCCATGCGAGTCTAATGCGTCTATTTACATCTGCCGTTTGCATTTTCCTGTCTACTCGCAGGTTTTGTCCCAGGTATATATATTGTTCTACTTCTTCTTAGTTTCCCATTTAGCGTAATGGGACCGTCATCTTGGTTAGAGGATCTCTTCATTATTTTTGTTTTGTCATATTCATAGTTAGTCCTATTTCTTTTGATTTTCGTTCAGTTCTTCCATCATCTCCTGCAGTTCCAATCGATTTTCTGCAATAAGCACTACATCGTCTGCGTATCTTAGAGTATTTAATTTTCGTCCTTCTATATTGATACCATGGTTCTCCCAATTAAGGTTTTTGAATATGTCTTCCATTGTCAGTGTGAAGAGCTTTGGCGATATAGAGTCTCCTTGCCTTATTCCTCTTTGGATTTTTATTTTCTCTGTTTCTGAGTGTAATTTCACAGTGCTTGTTGCTTCCTTGTATATATTTTCGATGAGTTCTATGTATCTGGAATCCACTCTGCTGTTTTGTAATGAGTTTATAATTGCCCATATTTCTATCGAGTCAAATGCCTTATTATAATCTATAAAAGCTAGATATATGTCCTTGTTATATTCTGTTGTTTTCTCGATGATGTTTCGGAGTGATTGTATGTGATCCAAAGTATTGTACCCTTTTCTAAAACCTGCTTGTTCGGTGTTTTGATACTGTTTGAATTTGCTTGTTAATCTTGTTGTTATTATTTTCGTCAGCATCTTATATACTTGACATAAAAGACTTATTGGCCTATAGTTTCCTAGATCTGACTTATCTCCTTTCTTATGTAACAACACAATTACGGCGTTGTTCCAATTCTGTGGTATTTTCCGTTCTTCCAAGCATTTATTTAGTAGTATCTTTAGGTTTTTTATTAATTGTTCTCCTCCGTATTTAATAAGTTCCAGGATTATTCCGTCTTCTCCCGGAGCTCTGTTTAATTTCATTTCCCTAATTGCGTTTTTTATTTCGTCTGCTTCTATTTCCGGTATTTCTTCCGATCCGACGTTAAGAATATGTCGTCTTTTTATTTTATCTGGTTTTTCTACCTTGGCGCTGTACAGCTTTTGATAAAAGTTTTTTATTGTGTGAATGATTTCTTTTCTATCACACGTTATTGTGTCGTCTTCTTTTTTCAGATGGCTAATGATGTTGATATTTGTGTTTATTTTTCTTCTCAGCACTTTTAAGCTTTTGTTTTCTTCTCTATTCTCTATTAAAACCTCTGTATTTCTTCTGATATCTTCTTTTATTTTCTTTCGTACAGTTTTGTTTAGTTCGGTGTATTCTACCGTACCTCGTTTACCTTGGCTTGCTAATTCTTGTCTTTTCTAATAGTTGTTTTGTTTCGTTCCTGATATTTTTTACATTTTGTTTTTGTTGTTTAGCTGTTTTCTTTCCTGCTTGTAATATTGCATTTGTCATCTTTTTATTTATTTGTTCTATTGTGTCTTGTTTTCTAATTCTGCTGTACCAGAGGTTTTTCTCAATTCTATTCTGTATTCGTTGGTTTTTCTTTAAGAAGTTCTCTATCTATTTCTTGTTTAATTTTTCTTTATTAGTTTTATTCGTTCCTTTTGTGCATTTATCCTTATATTTCCTCTTACTAATCTGTGATCACTGCTTGTTGGGTATTTGTTAATTACCGTCACATCTGTAACTAGATGTTTATGGGATGATATAATAAAGTCGATCTCATTCTTTGTAGTTCCATTCGGGGCTCTCCACGTCCACTTTCATCCTTCCTTCTTTTTGAAGAAGGTATTCATAATATATAGGTTTTGTCTTTCTGTGTATTGGGCTAATGTTTGGCCTCTTTGGTTTCTCTGCCTTATTCCAAAGTATCCTACTGATTTCTCATTATCTTCTTTTAATTATATAATAATTAAAATCTCCAATTATGATATAATGGTGTGTTTTGTTTAATGTTATTGCGGCATTTGTCTCTTCGTAAAACTGATCGACTTCTTCATCTTCGTGTGTCGATGTGGGCGCGTATACCTGAATTATTTTAAGATTGTATCTGTTGGTTATTTGAAGTATTAGGTATGCCACTCTTGCTGAGATAGATCTTATTTCTTTTATGTTTCTGTTCTACCTTTTGTGTACCATAAATCCAACTCCCGCTGTGTTTGTGTTATTTTCTAGTATACTTTTGGTATGATATAATGTATTTCCAGATGTTAGTTTTGTACACTGTTCTTCTTTTCTTCTTGTATCGCTTAGTCCTATTACGTCCCATCTTTTATCTTTAATTTCATTTTCAAATTCTACTAGTCGTTCTTCAGTTCTGAGGGTCTGTGCGTTGTACATAGCTATAGTCAACTTCGTCGTCATTTGGCAGCCTTTCCTCATCCGGTGATTCTTCGCACCTCTGGTTGTCGGTAGGATTCACCGCTGCCGTGTGAGCTACTTTCAACCTGCCGGGGACTGAGGGCCTTTCGTTTGTTTGTGTATTCATGAAGGGATTTGTTGGGTTTCGGCCTTAACTCACCGCGCTGGCCAGACGTGTTGGCAAGTCGCAGTACCGGAGCCGTGTTTATCAGTTCCTGATAGTCGCCTCCGATTTTCTAGTGATAAACTGTACCAAAGATTTTCTTTTCCACTTTAACCTAGTACTGACATTGCTGCTGCCCTATGTCAAGTTTCACCATATCTGGCTATCCTCACCTAGTTTAGCCTGTAGGTCAATACAGTTTTCCGGGGTGTGGCACTTGGAGCCATAGGTGAGAATTGGGTGCCTCATGAGGACCAGTTATCGAGAACCACTTCCGGTAAGACCGTTGGTGTGACCGTTCCCGGTATAAAGGTACTACCTCTATGACGCGACCCTACACCCTCTAAACACACACTATAAACACTAAAAATAATTGAGTACCTGCATTCGTTTCGAACAAGGGCTAATGTATCGCTTTGTATCAGAGCAGTGAAGGCAAACATATTAAGAGAGTTTTAACCTCTTAGTTCGAAGTCCATGCCGCCCTCGCATAGGCTGTTAGAGCTTCACGACCACTTTTATACTATGTATATTGCAGTTGACAAGGCTTTTGTGCACTTTTTACCTCGATTATTGACATACCTAATGACTTTTTGTCCCATCACGCGCCCATGTAACTTAATCGTAAATTTATTTTTACTCTAGCATACTCTTCAAGAGCAAGTTGTTTACAACTCGGTCGAATAATTTTTTTCTTCTTTGAAACCAGCTGCTAAGAGCAGGGCCCGGGAAACGCGGCCAAAGCCCGAATTTATTTAATAAATCCCGTAAAGACGGAAACGAAATTTATTTTAAAGGTAAATACCGCTTTGCGGAAAACAAATTGGATAATTTCGGGGAGTGGCAACGCGGAAGGAATAACAAATTAAGGCGTGAAATCATTTCGGCCCGGCTACTTGCAGTTAGCGCGCAATCCGCGTGCCAAATGTACGGGAAGAATCGGGAATTTATGTAGAAACGCGAGTTTCGCGCGATAAATCACGAATTTGCTTATGTCTACCGGGGCAGATGATTTTGTGATAAAGAAAAAATACGAAAACCGCTGGCACCGCGAAACGTGCAGCGCGGCTTCGTGGACCATCAATCTTGTTTGCCAGCCGCCGAAAGACAAACACCCCTAATTAGCGCTCCTTTTATTCCGGGGCACTCAAGGGTGGTTAACTTTAAAAAAAATTATTGTAAGTACTTGAAATCAATTTATAGATACAAGAGTAAAATTATAATTCTGTGACGATGTACGAGGTACGTTCAGAAAATTTTGATCCAACATTTTAATTTAACTGCAAATGCTCGGTAAAACAGAAATGTAACTACAACATCAGTAATAAAGCCTCGCGCAGTAGATCAATGTCATGCAGCGCCACAACTTCACGCTCTTGTCTTTCCTGAAACGCATTTTCTAGGCGAACTGGGAATTGCCGCTTTGCTGTAAGGTTCCACAGCTTGATTTTCCATTGATTTCCATCAGCCGCCCCTGCACTCCACAAATTACGCGGGCACGAATGCTCCCTTGCAGCATTAGTCCAGCGTGCAAAACAAATTCAATTACAGTTTGCGGCGGTTATGTCAATAAACAGCATATAACGTGCGGCGTTGCAGTAATGAGTAGCTTGTTTGTTGACGGCCGCGACTTTAAACAAATCAAAACACGTTTGCGCTTCTACTTATTCGATCAATATTGCGAAAGGTCAGTTTTGTTATCTCTAATATAAACATGTCTACTCCTAGTACTTAAAAAATTATTAAAAAAAGGAGGATGTATGAAAAGCACAATTTCTTTCTGATATCTAATTAAAAGATATCTTTATGTAAACGTTTAACAAATATTTTTTAATATATTTAAAATAATAATGTTGGTTCTTCGAACCAAATAGTAAGAAAGCTCTATTAAAGGCGAATCTATTCAAGGTTTGTCAGTTTTTTTAATTTTATATCTCCTTTAAATAGCAATTGTTTTTGTGATGGATATGTATAAGATTTTTAAAAAATTCTATATTAAATTGTTAGGCAGACTTTTTTTTGATAATACTATAATTATTTGCTATATTTCGAATATACTACATGCTTTTTGTTTTTTTTTCTTGTATACGTTAATATATTACATAGAAATTTAAAAAAAAATCTTTTTTAATTAACTAACGTCACTCAAACTTGTTCTGTATTGACTTAACCATTCTATTTACTAATGGTTTGTTAAAAAACTTCCCAAGGAAATTATAAATTAACTATATAAAAGGGGCAGTACAGTCCGGCACATAAAAATAACTTAGTTGTTCTAAAATTATTTTTAATATGCGAGGGGTGTTCGATTTTAAAGATACATGTGGCTATTAGATACGTACATGCGTGTAGTAGCAGAGTCTGGAGTGTTGTTTTGTTCAAGACTCAATTTAGCTATCGGGAAGTAAACAAACATGGCGTGTGTAATAGCAGAGTATTTGAAGTGTGCAGTGCGTGGAGTTATCAGATTTTTGCTACCTAAAGGAGTTAATGAGAGCAAAATTTATCGCAGATTAGAGGACGTTTATGGCCCGAACGTTTTAATCCGAAAGCCAGCGTTTGGTGCAAGAAATTTAAAGATAGGCAAACGGGGCCGACTGATGATCCGGAGAAGAAAATTTGTAGACCAAGTACTTCACACAAGAATGACAAACGCATAATTGTCGAACGTTTGATTAGGGAAGATTATCGCATTACAATTGCTGAAATAACTGGGATTCCTAAGAGTTGTGTTCATGATATCATATACGACCTAAACTTTTACAAAGTTTCGGCTCCCCGATGAACAAAAAACCAATGGAATATAAGTGCTTCACTTCAAAATATGACCAGATATCAACAGTGAATTCTTTCATTGAAAGCATGATTTCCGGAGATGAAACCTGAATTTATGAGTTCGCTCCAGAGATGAAACAACAGTCCATGATATAAAAGCGTCCAGCTTTCCGCCCATCAATTTTCTGGGAAAATGAAGGCCTACTGCTGTGTGAATTTCTCGAGCCGCGCACAACCATTAACAGCGACAGATACTGCAAAACTCTCCAGAAATTGCATACAGCCGTTAGAAGAAAAGGCCGGAACAATTACACGAAACACTCCACGCGTCAAATCAAACCAAACTGTGGTTGACACAGCGGAATTGAAGGGTTCTGCAAAATCCTACTTGTAGTTCAGATTTATTTCTCTCGGATTTTTATTTATTCCGACTTTTGAAGAATTATTTGCCGGGGAAACGTTTTGCGGATCAAAAGAAATTACAAGAGGCCCTTGTGGACTGCTTTAAGTAACTTGACAAGCAGCAGTACTGTGAAGAGATGTCCAAACTACTGTCACGCTGGGATAAATATCTCAACGTTTAAGGAAATTATGTCGAAAAATAAACAAAAGTTCGTAGTTCTTCGTGAAATATATTAAATATTCTCTTTAAATATAAATTTTAGCTTTTTGGCTTATAACTTTAATATCGGACACCTCTCGTATTTCAGAAACAATTTAATAACTACAATAGAAAACTATTAATACAGCCAGGCTGAGAGACTTCAACACTTCGTATAGTAAATCATTCCAAAAATGACTTTCAGTACAAAATATTCTTTGGCTTGGCCCTTATCAACCCTTGACACATATTTTTAACTGGGTTGAGGTCAGGAAAGTTCGAGGGCCACTCCAGAAACGGATCAAAACTTGTGTTGGTTAGTTAATTCTTTTTTGCGGTGCAGCGATTTACAGTGTGGTTAGGGTACCTGTATATGATGGTAATGAATATTTTACCTTTTTTTCAGTTCTTTAGCTTCTTGTACCAAATTTTCAAATAATATTTAGAGTATTGTTTTTCTTTTGTAATATTTGGGCATATTGTTGGGCGCAATATCGTTATGCTATTTCTGTGCCTTATTTTGTTTCTTTTCTTTAGTTAAGTTACATAACTTTATTCTAAACTGTAATTGGCTTAATTGAACCAATAAAGTAGCTTGAAGGACTTTTAAACTTTTCCTTCTTTTTTATCTGTACCTAATTCAAAGTGGATGGTCATTAATCTTACGAGGAAACCATTTTATATCATGATTATAGAACCCGTTGGCTATTTTAAACGTTATTGTAAACATGAAAAGCATATTGGTACACGATAAGTGAAAGGTTGTCAAATTTAAGTCCGATTTATCCAATTTTTTACAGGATGACTTTAATATAATTTGTGATGCTTTGGTTTTGTCAGTTGTTCTCTTCATGTGCATTCATTAGGTTGGTTTGCTTGTTATCCATAGTGAAATATATAGTCATTACCATGTCTTTAGAATATATGTTACATTACACAAAGGGCAAGAAATAAACCTTGAGGAACATCATTGTAAATAAAATTATCCGCAAAAAGATGTTGAATCAATCATACTTTGCTCCAGCCAAAGCTCATATGATGATCTTATCACTTAAAAAAGTTAGTGGTCGACACAAAATTCCAGTTGACATTTAGTGGTTATTTCAAGGTCTTAAGGTGGTTGCTTGCTCTACAAGATCTCCCAAACTCTGAGGAAGTTCATCCGATGAAAATATTAAGAGAATATGTTAAATTCTGAAGCTTGAAATAGTAGGAAATATGTATATTACAATCATGTGAATGCGTAAGTTAATTTTTGCTCTCTTAGTGTTAACCCATTAATGTATAATTTACATTAAAGTAGCACCAAGATTATAGATGTACTTTTAACGAACTTAAACACCGTTATTTACCTATTTTCTAAATTGTTTATCGACATTTTGAGTTTGTTTTATAATAAGCTTAGTTGTAACTAGTAACATTTTTTTTGTTGAATTTTGAAAAATTAAATTTATTAGTGCAATTCAATTATTGAATTAGAAGAAACATGATCTTCAATCAGAAATTTTCTTTTTGTACCATTATTTTATGTTATATGGTTTACATGGTCCAACCCGGAGCCATTAAGCCAATGTTAATACAATAAACCTGATACCCTATGAGAATGAACTTTCCCGCTCATTTGGAAGTTAATCACCAACGAATAAACGCATGTGGTGTGTGGTCGTATTTACAATGACCGAGCGACCATAATAACGAATCTATATCAAATTTTGTGCAATTCTGAAACTTTTACTCACAGAATTTATTCAAATGATTGAGAAGGTTTTCGGGTACGATACAATGAGTGCAACACGAAAAAAGGCAGCTGAATGCTTTATAAAAATATCAAATCGCGTAGGTGATTCGGTTACCCTACAATCTAGATGGGGTAGTATGGGACTTCTGACTGTTCCCATCATTTAAATCTTTTAAAGAGAAACAATTTCAGACCTTTGATGGGACAGTTATTTGTAAATCTAACATAACGCTTTGCAAAATGTTTTGAACAGTGAAAACGACGCTGGATTAAGTATGTCAGATTCAAAACTGCTTCTAATCCGTTGCATCTTGTATCTTACACCATTTCTTCTAAATATGTATTTTGTTATTGTAATATGTTTTTAACAGATAATTTAAAGTATTGCATGTAAAGAAATTTATTTGCACTTTGATTTGAAATTGATATTAAGAGACCTATAAGTTTAGTACTATTGGGTTATCCGGTGACCTTTTTCAATTTCCATTCTATATTTGCTATTCCGGCGGCCGGAACCGTACAAGCAGTTTCAGAATCGAATTCGAACGGGTCTTCATTCGTTGCTTCTTATTGACACATAAATTCCGCCAGATAGCTATCAAGGTGACGGGCTATTCGTCGATGCTTCTTGTTCCTCCACTTGGCCGAGCCTCTCATACGTTCGACGGTCTGCGTGGGTACACCAGTCTTCGAGTCGAAGTTGAATCTATGCTCAACTTTTAAGTGCTCAAATATCTCGTTCTCCAGTTCCTTCGCCTTATACACACGCCAGCTGTTCAAGAAGATGGTCGTTCCTTCTTTAATGTTTTCTTTGGTCGCCTGCATGGGCGTGGCATCCGATCAGGTCGGAAATTGCAACAGAAAGCACTCTCGAGTTTAGCGGCTGAGCCCTTCGAAGATCTACTGAGGAGGACGTATACGGCCGGCATTATTCTTTCGCTTGGTGAAGAGACTCTTGTTGATCTCAACAATTCTTCTCCCGCCGCCGATCTTCTCCCAAGACTTGTTGAGGTTGCTTAGTGGATGCAGGGTTTTCGCATGCAAATCGCCTCTTCATCGGTTCGCAGCAGATCAAAGAGATTCATGGCAAAAGTGACAGAAACGCTTATACAAAAATAAAGAAGACAAATACAATACAATAATAAAATAAAAGAAATAAAGTAAGCGGATAACCCAATAGTACTATAAATTTTGTTGTGATCAGCGGTTAGTGACTTTGGTGCTGAAATATGACACCCAACACAGATCTACTATATTGAGTTGGAATTTTAAAATTATCTAGTTATAGAAGTTTTTATAGCATATAGTCGGTATTTAATCTACCTTCAGGATTGTTGAATTGCTTAATTCTAAAAAATGCATTTTTTTAAGATCCATTATTACCTTCTATAACTATCCGATATCCAAATGTTTGTTAAAGAAATCTTTATTTTTCTCTTTACTTCCATTCCATCCCAGCATTCTCTCTTTTCGTGGGTTCATAGTAGTTTTCTGTCTGTTGTCTGCAAAATCAATTTGGGAAGGTACTTAGAGCAGTTAGTATAGGACAGCAATCTAATGCCACATACTAGTACACTTCTCTTACCTAATACTTTAAAAATAGTTTGATCATCTCATTTTTTGCTTTATTTTTTATTGAAAATAACCACAAAAATTTATGTTAATAAATGTCCATGGCAAATTCCTTTTTTCAGTATAGCAAGTTCGATAGTTTCTGACTGCTTCAGTACTTTTACAAGACTTGCACGGTTGCGCTAGCAGACTTCGGAAATGGTTGAATTTTTATATTTAGACAAAAGTTTTTGTTCCAGAGGGGTGATCCACGTTGCCGCCCAACTGCTCCGCGGTAGATTTATAACTTTTCCAGCGTTTTATGAACAGAGCGCGACAAATAATCCGAATTGTTTGCGAGTTACATCGCTGACAAATGAAGTCTGCATCTAGCTCGCTCTATGATTAATGTGTGCGTGACTCGTCCTTTTGAAACAAAACGAATTTTATCCAGCGCTTCCGTTTCGGCGTCGTGGAAGCGTTTAGAAGCGGAATGCCAAGAAAGCTGGGCGCGGGCCCGGATTGACTAGGAAGATTCCCTTAATAAAGAGCTTTGTAGTTTATTTCGGCGCTCACTAATTCCTGCATCTGACTCTTATCAAGATGCAGCCGGGCGTCTGCATTCGTTCGCCGCTACAGTGACGTATTTTTAAGTTCGTTAGTCTCTGCTAGCGTCGGGCTGGCAGCTTTTGATATTGCCTCTCCTCCTCCTTCGTTCATAAATAATTCCGAAAACGACAGCTTGAATTTAAATTGCCTCAATAATGCTATCTTTGTATGTATAACCGGCGTCTCCTTCTGCTAATTTATTTATTTTTATTTGTATCCTTATATTTTGCTCTCGTTGCTAAATTCGCCCGCCTATAAAAACGAGCTTGCCGACCAAGTAACCAGCGAGTGATTTTCCTTTCGCTCTTCTCCGTAGAAGTTACGCTGGAATGTAGGTTAATTCTGACTCTTAAACCGTACCATTTGGTATAATCTCTTACAGGAGGAAATAACGTGATTGGCGTTGCAACCGATTTTTCTAATCCAATCAACAAAGTAATGTAAATGGGAAGGTATAGTCAACTTCAGATACGAATAGCTTAGTATTACAATCTTAGATCTATTGGCTAATTTCTATAGGAGTAGGAACATATTGTAAAGTTGGTTTATTATATTATATTACAATTCTAAACCGGGCAAACATACTTTCTGACAAAGAATATCTCATTAAGTCAATCGTTGATTTCATTTAATTTATACATGTTTTATTGCTATTTTATGTTTGTACTATCAACATTAAAACTTCAAATAAATATAACAGTGCGAATTTGTAATTTACTAGACCCCTAGAATAAATTTGTATCAACGTCTTAATAAGATAAAAAAATTGAAATTTCAATTAATATTAAAATACAGTCGAACCCGGTTATAGTAGACTTCTGGGGGTCATCAAATTTGGTCAACTATATATAACCGATTCGGTTGGGATAAAAAGGTGCTTTCTTCTGCCTTAGCAAAGCTCAAATTTGCCTTAACATTTCTAAACCCGCGGAAGGAGTAATAATATTTTGTAGCGGCTCTTCCTCTTTGTCAGACGACCCTTCTTCTTCTTCTATCAAAAAATTGTGTCATCAGTGACCTCCTCTGTGGTTACAAAATGCAGATTTACCTCAACAAAATTGTCCAATATTTTGGCATTTATTGCGAAGTCGAATTTGTTGGTAGTCACCGACTTTGCAAGGTTTTCCTCGTCCTGCAAACAGTACATCTTTCAAATCCAATGTTAATTTCTCATGTACTCATGCGCCCTCTTCCCTTAAAGTAAATACACACCACATTGACAATTTAATGGAAGATCACAATCAACCTAAACTTTACCCCAGAATATTGAATATTAAAAATTGGTGAAAAAAGGGATAATGTTTATAAGACTGAACAACTTACAATCTATCAGTTGCGAATTACGGAAACGATTCCTAATTGTTGCTACAGTGACTCTGTTCCAGGCTTTGGCCGCAAACTGGATTTCGTCTAGAAGTGAAATGTATCCAACTTTCCCAGCTTCATTTTCCTTAAGAATGTGAAAGAGTAAAAGCTTTCTATATTGGGCTTTAGAGCTGCGGATGACCTCTTGCTCTATCAGTTGTATGACAGATGTAGTATTTGTTGGTAGAAGCACTACTGGATGAGCTATACAGTTGTCCACCACCAGTAATATTTGTCGATCTTTACCTTGCAGTTCTTGGTAAGAACTCCCTGATTCCTCTTCAAAAATAAATGATACCATCCGACTTGTTATTGTGCAGGAAGTCTTTTTACATTTTTAAAACACCTGGGTTTTTAAAAGCGGCCAATTATCATGAGTTCTTTTTTATGTACCAGAGATGTTTGGTATCCTTTTTTCAAATTTTGCTTTCCTGTACAACTTTTTCCTCTGAATTTTAAAGTTTTATCAGGCTTCATTTAATAAAACAATCCGGATTCATCAGTATTGAAAATATCTTCTTGAAAATATGTCTCACACAGCACTGACCAAGTGTCTTTCAACCACTTAGCAAACGTTATTGACCATTAATTTTTCGACAACAGACGTCGTTTTTTAAATCTGTCCAGCCATTCTTGAGAGCACCGGAATTCTTCTTCAGGCTTAAGTCGTTTAGCCAGGTCGTTTACTTTGACTTTTAATATTTTCCCGGTTGTCGAAATCGCTTCAACAATACAGAGTCTAGATCATGCCTATTAGCACACTGCAAACGTTTTGTTTGGGGACTACGGTTTGCAGAAGCCGTTAAATTCTTTTCCCGGTTTTTGTAAATGCCACTTGCACACTGCTTACTAATCTGGTATCACTCTGACTGGAACCATTCTGTATTTCTTGAATAATTGTCAATTTGGTATACCGAATGAAACCAATAACAAGAACTGAGGCCGATGTACAGATTATACACTGGTTTAATAGAGAGATAAATTTCTAAGAAAAATATTAACACCAACAATACAAAAGAAATGAAAAGCAGCGAGTTACAAAAGGATGGCCAAACCTTTCTATTGTTTCAAGAGCATCTTCGTACCTGTACATGCAAGTCACTGACTGGAATTAACGAAAACCATTGGCAATAACTTTAATTTTCTTAAATTTTACTTAAAATATTTTATATTTAATAATATTTGGTAGTCAATTATAACTAGACTTGACGTCAACTGTACCCGGACTTTTTTAACATTAGCAGAGTAGATATGGGAGTGGGACCAAAAACGGTCAACTATATCCAGGTTTTAAGCAACTTATATTACAGATTATTACGTAATCTGGTGATGCTAGTCTCAAACCTTTGAAACCGCTTTGAAAGTAGCGTTTTGATTCATTAAGCTACCCCGTCGACAACATCAAAATATAAATGTCAAAATACTTTAGAAGACTTGGTAGTTCTTTAAATTTATATATATAACACAAAAAATCTGGTTAAGATAATTAAATATCTGACAATGACAGTATGATCACATAATTTACTAAGATCGTTGTAATATTCGAAAACTTTCTGACCGGCCTAGGTAGCCAACGAGTGCTGCATTACTCAATTAGCTGCTTATAAATAGCCGCATAAAAAGGTCATTAAATCTCCGGCACGAATTCGTAATTTACTATCAAAGCTGCGCCAAATTTTAAATTTTACAGGAGTAGAAAACTTAGATGGAGTTTATAAAATATGCGGCAGCCGCAGCATCGATGAGTTCAAACAGATTTTAACGAGCCAACTGCGTTTACTGTAGGCGTGATAAGTAAGACGCCATCTTGTGTTTACATTTACAGGATATAATGTAAATTATTACATTTATCTGAATCTTATAAGAGTTCGAAAACTTTGTTAAGATTAAAGTTAAAATCTCAATTTCCATCAACAAAAAAGAATATTTATATTCATTAAATAACTTACAATATCAGAAAACAAAATACTTGTAAGTCACGATCTTGAATTGTTATTCAAATGAGGTTAAGTAACTGTTATAAGGTTAAGTTTTTATTTTCATAATTTCTAATTAATATGTGAGATGAACAAGAACTGCCAAAATATGCAAAAAATATTAGAACGTTTACATTAACTTCTATCTGGAAATGTAGCAGCGTTTTCAAAAATATTAGCATTTAAATAAATTAATCGAATTGAAGCTGAATGAAAGGGGGCTTTTACCAGCCGAGCTTTTAATCCTTCCCAGCTACTGACTGCATCAAGCAATTTGAATAAATGTTGTTATTTCTGTGAGGATTCCAAAACGCGCCCAAAAAGGACAGCAGTTACGACATTTTCTGGGCATTGATTTGTTATTCTTGGGCCTAGGTCCTTTTGGGGATTTATTCGTTGCTCCCGACGCGAGCTTAAAAAACAAATTACGCAAACCGAACATTTCGCTTTTTTATGCGCGCTTGCCTAAACGTTCCATACAAAGTACACAAAATGTGTACTCTGAATTTATATTCTGCTTCTACCTGAATTTTAATAAAAAATGCTTTCAGCGAACTTTTTTAAATTTGCTATAATGTAGCCCCAAAAATTGTAAGTGCGGCAATCCGTGCCATTAAACTCGAGACATAATTATCATTTTACCCAAAATTCAATGTTTGCTTATTTAAAAGAGGAACTTTATATAAAAACACATAAATACGGGGGTTAAGGCATAAGTCAGGGCAACTATTTTTTTTCACAAAATGTGATGTATGTCTCAAGAAAGTGGTGCGTTGTGATTTTCTGTAATTGCACAAAAGTAATGTTACATCAGAAATGAAAGGACAAGGAATGGACAAAATGTACAGGCATTTAGCAACACGCCTGCACTGTGCTCCTCATGTTTATCAAGCTAGTTAACAACATTACAGGTTTTATGTTACAAAATCATTCTGCCCGCTATTTGCTTAGCGCGCTCGCTGAAACTTTGCTGCCCACCTCGCGACTGTTCCGTATGGAAGAGCAATATTCCCGTCAGCTTGTACCAACACGGGAAACTGTTATTTTGATATACGAACGCTGTTCTACATCCATTCTGCGCAAGGGTTGACTGACAACTGATTTAACATTTGCTCTCTGTACAATTACAAAACATCACAGAGCCATCTTGTGTTGTGGACCGACACTATGAATCATACGACATTTCCTGATACCAACTGTTAGAAATGAAAACACACACGTATATTTAAACTCGTATATTGTTCTCGTTATTACTACACATATTAAAGCAGACGCTCTCAACAAAATTGCAGATTGCCTAGCGCTAGCGCGCGCCAAATATGCACAGCGCCACCGGTATTGCACTTACTACATTAAACTTAGCGTTTTCTTCACCAACCCTTACCTTTTAAAAAAATAGTTGTCACGAATTATGTTCGTATAAAAATAAATTACAAACCGCGTTTGACTGGTACAGGTTTCTCAATTAGCATTAAGTGATTGTGCATTCTTAAAATTAGATAGAAGCCAACAAAAATCTTTTAAGTATTGTAAACAATTGGCAATATTTATTTCTGTATCATGCGGTAAAAAAGTTCTAAATGAAATATGGCGTACTGAAAGTTTTATTTTAAAATTCTTGATCGAGTATAGGAAAACGAAACGATATTGGCCCTGAAGCAGAACAAAGCCCGGATAAACGGCGAACTAACCTTTGCATTGGAATCTGATATCACCCAATTATGATAGATGGCCAAAGATAGCGAGCATGGAGGCGGAAGCCAGTTAATTGCATAATTCCCGACTGGGCCCGGAGCCGTGAAATAAATCGGAAGTTTGCGTAATTTTAAATAGAATAGCCCCGAATTTGGATTAATGCCGTCTCTATTGCAAAATTACAATGGTAGGAAACTTTTTGCCGTAAAAGGATTCATTAGAGCAGAAATTGCCATTAAACTTGCTAATCTGAAGCCGAAGTTTAAATTTGAATTTATAGCCGTTTAACAGCAATTAACCGCGTAGTGTTATTGTTGCAACTTAGCAGTTCTTCGCAGCCAGCAACATTTTTCTGCAAATTAATTATTACTGCTAATTACGCTTTTTGTTGAACTGATGTAATTTATATAATTGCACGTTGCCTTTTTGTACTTTGGCGGCTAACTTTTTCTTTATACCACAGAAATCCGTTTTTAAAACATTTTGACCATCCCTGATATATTAAATTAAAAGAAATTTGTCAGAATATTTGACGAACTTACATTTTTCTAAATAGAGATTAATTACCTAAAAACAAAAAATAATTGAATAATAATTTTTTTAATTTTGTTGATTTAGACCAAAATATATAATTGTTGTATTAAATACAATAGTTTTTGTAAAAACTTTTTAAAAATAAGTAAAATTAACGTAATTTAAGTTTATTAATGGAGAAGAGAGTATTTTGACTATAGAAAACGAAAAAATTTGGTTTTATATAAATTCTTTTATCTATTTGATCTAAAAGTTGCTATTTCTTTTCTCTACCATACTGAAGATTCAAAAGTTCGGTTCGTGCTCCCAAACAGAGCGGACGTGTTGTTGTTCTTATACCTGCGACAGCGACCACAACTTGATTAGGGTCGATCATATTTATTTATTTATTATACATTACAATCTGACCCATTTATGGTCGATGGGTAATTTTTATCTAACTTAATTTGCTACATTTGAAACTTAAATCTAAAGTCTTACCCAGTAGAATTCTGAAATTTTTGCTAAACTACATTAATCTGCTTTGCACTAGTACATTCCCTGAATTAACTCAAAAGGCTTGATTCTTCTAAGTCTTCTATATCTACATTTTCTCGGTATTTATATGATAGAGTAGTCTCTGTTTGTGAATACTGAAAAATCTGGAAATGATTTGGTCAACAATATTCATTTGAGGTCCCGATAGATGTCGTTTTTGCGACAGGAAAAGGTGCATCGACGAAATTCTTTAGCACGTTATTTTAGAATCGTGGTATAACTTATATATTGCTTTTACTGACACACCCCAAAAGTTAAATGCCATATGACTACACAAATTTAAGTATCTGCTTGTATAAAAACAGTATGTTATATGTCGATAGTTTGGAATTTCGCCCAAGTCACCAATGCATTTTTTTGTATCTAATATCAAGTTTCTTGCGTTTCTTTTTTGCATGGACTTTTCAGCGAAGTTCAGCGTGAAGGATCATACTCAGATACTTTAGAGAGGTAGCGTAGGAAACCTGAGCATCACTTATTCCAGCAGGTAAGCGTTGATTATCTTTATTAGTAAAGTTGACTTGCCTTCATTCAACTTTTGGTCCAGATGTTAATCTGGTCAATAGATGTTTGGAGTTTTCTGGCTGTTTCTTCATGATATTTCAGTATCAACAAACGTTGCAATTTCTCCAAATATTTATTTTGAGAAATACATTTCTTTCGATTCAAAATAAGCCCCATCTTGTTTTATTCTGAAATACCTTTCTGATAGATAAGATTTTAAAAGTTCTGAGTACTGGAATGGCAATAGCTTATTTAGCCTGCAGAACAAACTTTTATGTCATATTTTGTCAAAAGCCTGCGCTCAATTAAGAAAGATACTAAAACAGACTTTGTTTAATGACTTATTAATGATATAGGTGAACTTATAGACTTGATCAAAGGTCAAATGACTTTCTCTGAATCCAAACTGGAGGGAAGCAATCAAATCTTCTATTATTGATTTTAACCTTTTCCATAATAGTTTCTTATAGAGTTTTGATGACAGCCATAGAGAGATAGGTCTGTATGACAACTTTCCACATTTTAGGCACGTACTTCAGTCTGAACGATGCGCTGATAAAGTTGGTTAGCTTTACAACAGCTTTCCTTAGTAGTTCCTTCATAATTTCTCCAGCAATCAGATCAAAACCAGGAGCTTTTTTAGGATTAGATCTTAGAGCAATCGATAGCTCAATAGAATTTTTAAGGATGATTTTGAAGCTTTATCAATTAGTCAGTTCATTGAAAAGTGTGCTAGGCAGTTCTAACTGACACTGTCACTTAAGGTCAGAAGTATGGGGGAATCTCATGCTTTTTAAATATGCAAATAATTCGATAAGTTGTTTCTTACTACAAGGAGGTTTATAAGATTAGGGATTTTATACCTGTAGGCTAAAAGATTATCTTGCTGTTTGATAATGCTTCACACTTTAGTTGGTTATATGTTACTAACAGTTTCCTTTTCGCCCATTTTATTCAATTTGTCTAATATTAGTTGGAATAGAATGAAGTAATAAATTTTGCTGATTTATTTTCTTATTTCCTTCCGACACCTGTCAGAGCCTGGCTGTGCATTTTAAGTTTTGAAGCATTGCTGCCTTGCTTTGGTTTTTGTGTGTTTGGTTGAAATATCCTCTAAAACTGCTAAGCAAAAGTGGATTTTTTCACTTGCACAATTTTTATTTTTTGTATTTCTTTCGCTACCATGCATCCTATATATGATAATTAAACACTGATTTCCACGATGTCTTTTAATTCAAATATTTTATTAATATCCTTATGTTTGTAGGTCAATATAAGCATTTAGAGTCTGTTTAGATTTATACTGCTTTAATAAGTTTATACCCTTTTTGTCTTGTGGTAAAAACTATTTGCTTAGTATTACACGAGTAGTGCAATTTTTTAACCTTAACAGGTCTATTCTGCTTATTTCCGTGCGAGTGCAGATTACAATTTTGCTCATTTAACGTCTTTGTTACTATTGTGAAGCATTTTTTATTTTGCACATTAATTTTGATATTTGTTACATTTGTAATTTTAATCTGATAGTTAGTTATTAATTTATCAATTCTTACATACGGTTGGTTAAAGTTCTCTATGCCATTTACAACTATTGGCGGTGGTTTTTAGACTTTGTAGTTGTAGATTTTTCTTCCGATTTCTTTGAACCACTTTGTTATGGGATTTTTGTTTATTTTATATTTTTTTTATTCTTCTTCCTTATTCACTCGATTTGTGGTTGTGCTTCTTAACTTCTATTCTCATTAACAAGATTTTTATCAGAAAACTACTTTTATTAGAGTAAAAGGTTTCTTTAACCTTAATTTTACAATTGCATTGTTAAAAAAATGTTGAAGTATAAAGCTGTAATCCTTTTTCAAACCACGATGTTAGATTTTGAAACTGAAATACATGATGTAGCAGTTATGTGAAGTTTTTTGTTGATCCAACAAGCGATGCCATTTTTTTATCTGGGAACAGAAATGACTTCATTCTTAATCAAAAAATAAATATAGAAATGATACCTTCCTTTTATCTTTATTTCACCAACTTTGTCGAAATATCTTAGTCATTTGCTGAGATTATAAATGCTATAGCCAAGTTAATAGTTAGGTTTGAAATTTTTCAGAATCTATGATGTCAAGTTGTCAATTTTAAAAGTAGGGAAATTTATTTTTGCAGTTACGTGACTTACAATATACTTCCCTTTGTAAATGATCTAGTAGAATATTACAATCCAAGCAAAACGCAGTTTTTATATATCTTGGTGTATTGGTTTAGGGAACTTGGCGTTACTTAATGATTCAAGAATAAATTTAAAACTTCACATAGTCCTTAACTTATTATTATTTATTTTTCTAGAATTTTTTTTATACAGTTGACTTGTTATTAGACAGTTATTTCACTTTCACTTTGCCACAAAGGGAGTTACACCAAAAGTCAAAAATTTCGTAATAAGATGATTCTTTCTGTAGGAAAACGAGTTATGGGATTTTCTTAACAAATCTTCTAAAACTATTTACAAATCAAAAGTACTACACACATCTGTATAGATAAAGACATAAAAATGATTCAAAACTCTAACTGTGCCTTTAAAAAAAGTACTCGATTACAAAAAATTATTTTCACATTCTAAACTTACAACATGGATAGTTTTATCTCATGTGATTTTGAAATATATATATTTATATATATATATATATATATATATATATATATATATATATATATTGACACGAGATCAAATAGAAATATCGCCTCTCAAAGAAATCAAGCATCCGCAGTACATTTTCCTCGAAACTTGCATTGATGCTCGCGCTGTATGGACCGTAGCCCCGTTTTGCTGAAATAAAACATTGTCCAGGCCAAGACCTTTAAGAGCTGGAGCAAAAAATTTTTGGAGAATGTTAACATGGTATATTAGGTCAGAAAGTGCAGTAGTTGCCAATTTCCCTCTTTAATCTTTTTATTGTTGACACTACGCACCAAACTGTGACACCATTACTATGCACAGGCTTCTGTTAGATCACCTTCGGGTTATTTTCACTCCAATATTAGATGTTTTGCTTATTTACACAGCCAAGAAGATAAAAATGTGCTTCGTAGGTAAAGAAAACAACTGCCCCGTGCGGATTTTTCTTCGCATACTATAATTTAACTGTGCCAATCACGTTCTGATATTTCTTGAACAACGACGGATAAAGATGAATATCTTGAAGAATTCTCCGATCAGAGAGCCGAAATGTGGTCGCATATTTGCGTGCGGAGCGTTTGGATGACTGCGTTGATGTTTTCTGATATTCAAGCAGTCCAAGTCCATCTACCCCCACCCCTCCCCTGATAGTATATCCTGTTCCCTAAACCTTTTGGTGGATGGAGACATTTACTCCGCTCTATTGAAATCAGAGATGAAATTTGCCTCACCCTGCATAATAAAATGATGTCATTTTGCGGCTGATGAGAATAAACTGTAACACTCATATATCAATGAGGATCAGTTGGAAGTTACACACCGATGACTGAGCACATGCAATGTATGATTATCACATTTGCAATGTCTTAACAAGTAGAGTAATGAATCGGCATCAAATTTTGTGCAACATGTGTCCTCGGAAACTATTCGAATGTTTGAAAAAGCCTCCGGAAACAATGCAATATCTGAACACAACTTATGATTAGCAGCTTGAATACGGCAACGCATCCGTCAATTCATCAAATTACGCATGAGAATCAGCTATTGGATCTTCCTCTTTCTTCTTTAGTCTCTTTCAATCCATTTGCGGATGTAGGCCTTCCCTTGTTTCTTCCTCATTGTCCTATTCTAGACGATTCTTTCCCCATGCGAGACCGGCGTGACGCTCCATATTGTCTAACTATTGCATTTGTGGTCTTTTCCTTTCTCTTTTGCCTAACCATACTCTCCAATCTAAGACTAGTGCGTTCCACCTGGTATCTGTTTGGCTTACGAATTTCCACTTGAGTCTGACTATTTTATCTTTTATATCTGTTATTTTTGTCTCTCTTGTCCATGTGTTCCATTTATTTTGTCTTTTAGAGTTATTTGTAACATATGGCGATTCATGGCTCTTTGAGTCGTTATGAGCTTGTCTACATTTCTTTTCGTCAAACTCTGGGTCTGAGCTCCATAAGTCATAACTAATAGTATACAGCTATCAAATACTTTTGACCTAAGGTGTTGGGGTAACTTTTAGTTCTTCAATATATAACTTAGTCTAGCAAAGGCGGGTCATTCCAGTTGGGTTATATTCACTTCCTCTTTGGAGTTTGTCATGATTTTTGTTTTTGCGGTGCTTATCCGTAACGCCACCTTCTTAAAAACCTCATTTAGTTCTTGTAGCATGAAGTCTAGTTTTTCTCTGTTTGTTGCAAATATTTTAAATTATTCAAAAATTTCCCATTTATATTTATGTTTTTTCCTTTTCAATTTATATTTGAAAACAATTTTAAGAGCTCAGACGAATAGCTTAAGGGATATTGGATTTCTCTGATAAACTCTTTTAATCGGAATTGGATTAGTTTCTTCTAACAAGTTAACTGTTATTGTTTTATTTTTGTAGATGTCTTTGATGAGTGTCATATATCTGTGGTTTATCCTTCTATTGCATTGCCCATGTTTCGATGCTATCAATCTCATAGTCCACTAGTGCTATGTATAAAGAAAGGTAGTATTCATTTACTTTTTCTATTAATAGTTTAAGGCTTAAGGTGATCCACTATACTGAACTCTTTACAAAAGTCCGTTTGTTCATTAGATAGATACATTTTTATTTTATTATTTAATCTTTATACAACTTAGATAGTCTATAATTTGATTTTTGCCTTTTTTATACAATAATATTGTTATGGTCTCTTTGCACTCTGGCAGAATATTTCCCGTATCTTAACATCTATTCAACAATGTTTTCAACGCCCTTATCGTTTTTTTATGAATTCTTTTCTTATGTTGTCTTTTCCGGGAGCTTTCTGATTTTTTATTTATTTCAATGCGCTTATTACTTCTTTTTCTATTTCCGGCATATTTGCTGAGTTTATGTTTATTATTTACTTTTTTAATTTTACTTTTGCTTGTGGGAGCGCTTTTCTTTGAGACATTCAATTCCTCATAAAATTTTGTAGAGTTTATTTTGTCGTTATTTCTTACTTCCTTTCCTTCTTTATCTTTTATTATTATTAGCTTGTTTTTTCCATGTTGGATCCTAATAATTTTATAATTTGATTTTTTTTCTATAACTTGTAGAATTATAAGGTCCTGTTTTGCAATTTCTCTTTGTCTTGTAGTTCTTCTTATTAACTTATTTAATTCAACAAATTCTACTGTCTATTGTTTGTTCTATGGTGCTAGTTCCCTTTTTCTTTTTGACATTTCCTTTACTGTGTGGAATAGTGTTTTAATTTTTTTATTTTGTTTTTAGGTGATTTTTTTGGACTGAATCTATATTTGTTTTTTAGGGTTTTGTTAATTTCGTCTATTTTCAAGTTTGTGTAATACTTATCTTGTAACTGGTTTTTTATTCCTTTTTGATATTTGCCAGAGTTTCTTTTAATGTTTAAGTGTTGATTTTATATGTATTACACTTTATTTTTTGTATTCTCTTTAGTTTTATATTTGTGTTTTTTTAGCCTTGACTAATCTGCGCTCGCTACCAATAGTACAGTTATTCAGTACACCATTTCTTTGCTTCTTATTAACACGTAATCAATTTTATTTTTAATATCGCCATTTGGACTGATCTATGTCCATTTATTTTGTGGTTTCTTCTTAAAGAAGCCGTTGACAATATTCAGGCCAATATGACGAGGCAGTTATTTGCAATTCCAAGAGAAAACTTTGTAGAATATTTTGAACAATCAAAATGACTAAGAAAAATATGTGAAGTTGCAAAATGCTTATTTAGAAGACTACATGCAGTAATTATTGTGTTTTGTACTCTTTTTGCTAAATATATAATTTTTTTGTTATTGTAATTTATTCTTTATTTAATCTGACTTTAATCTCATTTGCGAATTTTTTTTTTCGGGAAAAAATTTTAATATATAAGAAATACTGTAATATCTAGCAAAGAAATAAAAGGAGCATCTCTACTCTTACTTCCTCGAAGAGTTTTATAAGTCCTTTCCTCCGCACTTCACCAACTTTGTCGGAATATGTTAGCCGAACAATGTATATCGCAATAAAAGGTCTTAAGGAATAAAATGGCTCGGTCAGCGGATTTTACGGCAAGGATTGCTACCTCAGCAGCGTCGTTAAAAATTTAAGATTGAAATATACGACACAGCTCAACTTCAATACTCATGTATATCTGCAGTGCTATCGACCAACACCGCGCAGTTGTTAACGACCCACTCGGCCATTTTGAGAAGTTCAAGGGATGCGGCGTTAAATCCTTTTAATTACTGATTATATTGCATAGCTCAACATCGTTTACAGTCGGCACCTTGGCGTTTGCCCGAGCAAATAGTTCGCCAACGGGCTTTACGTTGTATATAAGGCTCATACAGACGATTATTGGCCTCACCTATGTAAACATGGGACTGAAATTAACCTGATCCTATTGCGGCTGCAAGAATATTACGCCCTCTCCGGTAGTCTCGACTTCGTCAATTTGAATAACCCTGTGTAATTGTAGTTAACTCCGTTATTAATTTTGCCGGTAAACCGATTATTGCAAGGAATTTCCATGATGAGCATCTGTATTGTGCGGGGAGCTGTGCTAGATTCGAGCGAACTTGCACTTATCTTGTGGTTAGAGCGGAGTGCTTCGGAATATCTGGCTAATTTAATTTCGGGATTTGTTTCCTGTACAAATAAATACTTGCCGTTGTAGCATATTAGCATCGGTATCCGACGTGGATCTGCCAGAACTACTCAACTATCAGAATAGTAATCTTCTTAACGACATGCAAGTTGTAACGCGGCATTTCTAACATCCGAGTCGGCTCGTTTCAGTGGAAGCTTCAGCAATTTGAAGCAAATAGCTGTCTGGAGTATATAAAAATCTAATATTTAAGGGACAGGTCTTGAGACTTTCTGGGTTAAGAAATTCTAGGGCAATTTTCAGCCGAGCAGCCTTCGGCGTTCTAGTTGTAGAGTAGAGTCGCCATAAGCGGAGTCGGGAGAACCATTACATCTCCAGTTAATCCTTACACTCACGCAAACCTCATCAAAGCCCACCTTCGCCCACTCTGTTTAGCACCCGCATTTTATTGCCCTTCAAATTTCCCCGCTTTCCGCCCCGTTCGTGCTCGCGAGAGAAACCCTCCGCAGAAATACAAATTCAATTAAAATAATGAATCGAACAATAAGGGACTTCCGATTGAATTTCACGCGTTCTTACGTCCTGCCCCGAAGCTTCGGCTCAAATAAACAGGAAATTAAAGCCCTCTTCGTAAACCGCAGCCACCACTCGGCTCTAGTTTTAATTTTTCCACCTCGTAACCATGAAACGGTATATCTGCAGGATTAAGTTCAACTTAGTTTATTTTAAAATAAACTTTTGCTTTTGATATGTATGGAAAAGATCTTTTTATAGATTGTATTATATGTGGAAGCGCCAGCGACCGACCAGTTGAGGAAGAACCCGGGTTCAAGATACATGTCAGGTGATCTACTCAATCACTTCAAATAATTTTGCATTTGCGCTTTTTTGAACAATGGATAATGATGCGATCGCCCCGTATAAGAAGTGGGGGTAAGTACATGAAAGCCTCAACCTCTCAGTTCCCAGGCTACGCTCCCACTAGGGAACGTCACAAGGTTTTTGTTTTTAACAGAATTTAAACAAAAATAAATTGTAAATTATTTATTTATACTTTAGAATATTTAAATAATTTGTTTTAAATTTTAAACAACTTTAAGTGTGTTGCATGTTGTAATGCAATCGTTATTACTATTGTCTTCTTGGTTTTGGTCGTGACTAAGGTTGTCGTCGTAATGTTGGTCGTAGATGTAATCATTACTGTAGCTCTAGCCGTGACCGTGGTTGCGATCGTGATTCTGGTCGTGATCGTAGTCATGCGGGAGTTGCACTCGCAGTCAAGTTGTGTAGTGTCTTTGCAAACCTAGGCATTAATGATAACATGATGTTTAATTTAATTATTTCAAACTGCTAGAAAATTGGTGTACTATGTTGTTCGTTCTCGGGTTATTAGGCCGTGGTCAGGGATTTGAAACTTAACGTTTCGTCTACAACTGAGGCGGACTTCCTCAGAAGAAAATCTGCAAAGAGATTATTTTTAGAAAATTAATCTTTTCCGGCAAGCGAAAAAAAAATGATTTTTCATTACTTACAACTGACGCTAATTGTTTTAAATTTTTGATACACTAATAACTGGTCTTTTCCAACTTTCAAGTATGTCAGGCCTTCAGGCCTGAAGTCTCACGGTTAATATTCGTTTCCACTTTTTCCTGTTTCAGTATTTTCCAATTTGTTATCCTTAATTACGCAAATTTTCTTTGAGCATTTCTTTCTCAGTCTTCTATTTTCACCTCCAAATTGCAGTTTATATCTTTTTTGTCAATTGGTTCTTTGATAGACCCAACCACTGTAATATATTTTGTTCAACTACATGTTCCTGTCTCTTTATAAACTTCTGCCAATTCCGCAGTTGTTGTTCTTCTCCATTGGTCGTCTTCCTTGACTCCCTATTCGTAATATTTTTCTTTTCCAGACTCCCAATTTATTATTACACTTAATTAATGTAAAATATTAAAAATTATATATTTCTACAAAAAATACTGGGTGTTAAAATTTTATAGTTATCATACGAGATTTAACCGTCTGAATTTTTATTTCTTTATTGTTGTTTGTTTATAAGTAAATTTTAATGTTAATATTAATGTACGAAAAAAATAAAAAAGTAAAAAAAATTAATTTCTCTTTAAGGTAATGTTATCTCCCCACCTTGTAGATTATCAAATGTGTATAGTGCGTAGTATAAAGGTGTAGCTCCAACTGTGGTCCGATTTTTGTTAGCAAAAATACAATTGGAATCAATTTTTTCGCTAAATTTTATAATTAAAATTTTATAAATAATATGCCAGATGTTCGAAAAAGGAAGAACAAACTTGAAAAGTAAACCACGCATGAGAAAACCCTTAACTTGAACACTAGACAACGCGGGGCAAGCATATGAAATTATTTCTGACAATTGTCACGTTACAATTAAAGAGATTGCAACTAAACCGCGCATGTTCTCGGATAGTACGGCTATGCTGATTCGCCCTTGGTTAAGCGAAATTGGACGAAAGTTTTGCGTGCATAACCAATAAAACGGTAATATGTTACTACAACTATTTAAAACACTACTACTTATATTAAAAAATATTTTTTCGAGCAATGTTTTTAATGTAGGATTGGGGAGAAGGGGTAACTTCCTTAGACGAAGTTAAAATTATGTTCCAAATATACTATGATTCACCATTTTAAATTTCAAAACTAAAAGTTTCAAATGGATTTTAAGATTTATAATTAATAATAATACATATTGACAAAAATTGACTCATAATTTAAAAAATATATCCTTCAAATGTCCTAGTGACAGCTATACTTCGAGAGCTTAACAATACAGTAGCCGTCTCCATTGCATATCACAGAATAAAATTGTATAAATCAAAATATCTGAATTTAGTAGTTAGGATTAATTTCGCAATTGATTAACGACACAGCAGGCGCAGCTACAGAATTTGCAATTAATTAGATCTGACAGCACGTTGTGTCAATAGCAGCTATTTTCCCGTATGCTGTCTTTGTAACAAAGACGAGCATGAGCTTTGAATTTACCGTTGGAATAAACACGATGGTATGTCTCACTCCCTTTATTCTCGCGTTTATTTCACTTTGTTCCCTTTTTACTTTTCTTATCCTATAATAAGGAAAGTAATGTAATCGGCGGAAATTTGACCTACCCAGTTTTTCACATTCAGGACACCAAAAAAGTTGGTTTGGGCCATTGGTTCGTGTGTGTGAATGTGCTGTCTGTCAGTAAACAGGATATCTCGAGAACCTTAAGAGCTAGAGACTTGAAATTTCGTATGCAAGTTACTTGTAGGTAGGGGACGCAGTGCGAAACTTTTGATAAAAATCGGCCGAGCCGTTGGGTCGCAAGGTCGCAAAATCGGTCGCAAAGCGGTCGCGAATCTACACGGTTAAAGATACAAAAAATTTATGAGAATAAAAATGATTTGTTATCACGAGATAAACATGAATTTAAAATAAAAGTTGGTAAAATAGAAATTCAAAAAAAAATTGAAGCCCAGGATTTTTGACAGAGTTACCCAAATAATAGGATAAGGAAAGTCGTGTGATGTTCACACCAGATTTTTCTTCTTTACATTAAGTGCTTACATTCAGTTACAGTGACTAATCATTAATTAACATAATGCAGCCTTTGCCTAAGCAAGTTTTATGTCACAAAAATACCATATTAAGAGGTTCCCAAATTTACTTGTTTAACCTTGTATTGATCACTTTTAAAGTTTTAGTTTATTTATTAATCTGTACGTTTACTCTTCAGAAAAGGTCAGTTGGTTTTTGCTATTGTTGTTCGACTTAATTTCATACTTTTCACTAGCGCCTATTTGATTTTCAAAGTAAAAAGACGTTCAGTTTGTGCTTTGTGATATTATATAGAGTGATCCGGAATAGCGCATGTGTTGCACACCTATCTTAAATTTTCGAATAGCAATTTAATTTTTCAGTTAATATTAAATACTAAACTTTATATTTTACTGCCAACATGGTCTCTTCGCCACCTTCTGAAGGACGCAACCTTTAGAAATGACATCCCCAAAGGCCTACTCAAAAATATATATAAAATGCACACTGTCAACAAATATTAGTTAGTTATTTGTCACGGGCTCAACAAATGTCTTACTTCCAACCTTGCCAACAAATACATTATTCACAACCTATTTTGTTACCTTCTTAAGTAGAATTAAATCAATAGCTTAGTCAGATACAGAAGAGATAGAAACGCACAAAATAAAATCGAACAGAACTCCAAAGAAATAAAAATAAATGATTACTGGCTCAACGAAGCGAGTATATTTTCAGCTTTAGCAGAAGAAAATACAATCTATCAACAACAAAACATCAATGTTGAAAAACCCAAAACCCCCACCAATTTTTATAAATGACACAGATACTAAAAAAAATAGCTAAGCAGCAGCATGAAAATAAAGCCCTTGCAAATGATCAGGTAAAATTAGAGCCTAAAACTGCCGTGTACTATGCAACAGTCGTAAAAGCACTGAATGAAAAAAAACACCGAATTTCATATTTACGCCCCAAAAGAGGACAGAAAGTTCAAAGTAGTGTTAAAAAAATTGCCTTACTCAAGAAACTGAAAACAGGTCATAAAGTAACAAATATATGAAACATACAACAATATGGAAGCAAAACAGTAATCCCAATGATTTTTATAGAAATAAAACCTGCCCCTAATAACAAAGACATTTACAAAATGGGATACCTTTAACAACGTAAAATTAAATTTGAACCACCCATGATAAAACGTGAAAAGGTAGAATGTGCTAAGTGCCAAAGATATAGGCACACCAAAAACTTTTGCCACTTAAACCTCGATGCGTCAAATATGCAGGAGATCAAACTACTGAAAAATGTTGATGTAAAATAAAATCTCGTGATATCCTATGCGTTTTATGTGGAAGAAAGAATCTAGCAAATTACAAAGGACGTAAATAGAGAATTTCAGAAAGAAAATTCTTACCACTTTGACAAAAACTCCTGTACAAACTATCAACTAACTCAACCAAGTCTACTATACTCATCAAGAACCAAAGAACAAAATCAAAAATTTCATACCACCAACAACATTGCTTAATTTTCAAACCAAACTCAATCTCATCGATATTGATATTATGCTCACCTTCAAAATGCATTTTGCCGTGAGAAAATATTCGAAAATCTCAAATTACTCGCTCTATATTACCACTTATTCCCATGGTACTACACGAGGTGTAACAATAATAATTAAAAATTCAATAAAACAACACCATATAAATAGTTTCAGCAGAGTTTTCCTACAAGTCACTAATACGGAAATAGAAGATTCCTCAGGCCCTTTAACCATCTTGGCTGTCTATTTCCCTTTTAACTAGGCAGTCAAGCACAAACATTATGAAAATATCTTCAGCACTTTGAGACCGCGGTTTGTAGTACGGGGTAACTATAATGGCAAACATACCGACTGGAGTCTCAAACTTGTTACATCAAAAAAATGGAATTAGTAAAAATGCTAGAGAAAAATTCTATAAACTATCTATCCACTGGCGAACCCATATATTGGCCAACGGATAGAAACGAAATACCTATCCTAGTGGATTTCAGGATTACAAAAGGCATTGTCCCCAAGAATTAAAACTCAACACAATATCGAAATAACTGTCAAGTTATTCAATTACGTAGGACAAACGACGGGTTGGAATGAAACATCCCAACTAGTTAAAGTCAACACAGCACACGATTTTCCTATTTAAATTAAACAGAAAATTTTGTACAAAAGTAGTCCACAAAAACAATGGCAAGGACTAAGAACCCCAGTAAGCTATACTGGAGCTGAAGAGCTCTTCAACAACAATAAAAACTTTCCTCAATAAACTCACATTCACTGAAAACACTGATTACTCGTTGTGGAGAACAACTAATAAGATTAAGCAAACCACAAAAACTCTCCAATTAGGACACGTCAGGAAACATTGATCAGAAGTAACGAAGAAGAAACGCGTGGGTTTGCGAAGCACTTAACTGGACTTTTTCAAGTCCACTTATCAGAGAAGGGCCATGAGAAATAACCAAAGAAAATACAACTACTTCACACCTCTTATCAGCTCGAGCTACCAGTTCTATGTATCAAAATTGTAGTTGTAGTTAAAAGTCTATCTGTTTAGTGGATGTATCGAAAACCAAAGAAAAGTGGTACAGATTGTCTTGGTTGGAAAACAGGGGAACTACTCAATAAGATACCATCATATCGCCTAATAATTCTTGTATCTATGGCGGCCAATATGTTTGAAAAACTATTACATAAAAGACTTTCTAATCCTCTAAAATACAAAAACTATTCCTAATCACCAATTCCGATTTAGACATATACACTCCACGATATAACAAGTTCATCGAGTTGACAAAATTAATATGAAAATAAATAACATTCCGTGACATAACACAGGCATTCGACAAGATATGGTACATTGTCCTATTATATAAGTTACCTTTAATTCTCCCTCTACTTAAATCTCACCTGAAAAATAAACACTTCTTTGTTAAAGTTAACATTGAGCTCACAGAACTCTGTCAGAAGTACTATACTTAATATACACTCGCTGTCGCCACGGAAATTCTGCAAACTACTCTCAACTCAATACATTCCTGGTTACAAAAATAGAGAATTAAAACTAATTAAACCAAATCCCTAGTTTAACATTTACTGAAAAGCAACTTCTTCATCTGTTCATCTAGACTATAAGCGGCTATTTCCGCAAAAAAGTGAAATGCCTTAGGCTATATCTAGACAAAAGGCTCACCTGTCGTAAACATATTTTTATAAGAAAAAACTGACTATCGCCAATAAACTCTATAAAGCCATACTAAAACCGATAGGGTTGTATGGAATACAACTCTGGGGTACCGCTTCCAAATCTAATATCGAGGTTCTCGAACGTTGTCTGTCCAAAGCGCTGTGGATGATAGTAAATGCAACCTGATACCTACCGAACGCAATTATTCGGTATGATCTTCAAATCCCAACCATCAAAGATGAAATAGGCAACCTCAGAGTACAATACAGAGTCCGACTGGACGCACTTTCAAATAATTTGATAACAAATCGTACAAACCAACCAATAAACAACAAAAGTTTCTTAAGATATGAGTCCAATGAATTATCCAATAGATCTTGATTGCTCTTAAGTAAAGTTAGGTTAGTTTTATATTTAGGATTAGTTGGTATGTTAAGGTCACACAAGGTCTACTTTTACACGAAGAGAGCTAATTAGCATTCTTCTACGTATAATTTGCCAAATGTATATTTGCAGATCGCAATAAAGTGAAATATTAAAAAAAAATTCTGCTTTACCTTATGTATCTGTTTGATAATAAACATTTTAATGACCTTTAAACTTTGTTCCGAAATAATCTATATATTTTAAAGCAGTTTACTGCAACAATATTTTTTAGAAAACTTTGTAGCTGCTTATAAACATGACTAACAGAACTCATTAAAACTTGTCAAAATGTTTGCTTTTGACTTTGTTTGCAGTTTCAAAATTTTGGAACGCGTAATTATGCGCCTACTAATATTAACAGAGATATTGTTAATTAGATCACAAAGTTGAGCTTCTGCGAACTAATTTAGCAACTAATTATAAATTTACATCTTGCGCCTTTCGTTAGCAAAAAATTTCTGGTTATATTATGACAAATAGAAGCAAGCAATTTCGGTATCGCTAAATTGCAATTAGTCTGCACCTAATAAATCCGGATGTAGGCTCCGATAAAATTCAGTTCTTCAAATGAAAGTTCATTAGCCGCCAAATTGAACGCCTTTGATCGGTCAATTCAAAGGCGCCATTTATTTCCATTAAGGACGGCGTATGCACCGAAGAACATTTTGGCCAGGAGCATAAAACGGAAGCAAACTGGGTTTGAAATTTTTATTATTTAAGTATTTGTTATTGTAACAGATTAACTAGAATAAAATGCATGGAACGCATCCTGTATAACTTGAATTCTGGCACATACCGTAAAAGAAATCACATTTTAGTTGTCCAGGTTTTTTACCTTCATATGTGCAAATTACAGTACACCCACTGTCGAATTCCGGCAAAAAACAAGTTTGCTAGGATGTAAGGTCGCTACACACGCTGACTCATGTATGAATTCCTCGCGTGTACATTAACATGCACAAATTTTCTCTGATATGTTGTGACACGCAAGAAAATTAAATCTACCAGTGGCGACTTATGACAAGAGTGTGACAAACTAATTTTTGTAGGAAGACATTTAGCATAAAATTATTTGACTATTTTAGTTGAAGGCTCTTTACTGTTTTTGCAAGTAAAATTAAAGTTTTGTGTTGTTTATATTTCGCTTCGCGCAATTAATACCCTATCAATTGTTCTCTAAAAAAAGGTTGGGTGAAAGAGGAATCCTTTAGAGGACTAGTACGTGGGCTGCACGATATCTGTTGCGAAAAATTAACAAAAACAAATCTTTAATGTTGGAAATCTTTTTAGTGTTTTTCAACATGTTCTTCCTGGAGATCATTACATTGTTGCATACGCTGGAACCAATTACCATAGAAATTTTTTCCATGACGAATCAGGTATCTCTGAAACATGGGTTTGAACGCATCAATCGCCTTTTCTACCATCAATTAGACATTTAGAATGCTTAAAGAGCTAGTTGTTTGCGTCGATGTGTGTGAGCTCACATCGCCATGATGGAAAATGATGCTTGTGTATCATTCAGAATTTTCCGTTTTACTATTTTCTAAAACTATGCGATATGTCTAGTTGTACCAAAAAAAGAAAATAGGCGCCCATTTGCTTCAAACTACTCCAAACGGTCGACTGTTGTTTACTTTTGGACTCATACGCATAAATCTAAGATTCGTCGCTTATGACGTTGTAAACGGTATTTGAAGCATCGAGATTGTATTTCTTGAGCATTTCTTTCGACCAACTGACACGAGCTTGTCTTTGAACGCGCACCCAGCTTTTTTCCGATTAAGTGTTTATGCAATATTGAATGTATACTAATCATACTACATATTAAGACCAAAAGAAAGGAGTTAGACCTAAAAATCAAACAAACGACATGGTTACTTGAACAACATTTATAATTCTCTTTATCAAACAAAATCTTACACTATAAGGCCATTCTGAAGCTAATATGGAATTCAATTATAGGGATGTGCCAAAGCGTCGCATACAAAAAATTTTCAGAGATTTCGATCCAAGATCCCCTGCATGCTAACCATGCTCTATAACGTAAAGAATTACACCCTTCATAACGACCTAGGAGTTCCCTATGTAAATAGCGAAATCAAAAGGCTCTCGACCAAGTACAACGATATATTGGCGGGACATCCTAACCAACTCATCAATCAGCTTGTTAACCAACCAGACATTACAAGAATACTCAAACGACGATGAACCTCGTACTACAACCAAACGAAAGTAATCTTTAGGGAGTCTAGCGATTTATTTTTTAGACAGTAATATTCCATAAAATTTACTTAATGCTAATTTATGTTAAGAGTAGATTATAAATATTCAGTTTAAATTAAAAAAATACTAGTCATACTAATGCCTAAGAAAGCCTGAATGTTACGTCACATGACGATTTTGCTTTATAAGTTCGGACACGCTATCGGTGTTTGCTGGCACTACCGCCTATTTTGGGCAGCCTTCTTTAAATTTATCCCCCAGTGAACCACAACCACGATTAAAATCATTGAACCAACGATATACAGTGGCTCTATGTGGGACTTCATTACCAAAAGTCGAAGAGAGTTAATCGATGCACACGAAAGTGTTCACGAATTAATTCCATTTTTTGGCCGAGAGGAAATTTTCACCTTAATGAAAACAAAACAAATAGCGTCCGTATGACTAAACGTCCTCAGTACGTATGCCGTCAAAAATATCAAACTGTATAATGCAAACGTCAGATCGCACCTAGCTCACGTAGGGTTGTTAATTCGAAATAGATATTGTGCAGCTCACGTATAATATGCGAGGTGCGTTCAAGTTCTAAGATCTTCACATTTTTTTCTAAAAAGTACTTACCCATGAACGTTGAAACTTCTGTTACTTCTCAACGTAATTTTCGTCTAGACGTATACATTTTTCACAGCGTCTTTGCCAAGATTTTATGACTGCTAACAACATTTCCGCCCCAAAGAAACTTTCCATATTATTAGATTATCATGCAAAATGGACTCCACAAATCCTATGGAAATGGCAAATTTAAAGGCGTTATCACACACACCTAATCCACGGTTTTCCATAGCAACTTGTTCCACTTGAGCAATCATGGTTTCGGTCCGGCTGGATCGTGGCCGAGACGGCTTCGATTCATTGTCACACAACTCTTGACTTTCTTTAAACTTTCGCATCCACAAAAACACATCACATGTCTCACTCAATTGGCGATTAATTACGATGGGCGCTTTACCATGCAAGAGGAGAAAACGGATGATTACACGTTGTTCTTGAACAGTAAACGTGGCTATTTTAACTATACAAAACAACACTCACTGCAATGTTACTTCTATAGCCCAAAAACAATAATTTTATTTATAATATTTTATATAGGTTGTTGCAAATTTCAAAATCAACTCTATGAAGAGTTATCCTAATGTGGATATATCTGTTTTAGTTTCGTTACATTAAATTGCACTAACAAAATTTAATAAAGCTGAAGAGTACTTTTATAGGTTGGATTTTCCTATACGTCTTTGCAACCTGTGTTAGCACGATAAACGCCCACAAAGCCTCTCCGAGCGGTTAGTTAAACGTATAGACATGTTTAGAGCAGCACAATAGAGTTATCCCCTTCGAAAAGTAGGTCGTCTTTAGTACCCTATTAAAATACAATTAAGGGCCAACTAGCAGCGCCCAGACTTGCTCGAGACCGATTTACAATTACAAGACGCCTTAACATGAATGCCGAACTAGCTGCCTCCTAGTGCTTCGGCGAAATGTATACGTGCCGGCCCGGATTGGATAATTGTAGGATCCGCATTCTCGGCTGACTTTTTGGGCAAATGTTGTATTCGTAGTTAGTTCCAAGATTCGGAGTGAATTAACCTGTTGATACTTCATTTATGTCTCTGTCAGCTCGATACTGTACAACGAACCATTTAAACGAAATAGGAACAGCAAAGGTACATTTTAAACATAATGTCTGAGAATTTTGTTTTTAGAGCATGAAACAGTATTTTACTAAGTTGAAGGCAATAATGAAGCCTTTTTTTAAAAGAAAGACTCAAATATGTTACACTGTTCTTTTTTTAAACTAAGACATAGTTTACAAGTTTTCAAGGTTTTTGAAGAAATACATAATTTTAAATTTTCCAACCTCTAATAGTTACGGTTAAAAAGTTAAATATTAGATACATTTAAATCAATCTATTTGATCTTTAAAGTTTAGACAATCACCTTGATAGAATAATAACTAGCTTAACATCTAAAGTTTTGTATACTTTAAACAGTTCTTTTCCTAAACCGTTAGAGTAAAAACATTCCAAATGTAAAATATGCTTATACTAATACTTTAGTTACATATATGCTGTCTAGTGATGGTTGCACGTTGAGTAGTTGATCTTGAATATTTGCTACGCATTAATCTGGTGAAGACATCTCAAATAGTAGAATGAATATTGGAGGAATTTAGTTTACGGAAAGTATAAAGTTTTGAATTGATTTTACCAAGATTTCTTCGGTTCGAGTAAATTTCTAAGTGGAAAATGGCTCTACCATACAGGAACTGGTAAAGGATTTTTAATATTTTAGTCATAATCCAAAAGGATCACTTGGTGAGCTTTGCAAAATCTTAGGAAAGCAAAAATTGGACCTTTTGCAAAATAATTTTTGAATACATTACAGGTAAGTTAAGTGTTTCCGTCTCGTGGGGGCGGATAAAACATTCGAATAGTTTTTCGTGGTTAATTAACAACTTGGTTTATGAATTTCTATGCTTTTCTCTTTTTTAAAGCCTCAAACTACCCATTTTCCAAGACGAGCTATAAGTTTTTGAAGACGACTAATCTTTTGTGTGCTTACTTAACTATTTATTGATTTGGTAGAAATGTTTGGATTTAAAAAAAATGTTGGTTTTGAGATGTGTAAATAATGGCGCGCACGCACTTTTTATTTAGAAAATAAAAAAATGGAGAAGTATCTTGATTTATGCATTAAAAAATTGATGGTACATGTTTGGGATATTAATAGGTGTATAAATAAGTTCTCAGCTTTTTTCTGCAAAATTAAAGTTTTATTTAGAAACAAACAAAAAAAGTTTAAGTATCAAAGTATTCTCTGTTGGCATCGATGATCTTTTGCCATCTTTCGGGCAGCTTGCGAATTCCCTGGTGATAGAAGCTCGCCGGCTTCGAGACGATAAAGTTATCGATGCATTTTCGGACTTCTTCTTCTGTTTTCAAGTGCGCATCAACCAAGTGATGCTGTAACGACCGGAATAAATGATAATCGGAAGGGGCCATGTCTGAACTATACGCCGCATGTGGGAGAAGTTCCCAGCCTAACGCGTCTGCAGCTCATCCGTGTCAAATGTTTGAGGGCCTCCGCGAATTCTTTGGTACCACTTTTTGCACGTTGCATGACTTACAGCATTCTCACCATATGCAACACAAATCATTTCGGTGACTTCAGCAGCGTTTTTCTGAAGATGAAACGCGAAGTGGATAGAAAATCGAATATGCTCTTTTGTGATTGCCATCGTGAACACAGCCGATTATTGAGGTTATGTACATCAAACGCCAAATCGCATAATGTTTCGAATGACCAAATTTCATTGCTTTTAAACAGCAAGAGGGAGGACTAATACGTTACATGTAAACGGTGTTTTGCGTTCTGTGAAATCTAAAGCTGAGAACTTATTTATACACTTAATAGTTAGTTTTAAATATGGGTTTATTATAATTGATCGGTAATTAAAGAATCTAATTATTTGAGATATCAACCAACAGGTGAGGGATGTAACGAGTAATCAACTTCATAAATTTAAAATATTCAGTGCTTATTTATATTTTTCGATAAAGCACAAGTTTAACATAAACTTGTGTTAAACAATACAACTTACCAAAATACAATGTTCCCCGTCTAAAAAGCTAATTTCACTTTCACTTACGGTTAGGTAACTGTTATCAACTAGTAACCAGCAGCCAATTCAGTATCAAAAACAACAAATACTATTTGCTAGTTATTAAATCTTTCAGCTTCAATGTCCATTCTCTAATAAAACATTCACCCGTTTTAAACACCAACACAAGTGTTTAACAATTATACGACAACTCAAGTTTTTTTCATGCCGACTCATAAATGCATACCATACCGAACAAAATGATTTTGAAGAAACAAAAAATAATCACCACTTTTGGCAAACTTAGTTTACCAAGTTACCAAAGAAAGTATTATATCGACCAACTTTCTTCTTCTTCTTCGGTCCTTTCATTTCATTTAGAAATATAGGACGTCAAAGACGTTTCTCTGGCTAAATCATTTTCCATAGCATAAGGTAATCGGTCTTATGCTATATAAACCAACTACTAGCACTCAAATGAAATAAGAACCTACAGTGAATTTAAATAATAAAAACTCAAACCAAATGCGAATTGACAGGAGTGACAGCGCTAGAAGTCTGCAATCACCTACACTATACGTCCAATATGGTGTAACAAACTACTATAAAATGATGGCAGTTATTATAAATGTTGCGGAAAGTGAACAATAATATATCAAATCACTAGAAGACAAGACAGTTAAACTTAACAGCAGATACATCCAGAAAAGTCATTAAATACTTAAGAAGTCAAGAAGTGATTTATCATGCTCACCAACCTAGGAAAGAAATATTCTACAAAGTAGTTATCAGGCATTTACATTATCTAATACTTACAGATGATATTAAGGACGTGATAGAAAAAGCGAAACATTAAATACGAAATGTTATGAATATACAACGTAAAGTAACAGAAGACTCTACCAAACTTTTATATTGATAAAAAGAACCATTTGAAACCACCTCATAAAGAGACTTGGATTATTTAAAGCTCCAGATGCCAGGACTATGGGCATTTAGAATGTTTTTATAAATTATTAAATTGTTCTACAACAATCATTTTTATTTTCTACTTATTATCTAGTGTACTTTTCTTAGTTACGGGCCAACTTGATTCTTCTTAGCGACATATGTTTTGCTATCTTAAGCTTCTCTACAGATGAAAGCAGAAATATTTTTCATCAGTATATTAAAGTTGTTGCGCATTGGGTGATATTGGCGACCAATTATCTTTTTAACAGTAAATGTGATGTGAATAGACTTGCTTTCATTTAATTTAATTCTAATTTAAGCCACTATTGAACGACTATGTGACGCTAGGATTGCTATGTCATCTAGAAATGTTGGAGTTGTAGTTACCCTTGTTGTTGTCAACCGTATATAACAGATATAAATCCTAGCAAGCTTGGCATGCAGTTATGTATATTTATTTACCAAGAATTACCCATCAATAAAATAGAACTCTAACAATTCGAAGGTATGGTATGGTTTCAGCAGAACAATATCTATTTGTTTTAGGGCACTATTTGTGATATTCGTAATCATATGTATTTATTGAATAGTCCTATGTCGATTTCTAAACCTATATTGGTAATTTGGGATTATTTTTTTTTCTTCTTCCAAATTGGTACCATTCGCTTAAGGATCATCTCAAAAACACTTACAAAGACAGATAACAGTCTAGTCGGTTTATACCAAAAGATATCTTCCAGATTTTTCTGGTTTTGTAAACATCGTGACCTATTCGTTCCACTGAAAATTTTGGGGACAGCTTCGAGTATTTTTGTAGTTAGTTTTCGTAGAGAAATGCAAATCTAAATTCTCCTGAGTTAAGTACGTATTCAATTTAGTTTTTTTTTAATTAGTAGACCTATTTGCTGTGGTGTTCTAAGGCAGTCGTTTATTTCTTTTTTCTGAAAACAATTTTCTTTTAAAAGGTTTGTAAACTTATAGTAGGTTTTCCGGTACAGCCTTTGTTCCTTCTGGTCCATTTCCCGTTTTCCAAGTTTCTCGATCGCTTTCCATAAACTGTAGTCAGTTATTTCTGCAGCCGCTAGTTTCTGTAGATGGTTCGGTATTATTTGACTGTTTAGTTGAAACATGTTTTTAAATTTTTTGCTTTCTTATTTTCTTCCTTAGTTCTGGTTATTTCCTAACCTTTGTAATACTTCTTTCTGTAATTTTTCATGAAGCATAATAAAACACTTTTTTTCTGCTGTTTAATTTTACACTCTGGGTCACCTTCTCTCACTGCTTTTTGTATATTTTTAAAAATTAGGCGATTGATATTATTTTATTGCACTGTTATCAATTTTCTTCTTCCTTCTGCCTTCATCACTTTTAATCGCTACTATTCCTGCTTTGCATTGAATCATATACCTAGTATTTTAAAATACTCCAGGCAAACTTTTTGATACTTTGAGGTTGCTTGTAGATGTTTGCTGTAATTTTTTAGTTTGTGATCTTTAACATTATCTTTTATAATTTTAGTACCACTAGGTATCCTCTGGGTAGTTTGTGTGATTACTTCTATAATTAGGAAATTTTACGAGACTTTTTTGAGTAAAGTGCATTTTTGACATATCTGTTTCATTTCTAGTTTTATTGACATTCGCCCTTGTCCATACTCTAATTTTTTTATGTTGGGCTATTAATGCATCATATTCTTCGTTCTAGGGCTGTTAGGATGTAGTTGAAATTTTAAAACTCTTAAAGTTTTGTCCACAACTGATATCTTCAGAACATTTTTTAGAACGAAACATCAAGAGTTTTCATACACTGACCACGGGCTAAGAACCCCAAAAACCTACACAATGCATCAAAACATTGGACGTGAAAGCCTGTGCATTTAGTTTTTGGGATCCGTTGTTTAATCATAGCTTGTTTGTTTATTTTTGTTGATTTTTAGTTTGATTGGAGTTACTGTCTTGAATTTGGGACATAAGAGATTCCTTTTAACTTTGTATGATGTTTTTTGTTGGAGATAGAGTTTGTGGTATAGATACTTTTGTACAATTGCGGGGGGGGGAGGTATTTTTTAGCAACTGACGCATTTTACATATTTATCATTTACTTTTCCAGAGTATTTTGCACTGTGGTGAGACTGCACTTATTGAATTTCCTTGGCACAGGTTTTTAATGTGCCTTTATCTGTGCTACCTAATGCATTTCGGAATTATTCTTTTTGCCTGTGCAGCTTCAAACACTAAATACATTTATGTGGTATATTTTCTTCTTATTCTTTTTTGTTTCAATTTTATGACACACACTGACTATAAATATTTTTATTTACTTTGTTTTGTGTTCCATGGTCTTTTATTTTTTGTGCTATAGCCTCCAGATTTTGATTAATTTCTGTTGTCTATAAAATAGTACAGATTTTTTAAAACCACATTGAAAAGTCTTCCTTATTTTGGTTTATGTGTGTGAAGTTTTGTATTTTTTTAGTATAGATATACATGTTCTTGGGAAATTTAATGTAGCAAAATATAAATTGTTAGATGTTTTGCACTTTCATCTATAATGAAAGATGGTAGTTCCAGTTAACTACCTTTTTACTTAGTTATTTCTTTATCTGTTATGTTGCCATCTTTTTCATCCAGTTCATTTTTCAGTTAAGAATATCTTTTACTGATACTTAGCCGGTAATCTGTAATATTTCGATGTTTTGTTGGTGTTTTATTGTATTATTTGAGTGTTGGTTCCTTTTGTTATTTAACATTCATTACCCAAGTGTAAAGATGTTATTGAATTTTTCTTTATGATTAACTGCGGTTAACTGAAAACAATAATATTGTGACTGTAACGTCCACTGCATGAAAGATGTATTTAGCACCTGTGTTTAATGCGTATATGCATTGTTGTCATAGAACATAACATCGGCCATAATGGATAAAAATTTAATTCCTTATTATTCATATTGGTACTTTCTTTCCTTAAATATGTCGGAAATATACACTCACAGTTTTATTTTAGTTCGAACTTGAACTGACAATAAAATCTGATTTCAACAGGCTCACCGCACAACCGCGACTGGACTTTTAAATTACCTCTGCAACGTCGTGGTAAAATAAAATTTTATTACTTAGTTATTTTCAGATTTTACACTACATATAATATTGTATTATATTGTCCGTGTACACAACACCATACGAAAATTAAACAAACAATAATTGCTTGTAGTTTACTTTTATAGTGCTAGAATGTATTTTTAGATTCCGTTTTTTAATAAAACATACTAATTAATAACTGACTAATTATTAAAATGCTTATCTATAAAGAATATGTAGAAAGTTATTGATAGTTTACCAAATTGCAAAAATTTTATTTTAGGGAGAGGGGCGAAATTATAATTTGTAATGCTACTTTTCCAAGTTTGTTCAAATTGAGATCAAAAGGAAATGCACAGTAGCTCCGTCTGTTTGAAATGAAGGGTTTAACATTTTGCTTTCGTAATCTTCTAAGTTGCAAATTTAGCTCTATAGATTGCGCAACACACATTCGTAGAGGTATGGAAGTGAGACATCTGAAAATTGGACATATGGCATGAAAATGGATCATATGACGACAAATTTTGCATCCAACATACACTTCAAGATTAACATTAGAAAAATTTCTCATATGCAGGTGGAGCGAAGACCGGCTCTGGAACTGGAACAGTCATACACTGTAAAAAGAGAAACTTGCAGTTAGTCTTTTCGCTAGGAAAATATACATCGGTTTTTAAAGCGGAGATATTTGTTATACTGCAGTGAGCCAGGCAAAATAATTTGAGGGCTTATCGAAATAGGCGAATCAACATCGGACAGTCAACTACCCCTGACGATGTTAAAGAATCTCCCAGCTGATATGAAAATACCGTGAAGAACTCAAGGCTCTGGTAGACCACAACAAGAGATGGGTATCGGGGCACTGGGGGCAAGGAGAAAGCCGATGAGCTAATATAAGAAGGATCATGAAATCCATATATAGGTCCCCAACCGATTCTGGAAGTACCTAAAGGTCCAATACGAAGTTGGGTGAGAGAATGAGTAAGAAAACAACGTAGAAAGTACTGGGAAAATGTACCGGGACAAAGACATGAAAAAACCTTCATCTAGTAAGAGGATCGAAGAATTGTTAGAACGAAGCAAAGCTTGGTTACAAATTTTTTTTAGAGGACACCTTAATAAAATAGGGCTATACAATGGAGATCTCAGTTGCAGGCAACGTGGCAGAGAACTACACCGTGTGCGAGTGTGAGGCTTTAGCTCACAAGAGGCAAGCTATTTATGGAAAACCGATAATGGATCTAGACGAATACAGCAACTACCCGGTAAGGGATTATACAAATTAGTACAAGGAACGAGGATACTGGGAACGATGCTGTAAATAAAATGAGAGAATTACAGTAAGTTCATGAGACAGAGGTCAAACGCTTCTCAAAAAGCTTATAAAAAACTTATAGAAAATAAAAAAATGCATTATTTAGACTGTTTCTTAGAGGATGTCGGTTATAAGACGGCGATTTTTGCGCCGTTTCCCCCGTGCCGCTTGGGCCAGATTCCACATCATGATATTAAATTATGGATTAGCCGAACTAAACTCGCCGGTTGAAGCGACGCGGATTTGGACTGCGTAACGGGGCGCTTTTTTCGCGCTGCAAATAAACTCCGTTTTTCCAACCCGAAGTCCTCCGGTTCATGAAATATTGCCAGAACTCGCAAAGTTTATTTTGGGGAAATTAATTTGCCTCCGTAGTAAACAACCAGATCTGCCGGCTTGTTACGCTTTGTCAGTGGGTCAGCACCGTTTTTCTTTCGCCTTTGTTTTTGCCATCGCGCCGCTCGGATGTGCAATCAGGGTAAGGTAAAGCAGGGAGGCCTCCCTGTTTAACAACTCGCCGAGTTATTCAAGTTGTTTGCTGCGTCTCTTTTTTAATTATAACTGTCATTTTCAGAATTCGATTGTCATACTTTTTACTTTATGTAAACCAGCAAGAAGTAAATTATTTAAGACACAATATTTTGTGTGTAAACAGAAAAATTGCTACCGACCTTTGTATTTAATTATAAACAGCTATTTGATTCCCATAATTTACTATTTGTTAGCTAACCTTGTAGGTCTGTAGCTTTTGCAACTTCTTAAGATAAAAATTACTTTAATTTTTTACGTCGCTGCTCGAATCAAAATGAGTTTTTTGTGTACAAACAAGATTTTTGTCATTAATTACTTTTAATTAAACAAACTTTGCCGAAGTTAAATGGGCAGTACTTTCTTTAATTAAGAACCCTTCCGTTCTTTTGCATTTTCAGCTCTCTGATGGGAACTTATTTTTGTTTGGCCACTTTTCCGAATTTTTCATGTCTGAAAATTGTACAGACAAGCTTTGTGGGTTAGCATTTCCACATTTAAATTCAGTTAAATGCAGGATCATTGGGTAATTTCCTGCATGTTTTATTTGGTTTACTACTTGTTTTCTTATTTTTTTAAGTTTTATAGTTTACACAAAAAAATGTTTGCTTAAATGTGAGTTTTTTAGAAAAGAATGCTTAACATCTAATGTGGAGTTCTTTACCAAAATTTGATGATAGTGTGGTATTTTGGTATATATAAGAAAGTAAATTCTCATTTGACTTTCATAGTACAAGGAAGTGCTAATCTCTATTTGGACAGTAAGAGAGTTAAGTAGTATAAACTATTGCAACAACAAAATTAGATTTTGTGGTACCCATCTCATAATACTCTAAATCAGCTATATTGACAAGAACCAGAAACGTCCATGCAAAAATTCCTACAACTTTATCCACTACCTCAATCACAACTGAAAACTACACATTCTATAACGATACCTGTAAATCCTTTAACTTTCAACTCCCATAATACGCCTGCGAAACAGATAGAAATAGACATTACCAATAAATAACCCGCAAGTGATAACAACTCGTAAAGAACGGCAAAACAGAAGAACAAAACAACGAATCAAACATCCGCCACGAAACATCCAAATTTTTCACAATCTTCTATCTACTACAAATCAAAATGAAATAAAAAATCGGCTGAAACGGAAAGCAAGGATAAATAGCCATGAAGTAAACTGTAGTAAATTTCAAACAAATGATTCCCTTGCAGTGAAACACTTGTAAGAGAAAAATCAAAATCAAAATATTAAAATACTAAATCTACTATTGAGTTATCGGAAAACTAAATCTATAATGACATATATTTTCTAAATTGCAACTTGGAAAAGTAATGGTTTTTGTTTATATTTGAATAGGACTGCACTAACCGGACAACATGATTTACTGCAATAATATACAGCATTTTTCACAATATCAAAAATTTCCTCCGAGCCCCATTGTGTTTAACATGCTCACTGGAGTTCAAGAATCATCACAAAAGGCCGAAATCTCATGCATACTATGACTAAAAACAATTACGGCCATTTTGACTAACGGGTCCAAATAAGCTTTCCGATCTCCTGGACACTTTTAATAACTGGGATCACAAGAAACAACTGTATGATGTAATCAAGGTTTGATTCTTTATCTGACTATACACCAGTTATCATGATAATAAATATATTGTAATCAATAAATCTTTTCTTTAAGAAAAATATCGATTGGACTTTATTCGAAAACTAGTTAAAAGCAAATGTAGAACTTAGACTAAGGCTGAAATTTTCTGGCCACTTGGACGAAGCATCACAATACTTCACTAAAATAATGCAAGAAGTAGCCTGGAATTGCACTTCCCAGAATGACGAAAAAAAACTAATATTTCCACCATACCGTTACATATCCGATAAATAATTACCAAAAAGCGGAGAACTAAAAATCTTTAGCAAAAATCGAGAAAAATCCTTGATCAGTACCACTACAATAGACTATCTAGAGAATTAAAACCAACTCGCAAAAAGCTCCGAATATATCGTCAACCTATTAATAAATGATTACATCCTGTAAAAAGCGACAAAGTGCTAAAAAGACCACAGTTGACCGTGCCGCCGATTTGAAAATCCACTGGTAAATGTGAGCGCACTGACCAAGAAAAGGCTGATATTGGAAAACATCTGTTTGAAGTGTTGAAACTCAAACTTGGAGGTATAAGCAATGAAGTTTGAATATGCCTTTCTCATCAACAGAAATCATGAAGGAAATAAAAAAACTTAACATATGCAAAACTCCAGAATAGGGATTTGATTTCAAAACAAATATTAAAACAATTGCCTCAGAAAGCTATTATTCTCTTAACATCATCTACAATAGTATTATAAGTTTAACATACTACTTCACTATATAAAAGTATGCTGATCATCATGCTCTACAAACTAGGTGCTCTCACGCGGAGCAACATTCTTATCGACCTATCAGTTTTCCACATTACTGTTTATAGAAATTGCACCACCAAAAAAATGAAAATTCACAATTGAAACTTTACAGCTTTCTTTAATGATATAAGACAAATAAATGCAAAAAAATTATTTATAAACATTTATGTTTATACAATATTGTATGGACCTACCTCGAGCTCCTGTAATCGCCTCGGTTCTTCTTGCCATTAAGTGAGATAATGACTAAATTGTATTTTGATGAACTGTAGTCCATTCATTATTGACAAACTTTCATAATTCAAACAAATTCCTTGGAAGTCCTAGATCCCGCTGTACCCCTGACGCAGTGATATTCCAGTCATTTTCGATCAATGAAAGGTCAAGTGATCAAGCCGACCATATAAAAGTTTCTACTCTGTTTTATTGAATGAAACTAAATGTTACACGCCACGAGTGATCGAGCGTTGACTTGTTAAAGGATTGTCTTAACTAAAAGAAATACCACGGGCTGTAAGACAGTGCCAATTTAGGTCCGACTGATAATGTTGACTTTAACTTTGACTAGAGATGACATGTTATGATACCTTACAGCTCCTCGTAACATAATACTTATAATACTCTTTTGCTTTCTTTCTTCGCATCTACGGCATATTAATATTCGTCTATTTGTTCTATTTCGACAAAATGTGAATTCATCAGAAGACGATATTATGCCGCTTTTGTGGTCATAGATGTCTTTCAATTGTCCATTTTAATATATGTTACCGGTGCACAGAAATTAGTGCTAGTCCTATAAAAGAGGTCATGTTGTTAGCCCCAATATGATTAATGGATATCGAATGGAGAAAGTAGACAATCGATGCCAACTATGTAATGATCCACCATTGTTATGCTAGGGCACTTGAAGTAGCGTTACGATCTGTAAACATAAATTTATGAATTTGTTGTTCTGCATATTATTGCAGACGCCGGTTTTTGTGAATGAGTACTTTTTTCTACCTACTGATTTAATATTCGCACCACGATAGTGTTATAATGACCTATTCTTCTACATATTTCTCCTAAAGAAGGTCAATAACATGTCCTCTTTTAAATTCGCTAGCTTCTTGATAATGTACCCTTTTTATTTTATCTATACACACTAGCCACTACTTTCTTTCTCATCTTAAAGTCTTACTTAATAGACAAAAAATTCTTAGTAAGATACAACGAATGCCAATCCAACTTCCATTTTATCGAATCTGGTGTCTACCAAGGTAGTGTTCTTGGACCACTCCTTTTCTTAACATATTTGGTTTATATACCTGAAACCAATAATACTACAATTGCTTTACTTGTTGATAACGTAGCCGTATTATTCATGAGAGAATATCCAATAGTGACTTTTGAAAACGTAGAAATTCACCTGGGTTCTTTATTAAATTTTGCAATCAATGGAGAATGAAGGTAAAACATGCTAAATAAGTCCAAGGTGCATTTAGCTACCGACACGCCACCTGTTCGTGTACAACAATCATCGACATACCTGTATCAACAAAATCAAAAACAAAACATTTTTGCCTCATCTGAAAAAAATACGTCCCAAACAAAATACAAACAGGTGGACTTTAAGTATTGCCAAGTATATTAAGTTATTAATCTAAATACCTACTTTATAAAATATTACTAAGTCTATATGGACTTCAAGACCTAATATGACAAAAACTAGCAGTCAATAAAGAAGAGCGTTAGTGGATGTTTCCTTTACATGTCTCACATTTTCTCAATACTCCTATGAAAGTAGATTTCAAATGACCAAATAAATATAAATACATAAATAAAAGATTTTCAAACCATTCAACTAACCGCTCTTTGCTGACCAAAATATCTACTACTGATGTCTGTTGTGAGCAACAGTTAAAAAATCTTTCTTTCAGCATGATATTTCCTAATTACTTTATCCAATCGAAAATCTACTGGACTATGAGATTATTTTTCATTCGTTGCAATAATTCCCTTTCTTCTCCAATATTATATGATGTATCTACTACGTGTTTTTCTCTTTAAAAGTTATATGATTTTATAAAAGCAGAAGAAAACTTAGTTGTGAGATTGGAACAACAGATAAAGAAAAATAAGTAAAGCCGTTATATGAAATTTAAATTAGCGCTGAAACTTGTATCTGAGATTCAATTTTTATGAGCATCAACACTCTTCTGACCCATAAAATATGAAAGCCTGTACATCAAAAATGTTATATGTTATATGATATTAAGACTTTGTATTGTGCAGAAGGTTTTGACATATTTTTGAATAATTTAATAGGAAAAATGTATATTTATCCCTTATTTGTATTTGGATGAGTTTCAATGTAGAAAAAATCAAATGAAATAGAACATTGGCCAATTCGTTGCTCGCTCCTTCATAAAGATCTCCTCCTTGATTCGCTGCATTAACGGGCGTTCGCGCGTGAAATGGAACTACTGCTGCAAATTCCGCCGAAAATATTTTTTCCTCCGAGCGCGGGCTCGAGTTGTCTCATTAGTTCTTCGGAAGAACGGAAATGGCGCACAAAGCCCATCGCCTTTAGTCGGGCGCACGTACGATATACGCGCAAACTTCCAGCGCGGCCCAGTCATGAATATCTCATTTGGCAAGCGCGGTGTCACTCAATTTAAATTGTTCGGTTCTAGCAACCGCAACCCTTCCACTGCCGGAGTTTCCGGACGTAGGACCGTGTTCTTTAGTTTATTAGTTGTAGGTTTGGTCGCATGGTGCAGCAGACAGCTACGACCAGAATGTGTTAAGTTTAATGAATGCATTGAAGTCCGCCGCAACGCATGACAAAACCAGAATGTTCCAGAGATTGTTTCAGACCTCGACCTGGACCAGCACTAGCTACTTTTACAGAAAATGTTCAAATTACTATGTTTTTCTTGCAAGGAAGCAAGTTGCAATATGTCTAGCAGTTCCCATTTGATTTTCAAAGCAGAAAGATGTTCAGCTTACTCTGTGTGATATCATACCGAGTGATCCGCAACAGCACGTGTGTTGCTCGAATAGCAGTTTAATTTTTCAAAATTAATACTAAATTTTATATGTCAGAACTGCTATAATCTTTGCACCACCTCCTGTGGGGAAAGGAAAGGCAACCTTTACAAATAACATCCCCTAATGGCGTTTTCATGGCCTGCTCAAACCCACATGTACAATGCTCAGTGTCAACAAATACCAGCTAATTATTTTTCACAGCCGCAACAAGCATTTTACTCTCAACATTACTGAAAAATCCATTATTCACAACCAATTGCATTACCTTCTCAAGCAGAATCAAACCAATGGCTTACAGTCTCATACAGAAAAGATAAAATGCACAAAATAAAATCGAATAGAACTCTGAAGAAATAAAAGTAAATAACTACTGGCTCAACCCAACAAGTAGTAGAAGGAACTACAAATAATCAACAAGACATCAGGATTGAAGAAGCCTAAAACCCCTTCCAATTTTTATAAATAAAGTCAAAAATATATTATACCCCTAGTACAGTTACTAGAAAAAATAGCTAAGCAACAGTATGGAAATAAAGCTCTTGCAAATGATCAGGCAAAAGTACAGCCCAAAACTGCCAAGTACTCTTTAACAATTGTAAAAGCACGGAATGAAAAAAAAACACCGAATTTCATACTTACAAACCAAAAGAAGGCAGAAACTTCAAAGTAGTGACGCGAGCGAAATTAAAACAGAAGGTAACAAATATATGAAACATAAAGCAATACAGAACCAAAGCAGTAATCTCTTATAGCCATCAAACCTACCCCTAAATAAAACCAGAAATAAGGTATTCCACGAAGAGGAATACCTCCAACTATGTAAATGTAAATTAAATTTAAGTCATCCTAGTTCAAACAATCTGCTAGGTGCCAACGATATAGGCATATCAAAACTTTTGCTACTTACAAGCTCGATGTGTCAAACGTACAGGAAATCATACTACCTCTAGGGTTATCACTCCAAAGAACGAGGAGTATTAAAAACTTGAAATGCACTAATAGTTTTCTTAAGTCAGCGAACAATATACACAATAAGTTGAGGCTGTTGATCGGATTATATAGGGTTAAACTCGACTTTTTTATTTCTCTTTCACTGCTGAAGATAGTTACAAAATATTGAAGTTATATTCCTCTGGGGAGTCCGATCCTGGCGATATTAATGTAAATACGTGTGACATACATACTCTAAAACAAAACTCAAAATTTTGGACTGTATGGAGATATTTGACAAGGCTATAAGCAGCGAAGAAATAGAGAAGACAAAATCACTACACAATAAAGAATAACCACAATATTTTACGTTCGCAGATAAGAAGACAAACCTCCAAGGAATTGATTCAAGTCTGTTGTTTACGCAGAGAACGCTTGATCTGTAGGCAACCCAGCAAACGCATAGGGCAGTTTTAAGAGTAAAAATGTATGATAAAATCTGAAGACATTCCCACGGTTGAACTAAAAAGAAAAGAATTGGAATCGGAAGATAAAACATTCGTTAAATGTAAAAAACACCAAATACACCATTAAAAAAGCAATAAGAAAGCAATGAAAAATTGGATAAGTAGAGGTATAGTTGATAAGAGAACAACAAAAAGGTAATAAGGAACTGAAAAAATTAAGAGAATAAAATGAAAGCGATTAAGGAGGAAAATGAGAAAATGCACTAGTAGAATTAAATACGAGCGTGAAATATTTACAGAAGGAAAATAAATGAAACAGTGTGGTGGTATCGGGCCTGAAAATAGATAGAAAATCCAAAAAATATTTATGGACAATCTTGTAAAACAAACTGGAAATTGCGGTATCAATTTCATCAGTATCGAAAATGGGGCAAAAAGCCTGCTATGATGAAAAACCAGAGCAAGTTGAGGCATAGCAAGGACTAGAAAATCTATATTAATGATGGTAAAACGGTAAAGAAAAGACAGATCCAAAAATACATCAATGAAAGATCTAGAAAAGAAAGAGACTAGGATATAAGGTAAGAGTTGGTTTTCAAAAAATAACAATGAATGGAAAAGATTGGAAGCTTGGAAGCTATAAAGGGGCACGGGACTCAAAAAACAAATAAAAAAGTAGGAGAAATAGGCAAAGAAAACGGATAAGTATTTAAAAATTTAGAAAAATAGATAAACGCATAGTAATATGAAATCTAAAAGAAACATTTTATAAAGAAATATTAAAAATTTGAAGGCAGAAGCAGAAAGGTACAACATTTACATATTAGCTCTATATGAAACCAAAGAAAAAGAAGTGACAGTTGTGGAATTAGAGAAATATATCCTGTTTAATAGTGGAAACGAAAGGAGGACATTTTGAAAAGGGTTTCTAGTATCAAAAGAAATTTTGTAACAAATTTACCCCGATCATTGAAAAACTGTGCCATGGAAGATAGAAATATCAAACTTCTCAATATACACGCACCGACTGAAGAAAAAGAAGAATGAGGAGAAGAATCTATTTTACGAAAAGATTGAAGAAGTTTTCGATAAATTCCCAGATCAAGAGGTAAATATAATTTCAAGAGACTGCAACGGAAAAGTGAGTAGGAAAAAATTACATCAGCTAGTAATAGGCAAATACAGTAAATATGAAAAATCAAACAAGAATGGGTCGAAGCTGATTGGTTTAGCAGCAGGTCCAAATTGCAGAATTATGATCATTCATCTCCAACATAATAACATACATAAAAGGACCTGAATTTCACCAAATGGCAGAACGATAAATCAAATTGATAAACAAATTTCAGTACAATTGAAGAGAAGGGAAAATTACCGTTGATGTGAATAGCTTTTAAAGTAGGAATTTTATTACATGAGAAGACAAACCAAAATACCAACAGAAGACGAACAAACCCCTACAAGCTATTAATCAAGAAAAAGTAATAAATGAAGAGTAGAAGAACATGGAAAATAACATTTAGACAGTAGCTGAAGAAACTCCAGAAAAAAAAGACGAAAAATGGAAAGAAATTGGTTCGAGGATGAACGTAAGGAAAGTAGAAATAAAACACAAGAAGTAAGATTGAAAATACTAAAATCTAGCAGACTGAAAAGTGTACAAATGTACAAAAATCAAAAAAGAAGAACAAAAACTATGTACAAAAGGTAAAGAGAGAGTACTACGAGAATAAATTATGAATTTGAAAGAACATTACCAAAAAAATATGTTAGAGACTTTTACCCAAAAATCAAAAATACAAGGTAGGGGAGATCATCGAGATCGCTGTTCTCTAAAGATGAAAAAATGATATATACAATCAGAAAAACATATAGGAGAATACCAAGGTGACTTTAGAAAAAATCTTTTAGCGATTGATCAGGGTTTTTCATTAAAAGAATTACAAATATTATCCGACGAATATAATATTGATGTGTACGATATTTTCGTTTATTTTCTAAGAAACGATTCAATAAGTAGAGATTAACAGCATCAAGCATAAAAGAACTGGGAATATTTAACAAAATAATAAAATTGGTAAAATGACATTAGTCAGTAACCTAATCTCTAAATCATTTAAAACGTCACCCGAAAAAAAAGACGAAATTACCCATTATGTACAACACTTTTTAATATAATTCTGGAGAAAGTCTATTAGAGAAAGCGGAAAAAATCGTACTCAAAAAAAAATATCTAGCTTACGCTTATAGTATTATAATTTTGGCGACAACGAAGAAAAAGCTAAAGAGAGTAACATAGCAATTAGAAATGGAGGCAAAAGGTGTAGCCCCAATAGTATATGGTCAAACGAAAATGAAAAGAAACAAAGACAAATGTAAATAGAACTACAAAATGGGGAAAAGATGAAAACAGAAAGTAAGGAGTTTAGTCTATTTAGGAACATGGTGGCAGCACCAAAAAGAATTGCAGCAAGAATATTAAAAGAAGATCGTTGTGGAGGTGCGCTAAATAAACTCTTGAGGTCTAAATTTATATCTCGAAAAGCGAAAGTGAATATAAAACAATTGTACCGCCAACACTGACCTACAGACGTGAAACATGGGTAATAAACAGAAAAGAAGAAAATTAGAGATCTGGGAAAGGAGAGTGTCCAAAAAATATTCGGGAGAAAAATGGAGGAGAAAAACTAACAATTTCACAATTTAAGTAACATTTAAAATGGCTAGGACGTATACAAATAAGGGAAGACAACAGTATAGCGGAAAAAAGTACTACGTCTAAAACCTACAATAAAGAAAAGACAGGGACAACCCAAAATAAAATGGAAAGGGATCTACAAGAGAAGGGGATAGTAAACTGAAAACAAAAGGCCAAATATAGGAGAGCATGGAAGAAAATACTAGAGCTATATGCCTAAATGGGCTATAAACAAATAAATGTGGCGTGGTCCTCGGCTATTGATTTACACGAGGAGGTTCGTGCGTAGTAAACAAAGACAGCCTATACATTTTAACGGAAGGTAAACAAAGACGGTTGACATTCAATCCGGCGTGGCGGTGCTCTGAGCTTTTAATTTACACGAGGAGGTCCGTGCGTTCGTGCATGCACGTCAGGGTCGCTCTCACTCTTTCTCGAATGGCTGTGCGGCCGCGGCATTGCCGAACGCAAAAAGCGCGTTTTGCCACGGCCATTTAGTTTGCTTCCCTAAAGCGGAGCTTCAATTGTAAGTGAAATTGTTCCACGGTTCCGATCCATAGAAAAAGCCGATTCAGTTAAAAATTTATACGTTCACACTTTGCAAAAATTTGAGGAAAGGCGGGTGAAAGTTTTTATGTCACGACTTTCGGAAAATTTTGCTGTCGTGATTCTTATTAGATTTGAATGAGATTTTGCGAACACATTTATCGGATCAATATCTAGGCTAAGTTCGTAAGTGGGTAAGATAATAGGGCACGACATTCTAATATTTTCTAGATTTAGGTCACGTATGTTTTTTGGATACGGTTCGAAAGTAAATTGAACTAGATGATAGGGTAGAAAAATAGGACTACGTATATTCGTGATTCGTACATTTGACTAACATTAAATGTTGATTAAATTTACATCAAATCGCTACATTTCGAAATCTACTTGCCTTTTTTGAGCTTTGCCACAATAGATTGTTTATTTATTTCCTAGCATACTCTTCGCTTTCATATCTTGGATTTAACATTTGTCGACATATATAGGTGTTCTTTTCATCTGATTAGTTGGCCTAATATCATGATTACCCATTTATATTCTTATTTCTTCAATCTTCTGCCAAATATTTGCTTACATTTCTGAGGTTGCTCATTTTATCCTGCTTAAATTTCTATTTTTCTTCTGATACAGTTTTCAAATCCCAGATTTTTCCAAACATCATATTTTTTCTGAAGTAGTTTGTAGAGCCTAAACTTTCTTCGTTGGCTTAAACCTTTTTAACTATTTGTACTCAATTCAACTTCTTCAGGCGGGGAAAATTCTGAACTCTTATTTTTACAGTTGGATTTATCTGCAAATTGATCTTCAATCCACTAATAATAAAGAATAGCCAGGACACCATTTCGTTAGTTTTGACTATAATTCTCAAAGATCAATTAATTTGTTGCATTAATAGAAACATTTTAAGTACACTTTTTGTTTTTTGTCTTTTACACAAAAACTTATTTGTGGTGATAAAAGAAAAAGATAACTGTAATAAGTTACGTGTAACAGAAATACAAAATTAATTATAGAAAATGAGTACATTAAGTATAGTTTGGGGATATCATCTAGGGAACTTATCTATACATTTGAACAGAAAGTAAACAAATAAATGTGGCATGGTTCTCGGCCCTTGATTTACATGAGGAGGTTTGTGCATAAGCAGAGACAGCCTATACATTTGAACGGAAAGTAAACAAAGACGGTTGACATGAAATCTAGCATGTCGCGCCTTGAGCGCCTAATTTACATGAGGAGGTCTGTGCGTTCGTGCACGCACGTCGGGACCGCTCTCACTTCTTGCCGAATGGCCAGGCGGCCGCGACTGTTATCGGGCCGCTGCATTGCCGAACACAAAAAGTGCGTTTCTCCCAGCGGAGCTTCGATTGTAAGTTAAATTGTTCTACGTTCCCGATCCAAGGAAAAAGCTGATCCAGTTAAAAATGTATACGTTCCCACCTTGCAAAAATTTGAGGGAAGTCGGGTGAAAAATTGATTTTAATTGACCTTCCGATTTGATCAACATATCCACTTATTGTAATTGTATAAGCGTAGACTTCAGGATAATGTTTCTGACTGCATGTTTCTTCAAATTTTATTTGTGCGTTCTAAAAGCCTGTATTGATAACATGCAATTTTGATAGTAGTTGAATGTATTTTATATGAACTGCAGTATTTCCGGTCGTTCATAAGTAGCTTATCCGAGTGCTGGAGATAAATCAGCAGGCATCTGAGCCGCAGGTGCTGCGATTAATAAATATATAACGTTAATAACGCTAACATCTTAATTAATTAAGCCATTATGTTGTCTGGGCAAACAGTTAAACACAACACTTTCCACAAGTACCTACTCCGGAAGTTATTGAATGTAGAGCGTGTGGGGAATGCATTAATATTTTACTATCTACGAGAGGAGAAGCCAGCGTTTGATAATAAAGCTGCGGGGAATACTTAAAGTTCTAATTAACCTCGCAACTCTGCTGCTTTACTTTACAAGGTATTAATTATCCCCCTGCCTTGTTTGGTTTCTTTCTACAGTGCGCTTTGCGTTTTTCTGCTAATCTGTAATTAGCCTTTTATTGTTGTGTACCGCCTTTAATTAATTAAACTCGCGTAAAGGTTGTCAGGACAAATGCCAAAGGTGTTTGTAAATTCGAAATCATGGAGGTGTTTGCAATCTGTACTTGAAGCCTGACGTTTCGTCAAAACCAATCTGCCGTATTTAATAAGTAAAGCCATTAAACTTCCCGCTACCTTTACTCTAGAATTGAGTGCATTAATTGATATTGGGAGTCACAAAAGACAATTATTTTATTCTGTGAAAGTGTACGATGCTCTTTGTGTCCTCGCATTGTCCTTAGGTCGTTCTAGCTTTCCGTCTATTGTTAGGGGATTATCGCTCTGCAGCACAACCGTAGCCGGCAAATTGGTTTTTGCGTAATTTTCGATAATAGTGCCCTCAACACACCTTTCTGTTATATGTGAACCAACGACATTTGTCACACGCGGCAGCAAATCGGACAAATGGGACCGGAATGCTGCCTTTCATTGTGCAATTAAAAGGGATCGGCACCGCCATTGAAATTAGCGGCTATGCATATCACAGTCTAAACTTCGCTTATCGTCAGCCTTTTAATGTTATGCCAGCCACTCGGTTTTATATCCATTCGAAACTGCTACTGTATTGTTGTTATGGATTCGTCGATATTGAAATGCCTCCCGAGAAGTTTTTCGGTGGCCCGACGCTGTACCTGACACGGTCATCAGCTGCAAATCTGCGATCTAACTTCTAAGGCATCCCCTTTGTAGCTCCGGTCTTGCCTTCGGCACTGTCGGCTGGTTCGTTTGAACCACTGAAAAAGGTCTATGAGGTATTTGGCGCAGGTGGTGACGTGAAGGTAAAAGACTGCCAAAGACATCAACAATTGATAAGTAAGCAACCAGCATGATTCGTCACTCAATAAGTAATCAACAACGATGATAAATAAAATTAAACTAAAATTTATTATTACAAATAAAACATTAAACGGTCCTTCCAGCCATATTTGATATGAATAAATGTATTTTAATTCTATCATTTCAAAAATATTGGAGCAAATTAAATAATTTAATGTCAAATAATAAGTTTTTGGAATTTTTAGAGCTCGGCAATAATCCAATGGGTTCTCATCACAATTTAAAAAACGTAAGCATACTAAAACGAAAAAATAACACTACTATATATTAATCACTTTAATAATTCTTAAATTTTTTTAAGGTAATATTGATGAACCCTTTTAATCTGTATGCGATACTGTCTCCAGAAAAAGTATCACTTAAAAAATTAAATAGAAAAGATTGCAAAAATGTATTTTCTTTTATTTAACTCCATTGTTATACTATCTATCCTATATACAAAGAACAATAAGTATTTTTTACTACTGCAAGTAGCAGTTTAAGCTTCCAAAAGCTGTATATAGGCTGGAGATCCAATACTCTATTACATTTTTTAAAAGCTTATATTACGATCAAAAAATGAACAATAGATAGGAAAACCAAACTAAAAAATTATTATTAGAATTCAGATTAAAATTAAAAATTAAAAGCATGTTAAGAGTTCATTAAAATATCCACCAACTGGTTGGGATGTACCAACGGTCGGTCTTTATATTTTTTTGCAGAGCTTTTTATAGTGAATCACTTACATTCACTTGGTTTAGGATATACCATAGAGTACAAATTTATGGTACGATCAACTGAATTTTGGAATCTCAATTATATCCAGGTTGAAGATGCTAGTAGTTCCCCAATGAGAAATACCATAAGTCCAGATAGGTTTTAACGCAATCTTGTGCAGTAGCACCTTGTTTTCTAATGATAGTGTAAATCTCCTTCCCATTATCCAATATATCTTGGATATATATTGGGGTCCAACCTGTTTTCATTTATTAATAATATGAATTTTCCAAAGTAGATGTCGATCTTAGTGGAGGCTCAAATATTTTGCGGAGTGGGCATGTTCTAGTTGTTACCATCGGACAGTTATTATGGTCTATAGTGAAGCTGACATATTGGAGTTTATTTTCATTCACCTTGGTTCACCAAACTTTGTGCCATTGTTAGACTTTATTAAAAGAGTTTTGCAGACTGCGGGATACAGTTGCAGGACTGGTATCTGAGGCCAGAGTAGCCGCGTCATCAGCGAAGGTAGCAGTTGAAGTTAGTAAGTCGACTATACGTATAGGAACGGATCCTAGCACAACACTGCTTTGAAGTACTTCAAATAAGACAGACTGTAGATTCGTAGTTTGGCCTTGATAGTTCACAAAGAAGTGCCTATCCGATAACTGGCTTTTTAGTATGGCAGATACTTCTTTTAGTCGATAGAACAGACCCTTGTACTGAACCGTTTCAAAATCTTGGAATATATTTAAAAACGCAGCAAAACAATATCTATGCCCGTCCAGGTCGCTATAGATTTGATCTACTAATCTATGAATTTGTTATACTGCTAGATGTAGATGTCGAAATCCAAACTGGTGCTTGGGGATTAATCGCTGTTGATCTAAAATTTGTTAGAGTTGTTTTAAAAGTAACTTTTCGAAGACTTCGGAAAGGACTGGCAAAAGACTGATAGGTCTACAGGATGTTGAATTAGTATATTATCTGAGCCACTTTCCAGGAACTTAGAAAATATCCAATTGCAAGAATAGAAAAATATATCAAAATGTCACACAACATTTAAAAGTTTTTTTTTATTTACGCTAATTTGTAACCTTCCAATAAATTTTTGAAGTAACAATTTCTTTATGTTTAATGAGAGGTGGGAGATTTATTGTAATTTTTCTGGCTTTTTAAGTAGGAGTATCTTTTAGCTATAAAAATTGTTATTGTATTTTCTTTTTCTTGCAAAAAAATAAGACAACTTACGAAATAGTTAGAACATTATTTTAAATTTAGCGTGTCCTCCATTCAAGGTTAAAAATGTTGATAGTTCAATTATAATTAACAGAAACAGGTTAGTTGCCACTCGTGGAGGTGGGGTTGTCATTTGGGTCCTAGTTGTTGGTGGACTCCTTACACTGATAGAGAAAAAAGATAGTATAAAAGCAAAAATGCATCTATATGATATATTGTAAACCCCTACACTTCTATACGCATGCGAGACATGGACGATAACAGATAAACAAAAATCCAAAATAACAAATGCAGAGACGAAATACGTAAGGCGAGTAGTGGGCGAATCAAGAAGAGACAGAGTACTCAACAGAAGCATACCAGATGAACTAGAACATAAAAATAAAATAACTACAATGGTATGGACACCTGGTCCGAATGAATAATAAACACTATCCGAAAAAGATTTTCGAAATAAGCTGTGATGGAAGAAGGGATAGAAGAAGACGTAGACGAAAGTGGGAAGACAACATCTATGAATCAATTAGAGAAAGAGGACAGACCCTAACACAAATCCTAACCCTTGCAAGGGATTGACAATCTTTCAAATAATGGCTCAAATCATGATGCTGTCATTCAAACCAATTTTGTTCGTTCAGAACTACAAATAAATTATACTAATATGCAAGATTTCGTTGTTTCAAAATGAAAATGTGTAACAAAATTAATTTTTTTCGCAGATTCCGGAAATGACCTTTAGGTTAGGTTTTTCTACAAATCACAAAAATATAAAAATAAAAAAAACGTATTTTTTTATCTGGAGGGTCGAAATTCCGGAGTGTAAGGAATAGATAAGCATAAATACATTATTTAAAAGCAAACATACCTAACATTTACCACTTGTCTCCCTTAAATTTTCTCTTCTTGGATTGTCTTTGGTGTTTGTCCGTCCAGCCTCTTTTTAACATCCGACAATAGTCCGCCATCACTTTAATATCCTGGTGGAAGCGCTCGCTTTGTTCTTCCGTAAAATCACCAAGTTTGCCAAGAAAGTAATTTGGATGAGCATGAAAAAAGTAAACCAAGCAGCTTATACGATTTCAACATCTCCTCGACTAAAACGGTGTAATTTACAGCTTTCGTGTTCCTCAAAAGGTTTTGTACCACATTTCTGAATGCATTCCACGCTGTCAATTCAGACTCACTCATGGTTTTCTCGAATATATTGTCCGCCATTCATTTCGGCATTTGTGGGCCTATAAAAATTCTAATTTTAATTTTTTTGGGCCTGATTGATGGAAACTTAACCCCAAAATACTGGAAGCATTTACTGTCTTTGCTTAAGGCTATCACGAATTGCTTTATTGAGGCAAGTTTGATGTGTAAAGGTGGGAACAGTATTTTCCAGGGATCAACCAGTGGAATTAAAATAATATGAGTTTCGCCAGGTGTGAATTCTGACTGGCCATTACTTCCGAATCCAATGTTTCGTCTTAGCTTTAGAGTGTTTGTTGGCGTAGCAACATTCCAATCACCTTGAAATTTCCTTCATGAAGCTTGTACTACAAACTCCCCAACAGAAATTTAAGATTTTTGTATGTCTCTTTCAAAGTCATGTTTATTTATTTCTTATACATTCATTCCGCCTTTCCAAAGAACATTTTTACACGTTACAAACGTTGTCATATATCAGTCATTACAAAAATATTATAACCTGAATGAAGTATAAGTATCTGTCTATACACTAAGTTGTGTCAACAATTTCTACCATCTATTACAGAAAACTAAAGAAATTACAATATAAAAAAAGATTTATTTTTCTTCATCTTCGATAAACAGTGGCTTTGGGTGCTTCAATAATACAAATTCGCTTACCACACAAATCATGTTCCACTGAACGGAATAAACCAAATGAACCAATATTGGAGCTATACGCTGAGATGTGGTAAAACTTTTACTCCATCCAAATTTTGGATTTTTTGCTAACTCAAACGTAACCCTCTTTTAAGATATATTTTTGGTTAGTTGTTGATTAGTCCAAGAGCGTTTGCTGCAGGAACTGGAATGATAAAAATGTCAAATAATAGTTTCTTTAAAAACATCCAATGTTCTTGTTACTCTTCCAGTGCAGCGTATAGAAACTGTTCGTTCAAGATGGATAGTCGACATGAACTCAGCTTACCTTCCAATCTCACGTCTCCATCAAAAGAGTACTTGAATCAATTTGACACTGTTCCGCGAATTGTTACGTTTGAATCTACATTTGCACAAATTGTTCTAACAGCAATCATTTGATTATAGTCTTTTTCCAAATAGTCCCATAATAAATTATTTATGAAGCATTAGGAAGGCTTTATATCAATAAATTCAATGAAAAACAAATGCTTATCACCATATGATAATGCGTTTTATTCTATACTTTAAAATAATGCACAACAACGAAAAAGGACAAAACAGTCTTGCGTCTCTTTTAAAACAAGCTAAGCCTTTCGCTGCGTTGTGCATAAATGACACTCCGCAAAAAAGGTCTCTCTAAATACTTTTTGTTTATTTATTTATGCAACATATTTTATATCGTTTTCTGGCGCATCCTTTTACTCGGCTTCGTATTATACTTTTAGGTACTTCCAGGGCCGGTTTGGGGGCTATATATGGAGTTGATAATTCTTCTTGTGCTAACTCATCAGCTTTTTCGTTGCTTACAATTCTGCAATACCTACAATAAAGTTAACTTGTGATTCAAAAAGCACTGAGTTCCTTGCAGCCTGGGTTCTTATTACTTGTTTATATTAAAATGTTGATTCGCTTATTCTGATAAGGACTCAAATTATCTTGTTTGGCGCACTGCACTATAGCAAATATCTCCGCTTGAAAACGGATGTGTATTTTCCTGGTGAAAAGCTTAACTGGAAGTTTTTCTTTTCACGGCATACACCTGCCCCCCTTTCAGACCCAATCTTTGATTCGTGTATATACCAGATAATTTTCCTTTTGTTGCTTATTTCGTTTATAGATTCATTTCGATCTATAATTTTAACCTCGAAATTTATGTCGAATGCAAATTTTAACATCATATGATCTATTTTCATGCACATGTGCAATTTTTAGACACACCCCTCCTCCCAGTTCCACAGAATCTTTGTAGATGGGTACATTACGCAGTTTATTGAAAATCATTGTTGAGCGAAATATTAGGTAATTTCCCATTAATCCATGATATATACTTTATAATGTTATCTACATTTTTATTTTTTAGGATTACAGCGATCATTTTACTATTAAACAGACTGTATATACTAAAAAAAAACATAGGCATGGGCCCAAGGGCCTTTTGAGCTGTTTTATATATATCGAAATTTCACATTACTAGGAATAGGTATTACTAGCAGTGGGGATGGCAATAAGGAAATAAAAACAATAATAACAGCAGGAACTAGAAGTGCTGCGATGCTAAAATCAGTACTAAATAATAAATCAACATCGCGTGCTCTTAAAATCCATGTGAACAAGTCAATTATAAGACCGGTGATAACGTATGGAAGTGAAGTGTGGGTGCTAACCAATGCTGTCCAGAGTAAGGTAGCAAAATGGGAAAGACAAATACTGAGAAGAATCTGTGAAAAAGTCAAATTGGAAGACACATGGGGGAGAAGGATAAACGAAGAAATCTACATACTTTATCCAGATCCACCCATAATTAATATTATCAAGCAAGGCAGATTGCGTTGGTGGGGATATGTGGCAAGAATGGACAACAACAGGATGCCCAAAAAATCCCTGGAGATTGAACAGAAGGGGCAGACCGCCAATAACATGGGCCGAAGATGTTAAGGAAGACATAGCAACCCTAGGTATTGCAGATAACTGGGAACAATTAGTCCTCAACAGGAAAGAATGGAGGAAGACCATAGCCATGGGCTCAAGGGTCTTTGAGCTGTTTTATATATATATATATATATATATATATATATATATATATATATATATATATATATATATAAATAATATTAAAAATTGATCCATTTATAAATGGATAATAGTTATGATAAAATTCTAGTCTGCCCCATCACCAATAAAAAGACTTCTGAAATTTTAGATTTTCTGTCTTTAGTACTCAGTACATACGTTCATCACGAGTGGCATTCTCTGTGGTAATTACTATGCGTAAGCTCAAATGTGTCCCTTTTTAAGTTTTCCAATTTAATTGCATGTTAGTAAATTATATATTTAGCTTTATAATAACTATTGGCATTTTAAATATGGAAGGCAGATTTAAGGTTAAATTTAAATAAACAGATGTACTAACTATGGACAATTGATCTTGTACTAATTTTTTAACCTGTCAATTTTTTTATGTTTAATTGTAATAAATAGTAGGATGATTATTATTTACCTTTGTAAAATAATTGATTTTTGGTATTTCAAATTTTTTATTACAAGTTATACCGTGTACTAATGATAAATTTTGTTTATTTAAAGCAGAAGGGCAAGGAGATGAAAAAAAATGGAATTCTCCAGCATACATCGAACAGATCAAGTCGACCGAGAATAGCTCATCAGCAGACCTTCGTCAATATGATTACTCTGAATTAATAAACATTTCTTCTTTTATCATATGAAATGGATGTTTTATTTTAATCAAAAAGAACAATTCTGAAGGAGAGGAGGCAGTTAAGGAAAAATTGTGCACGCCGACTTTTGGCCCACCCGGACCCGGTAGAACACAGTAATTCAACGGTATTGCAACAATTAAAGAGATTAATTTACTTATTTAGTAGAAAGGAAAAGGGCTGTAATGTAAATCCAATTCCGATATAAACTCGCAACTCTCACCTCCTGAAGTTTTGCATCATTTTGATATTGGTAATGGACTATTGACGAAGCAGCGAGCGCGTCATATAAATGTTTAAAAACCCTCTCGGCTGATGCGCACCACATCCAGTGACGTATAGTCGGCTTTCAATTTTGCTGCCATTACCTGACATATGCGTTTAAAAATATCGGTTTAAGGATTCCGGAACGTCGGTTTACATAGCGCGAGAATACGGGACAAACCTAACAGGAAATAATACATTCATATCAATGTCAGATGTCTTACAAAAGTGACGTAGCAGCGAAGCATTTTTTGTATTCGGTGCGTGCACGAGACCTGCCGGTGAAATAATGCGACTCATTGCGGCGTACGTAAATTTTGTTGTCTGCTCGTGTCGTAAGATGACATCTGTTTAGAAAATATTTTAAGTTTATTTTTAAAATGATCTGCACCGAGTTATTCGTTTTCTACTCTACATTTATTTATATTGTAAGTAGTAATGGATATACATTACAAAAAATAGTTATATTATCTCTTAATCCAACCTTGTATAACGCATCTCTCTATTGAATATTTCTTAATCTAAATACTTTTTTAAAATGTGCAATATAAGTAAACTGAAGTGACATTTACATATTTATTCCTTTGAACATACGAAGCTCAGTCAATTTTTTTTTACAATTTCTCTAGAACAAATGTAACCCTAAACTATTTGTTATGTATTTTTTGTTGTTCTAACACACCATACAGATCTCAATATCGGTTATGACAGTGTTAATTTCTTCATCATTAAGGATCTGATGACCGAGGTCTTTTTTATTGATCTTCAGCCACTCTATGGTATTATTTTTCTTATTACAATTTTCAGAACGTAGTATCAAGTGGGAAATCCTTTAACAACTTCCCAATAAGGACATCATTTTAGGTTCTTTCTACTCAAATTGATTTTCTTTTAAGTTTTTTTAACTTACAACTTTTTCTATCTATTGTCTCAATTTCTTGATTCTAAATACGATGTTTGAGCTTGGGTTTCTTATAAAAGCTGCAGTACCTTCTTCATCCTACTGTACTAGCAGTGGACGTGGCAAAACCGTTTTCTATCTGCTTTTACTTTTTCAATTATTTGTTAATCTATACTCTGTATTGATGTTATTGCACCGAGATGAACTATCCCTCAAAAACATGTCGGGGCGTTGTTATGTTTGTAATTATTTGTATTTATCGTTATTCTTTATACGTACGCTTTGTAAGACTTGCTGTCGTCAATGTTACCCTGGTTGTTGCTCAAGGTCATCAAATGAAAGACAAGATTATTGATTCTTTTACGACCTATTCGCTCGGAGTTACGAATACCTAATTACTGTCCTTCTTCAAATTACCGAATTTAAAGACAAAAGATAAATAAGGAGAAGGTCTCTTAGATTTTTCCTTTTCTATTTAAGAAGCTTTTTATTTTTATACCAATTTATATATACTTCTGTATGTAATTATTATCAAAATTAGTATCAAAATGAAGTCGTTTTTATATATGTTTAGCTTTATCTACTACTTTTTTGACTTTTTTCGCAACATTTTCTTCTATTCCTTTTTCGTCTTTTTTATATTAATTGTTCGTACACATAGTCTGTTCCAAAACTATCTAGCCGTATAATACAACAAATCTATGTATGTATTTAGTCAAAATGGTATAAGATACAAGAATCATTGTACGTAGCCTCGGTTTCCTTCAAAGTTAGTAGATTGAGATCTCACAAACTGCTGACTAAGGAAATCTGGTTGATTGATAGCGGTCTGAAGCAAATTATTAATAAGTGCAACATTATGTTCATTCTGCTCTGAATTTTGTGCGATACGTTTCACGCCAATATCTTCTGTCAAAATTTCACTCGCCTTAGTTTTTGAAACCCCCAATTGATCTTGAAGTTCTCAGACTGTCAGTTCTCAATCCTTGTGGATTGTAACTCATACATGTTTTACATGTTCCAGTATTTTACCCTTTACTTTTCTACAAATTCTGAATTTCTGAACTGTCTATGTTATGCAATAAGTTATCGTTTCTGAAAGCATCCTGAATCATATAAACAGTTTCTGCAAAGAAATGTTCCAACTTTACTTGTTCAATAATTGTAGAAGTAAAGAATACATCGCCACCGTGCAAACTGTTTTTTTATATTAACAATGGATGAATATTTTTGGACAAGCCACATATCTACCATAACATTTAATAAAGAGCTTGACTTTATTTTAGGATTTTATACATATAAAAAAAGTCTTTCGTACGGTCCGTTAGTCTGTCCGTCACTTTTTGCTATTCCAAAACAGGAAATGATAAAATTTGTTTGTTCTATAATGGCAAGGGGGCCTGAAAGAACTTGATTGCAAAAAATCATATTTTAAGACTATTCCTTCAGTAATTTTTCACAAGTTAAAAATAAAAATTTGGCGGCCAGCGAATATCAATCGTATCTGCGATAAAGTTTTTGCGCGCCACAAATTCCCTCACTCTGTTGTATTATTGTAATGGACGCTGACGTCAAGTAGACATACCAAAATATATAGTAATCATTTGTGTATTTTCGCGTGGCCTCGAAAATGCTCGGAGCATCACCGCACCGGGCGATAACCGCCGCTCAACGGCCGGCTGGCGGGATACGCGGCGGAGAAACAAACGCTTTGTAATTGCAGCTCGATATCACCAATAATATGAGCTTACTTGGTAAATGTCAAGGCAACGTTTGGCGATATGCTATTTCAACACTTATGTGGTCAGTACCTAGCTTTAAAGTGACGTATGTTCTTTTAAAGTGTTAAAATGTTTAAATTGGTTTGTCACGTAGTTTTTCTGTGGAAACTACTTGCGGTGTGTTGAAAATTTGTGATATACAGGTCGTAATAAAATTAAACGGAAAAAATAATTGAATACAAATTTTAATTAGTAATTTTTTAAGACATAATTATGTGAGGTTACTACCTAAAAATGACATCTGTACTGTCAGGTCAACCTATACGAGGTGAAATTGACGTTTTTCTTGTCACAGTTATAGGCTTTTATGCATATAAAACATACAGTCTGTCCGTCCCTTTTTTCAACTTTTTAATAACACGCGTCTATATTGCTTAATTGATAGCAATAGATATGATATATGTGATAGATTCACAATTATTTAATAATGATTTACATTGTACCTCGTTTCCGATCCAGGAAAAAAAAACGATCTAGTTAAATATTTATATGTATAAAAGCCCGGAATATCTCTATAACATTTTTCCACGTTCCCATTTTCTTTGGTTTTACACTATTTTGGTTTCCCTACATATACCAGATGAGTCTTCTTTCATATCTTTAGAATTTGAACCAACTTGTTATAATTTGTAGTCGGCGCTTTGAAATAACTTTAAGTGCCTTATCTTATTATATGTTATTTCTCTAACCTCATTTTTACCTTTTCTTGTGGAAATATTTACATATTTGGTAACTTGACGAGGTTTATATTACTATTTTATATTCATTGCCTGAAATACTCTGCTCCATCTCATTACAAAATTTTTTCTGTGGATTTTCTTTTGGTTTTATTATAATTTTTTATTTACTACTTTTTCCTGTGTTTCTGTTCTAAGCCATGTTTATGTTTTATACAAGTTAATCGTTTTGCTTTTCTTGTGCACATGTATTCTTCATATTCCATCAACATGCTCTTTATTGTGAATTATTTTTAGGGAAGGTTTTTTCGTTACCGCCCTGACTGCATGTATTCATTTGTATTTAGTTTGTGTATTATTTTTATATGAAAAATAAATTTTTATATCTTGCTTTCTTTAGATGCTTCTTTAGATATTTATATACCAAAATATATATTTTAATATAAACTTAAATTTTCTTTATCCACCACATTCCAGTTATGGATGTGATCCACAGTATTCCATGAGTGCATTGTTATAACAATAAAAAGTACCGATGTATCTTTAACAAAACTGGACCCATTCTAATAATACGCTTTTTCTATATAATAATCCACTAACTATGGCTTGTTTAATACCAGCTTTTTATTGGGTTCTACTTATGTACATACCCATTCCAAGTTCGTATTTAATGGAAGAGTTTATATCTACTCTTTCTCTTTCTATATTAGTTGGTGATATTTTCGTGTTATTGATTAGACTAGATTTTTATCTTTCTTCCTTTAATACTTCAACTACCTTGTATATAGACCTATATCTATTGACATTTGATAGGTAATAACCTTTAATAGTTGTAATACTTCTTAAGATGTGCCACAATTATCTACAAGGTATATTAAGAAAACAATGAGACTTCACAAAATTCATTTAATTGAAGATAGGCTCATGTACACTTGATATTTCTTGATCATCGATGCACCATTGACTGCGGTTCTGGTATGCGTCATAGCTCGCCTGGAAATCTTAAACTTGGTCTCTTCAGAGCACTTGTCACAGTAGACTGTGCATTTTAACAGTCCCAAAATTGTGTCCTTTTAAGTTTATTTCACCAAAAACTCTCACTATCAGCGATACATAAAATTCTCGTGGTGAACAACCCAGGTATTAACGAAATAAGTAAAATTCATCGTTGATTGTCTTTTTGTGTGATACAAACTCCTTATAGACGACACCTGTAGAGTCAAAAAAGACAGTGAATTCCTTTCATTGGTCGAGAAGACCCGTATTATATCACTCAGAGGTCTATTTGTTTGTCTCCGTATTGATGCAATTTTGTTCTTTCCGCTGCAATTCCATAGTAGCGATTTCATTCACAATGGATTTTGGAAGTTTTACTTTATCTGCTGTCAATATGACACTCAGATGTCGTTCAGAGCTCAAAACTACTTTCATCTCTGCCAGGTTGTGTGAAGTGTGAAAAACTGATTGTGCATTGCTTATAGTTTTCAAACGCTTTATGTTACCTAAACACTTACGCTTTCTCTAATGCACCATTCCCGTAGGCTTTCTATATCATAGCAAGTGTCTATATTGTGAATTTTTAAGGCATATCGCTGATTGACATTCCGCTAAAGCTCAAAAGTAAATAAGCTGCATCCTGACATCCCTCACCAACCGTCAGGTCTGAAGAGTCTGCTCCTCGATCCTTCTACTTGGACCAAAAAGAACACTCTCAATACATTTTATTTTTATTTTATAAATAAACTTATTTATTTATAATAGTTGTAACATCTACAATGCATCTAGTTCAATCTGTTGTTATTCTTCTATGATTTGTTAGTATATAAACTTCTTTGGCTAGCAAATGGCAAAATTGTTATGTATTTGAGATTTTGCTACTCCCAGTTCCGCCTTAATAGTTTTCACCGTTTTATTTTCTTCTTTTTTAGTTAATCATTTCATGTTACTAATATTTTTATTTGGACTCTCGTTTTTTCTAAATCTATTTTATTTGTTATTTTTTGTACCATGTCCGTAAAGATTTTTCAGAGCATTGATTTGCTTTAATATTTATTATATTGTTTTATTTATTATCCTTCCTTATTCTCTTTCGTTACTTCCTTTGTATTTTATAATTTTAAATACATTGAAATTATTTTAAATATTTTATTATTTGTTTACATTGTTCCGAATTTTTTTGTTGGTAGCAGTTTTAATTTTTTTTTTATTTTTTCTATATCATTTTTATATATTATTCTTAGTTTGTCTTTTAAGCTTCTTTACCTTTTGGGTCAGATGAAGCCTCCACTAATTAATATTTATTTTTATTTGATTTATTCTCTATCTTCTAAATTATATGGTCTTTTAGTTTCTTCCTAATGTCTATTATTGTAATTATACTATATACCTTATTTTCTACGATTTTTTGCGGTGTTTATTATATATATATATATATATATATATATATATATATATATATATATATATATATATGGCGTTCACAGGCGTCTCTAGGCCCATTGCGTTGTGAATAGTTTCCATTTCACTCTATTCTTGGCTATTTCTTTCCAGTTGTGTCCTTTTTTTCTTTTAGGTCTTCTTTCACTACTTCCCACCATCTCTTCCTCGGTCTCCCCCTTTTTTCCGTCCTTCTGGGATACACCATCTTAACCCCTTTACTATTCTGTCATCAGGCAGTCTTTCCATATGACCTAACCACTGGAGTCTTCTGGCTTTAATTACCTGTATTATATTTGAATCATTATATAATTCATATAGGTCTGCATTTGTTCTTCTCTCCCATACTCCGTCTACCTTCTTCCCACCATATATCCTTCTTAGCATTCTTCTTTCCCATACTTCCAAACTGTTTTGTGTTTTTTTTTGTCATAGTCCATGTCTCACTGATATACAGTACTGTCGGCCTCAATATGGTCTTATAGATCCGAATTTTGGCATTTCTGGATCTTATTATGCTATTCATACTCCCCGTGCATCTACTCCCTTTAGCTGTTCTTAACTCTATTTTTCTTTCTTCTTTACATTTATTGGTTATTAATGCTCCCAAATACATATACTCCTCCACCTCTTCGAATTCTAGTACTTCTTCTCCCATTTGTAGTCTCAGTTTATTTTGTTCATTTGCTGCATGTTTATTCTTTAATTCCATATATTTCGTCTTACTTTTGTTTATTCTTAGGCCTATTTATTTTGCAGCTTGCAGCAGTTTTCCTGCCATTCCTGTTAACTCCTTTCTGCTCCTTGCTATTAAAAGTATGTCATCCGCGTAAGCGAGACACTGATGACTCTTATTCATAATCGTTCCTCTCCTATTTATTCCACTTTTCCTTATTGTCGTTTCCAGTGCCGCGTTAAATAATAGAGTAGATAGCGGGTCCCCTTGTCTTACTCCCCTTTTAACTTCAAAACTTTCTGTTATTTCCCCATTTACTTTCACCATGCATTTAGTATCTTTTAACGTCAGCTTTATCAGTCTTATTAATTTTTCTGGTATTCCTAGTGTTCTTATTGCTTCATACAACTTATCTCTAATTATGGAGTCGTAGGCGGCCTTGAAATCAATAAAGTGCATATGCATAGGGATATTATATTCGCACGCCCCCGTTAGTATTTGTTTAACTGTAAGTATTTGATCATCGGTAGACCTATTCTTGCGAAATCCCGCTTAGTATTCTCTCATAGCTGCTTCCAAATACCCTTTTAATCTTTGTTTAATCACTATTGCCAAAACCTTGTACGTTATATCTGATATTGCGATTCCCCTATAGTTGCCGCAAACATATTTACCTCCTCCCTTAAAAACCGATACTATCACCAATTTCTCCCACTGTTGTGGCATATTTTCTGTATCCCAAATGGTCCTTATTAATTCATACACTTTATCACATACAATTTCACCTCCATATTTTAAGTTTTCGGCTGTTATTTCATTTTCCCCTGGGCTCTTGTTATTTTTCATTTTGTATATTACTTCTTTAATTTCGTCCTTTCTAGGCTTCCTAATTTCTTCATCATGTATCTCCTGTATTTCTTCACTATGCTCTTCTCTTTGTGATACGCTTCCCTCTCCTTGTGTCCCTTCGTATGTGTTTAGCTCTTTTTCAAAATAGTTTTTCCATCTTTTTTGAATATCCCGTGTATTACCTAATAGTTCTCCATATTCTCCTTTGATATAGAATTGTTTTCTCTTGGATCCAGTTCTAATGGTTTTAACATCTTTGTAAAAATTTCTTATTTCCTTTTTCTTGTACTTTTCCTCAATGTCCCTTATTTCCTCCTCCTTATATTTACGCTTTTTTGCTCTACACATCTGCTTTACTTTGATTTTTTGTTCTTTATACAGATTTTTGTCTTGATCATTTTGTGTTTATAAAAACTTTAACCACATCTTCGTTTTCTTGTTTATCTCTTCTTTGCATGCTTTATCCATCCAGTGATTCTTATTAATCTTCCTATTTAGTGGTACATTCTTCCTCATGGCATTTACAATTGATTCCTCCAGTTTTTTCCACTTTTGATCTACCTCACCACTTTGTTCATCGTCGTTCTTATATTCTTCCTCTATACTATTAATATTCGTCTGTGCTACTTCAGTATCCTGTAGCGCCTTAAGATCATACGTTATTTTTCTTTTGTGTTTTCCCCTCTTTCTTATTGTTTTATTTAATTTTATTTCCGCTATTACGAGAAAGTGGTCTGAGTTTGCGTCAGCTCCTCTATACGTCCTAACGTTTTTAATTCTTTGAGCCACTTCTCCCAGTACATGATCACATCCCTTCTCTGCCTATTTTTGCGTTCATATCACCAATTACTAATTTAAGATCTTTCTTTGGGATTTTCTCGGCCATTTCTTCTAAAGATTCGTAGAATTCGTCTTTTATTTCATCGTCCTTATCTTCAGTTGGTGCGTGTGCGTTAATTATTGTCATCATATTGTATTTAGTCTTTATTCTTATATAGCATAACTTTTCTGATTAGGCTCCAAAATCTTTAACATCCTCTTCTAAATTTTCTTTTATCAGAAAGCCTACACCAAATCGCCTTTTTACGTTTCCACTTATAAACAGTGTATAGTTATTAACTTTTTGTATGTTGTTCCCCGCTAAATGTGTTTCTTGTATACCTGCAATCTCTATGTTTTATTTCTGTAGCTCATTCACCAACATTAATACTGCGCCTTCTTCGTACATACCCTGTACATTCCATGTACCTATTCTCACGTTTTGCTCATTACTTTGCTGCTGCTGTTCTGTACCTTGTTGGTCTTTCTTATTTGTCTTTCCTTTATTCTTATATCCTGTACCTTGGTAATCCTTTAATTCATGTACATATCCTTTGTCAGTTTCGTTATCAAAAACAGCCAACCTATCTGTATTTATTAGTTTTTCTCGAGGTACGTGTTATTTTTCTTAGCTGCTCCTCTAAACTGTTCCCCTCCGGAGATCTTTCCGTTACTGTCCTTTTCAATGCAATACTTTGTACATTGTTTTCCTTTACCACCTCCCCTAACATCTCCACCTCTTCTTTTATATTTTCTACCGTTTACGCTTGACCATTGACTATTAACTTATTAAATCTTATACTTGCCCTGTTTCCCTTTCTACGCTCCTCTTTAAGAATAGGTATTAATTTTTTTTTCTTTCTTCCTGTATTGCTTTTCATCTATCCAGATGTCCGTTCTCCTAAGTTTTTTTGCATTTTGTAGTATTAATATTTTCACATTTTCTCTAATTAATTTGATAAAAATTAGCCTTTTCCTTCCTTCTTCGTACTTCCCTTATCTTCTTATTTGCTCTATTTCCATGTTCCTATCAATGTTTACACCAATTTTATGCAGTACTGTTAATATTTTTTCGTTTATTTCGTTCTCATTTTTCCTCTCCTCATCTACCACTCCCTTTATTATTATATTTTTACTCCTCACCTCTCTTTCAAGGCTATCTATTCTCATCTCCTGCTCCGCTATCACGGATTTTAGTTTTTTATTTTCCTCCTTCACCTGTTTCATTTCAAGTACTACCTTATCTAACTTAGTATTAATTTCCTTCATGTTTTTCTCTATTTTTTGGAACATTTTCTCAATTCTATCGATCTCCTTCATCCTTCGTTTTATTTAATTTTGTTTGCCTTAATTTAAACAGTATTTTGCAATATGGTTTGCCTATATGAACCTCTCACACAGCGTAAAGTGTTACCAGCCCGAGTCGACCTTTCAGAGGCGATAACCTTATCCTTGACGTTAAAATTTATAATATTATGTATTTATTTGCCCCTTTACTATTTCTAGTTTATTAGTTAATCCGTCCTTCTGATTACTACTCTATAATTAAATTTAAATCTCTATCTAATCTACTTTTTATTGATTATCACTTACGTGAAAATTTTAACTCATAAAGACTCACTATTTGAGTTTATTTACGGAGCGCGATTTGCACGTGTCCCATCACCATAACCATGTTCATATAATTTTATAGTATCTTTACTATCTTTATTACTCTGTGGTAAATACTCTTTCTATCGTTTGCTGCTCACTGTTTGGATAACATAATTGCTTTTGCTTTTTGGTAGCGTATATGTATTTGGTTTATTTATTTTTCAGTTGTTAGGTTATTGGTCAAGTAGTTTTTTTTGTGTGAAGCACTTCATGCTCTTTTGACATAGTTCCTTTGCAACAGAAGGTCGGTGTTTTTAATTCATAAAAATTCAATATTTGTTTGATGACAAAATTTCGAGTTGTTCCTTGTTACCTCTATGGCAGTGGATGGAATGATTCTTTCTAACGTTTCCGTTATCTCCTATTTTGTTTGGTTCTGATAAATTTATCAAGGTAAGAGTTATCCTTTTTAACTAGTACCCGTTATTGTCTACGTTTGTGCCTTCTCATTCTTATTCATACATTGGATCCTTGTCCATCTTCATTGTTCTTTGTGTATAGGATTAGAAGAAAGAAAAAGAAAAGCTTTCTAATATCAAACTACTCAATACCATAAAGGCCTAAATTAATAAGTTACTTGAAGAAGACCCAATAGAAAACATTTTCTTTTGAGTAGCTTGGGTTTTCCAATCCCTATAGTCACCTCCCAAGAAAAGTTGATAATTTTTTAAATATATCTGCTTAGTTGCTCCAGAATTCACTTACGATGAGTATCTAGGTGGCGTTTAATTATATCTTCTCATTCTTCTTCTTTGCTTGTCCTTCTGAGTCTTGATCTAGCATAGCGTAAGCAAATTTTAAATGCTAAAATCGAATTTCAAAAACGCTTCTAATCACAAATATACAATCCTGAAAAGTTAACTTTCTAGCAATTGATTAAAATACCATATGTCGATAAATTTAATTTTGCTAAGGTAAGTTAGGTTGCTTTTTATTTTTAACTAACCCATAAATATGTAATGGGAAACATTATTATAATTAATATCGTTCTGCGTTACACCTAAACTAGCCAAACAATAAGAGCTGCAGATTAAGATATAAATTCAACATAATTCAAAAGTAAACTCGTCATGTGACCATGTGTCACTTTCGGTCTGACCAAAAATTTCTATGAGGAGATCACTTCCTATCTGAAAAAGTTAATATAACAACACAGTTGAGTATTCAATCGCGATATATAATTGATAGTCGCTTTCCCAGAAAAAATTAAAATTTTTTGTTCTTGCCCTTACTAGCAATATAAAAATTGAACAAACCTCGTATATCAAGAATTTTTTTGTCTTTAAAATATTTTTTCTGTGGCCAGTCGGGGCTGGCGATAGCAGCCTACGAATTTATTTGCAATGCGTATTCATCGCGAACGTTCTGTTTACGACGGATTTTCAATTCCTTGGCCCTTTAAATGTGAACGCCCATATTGATCGCAAGTAATTCATACCAGGCCCTCATACTCTCTGCATAGTAAGTTCCTCATCTGACTTAACTTTGTTCTCGAATGCGTTTTCGGAATTGAAAAAGCGGCGCTGTGTCGGGAGGCGGGTGGGCGCTTGACAATATGGAGTCCATTTATGAATATTTTAGGACATATCAACCTGTCTGTTTTTGAAATATGTGCCGTAATATTCTGCAATTTCGCCGGCACGGCGCGAGCACAGCGCGCAATTGCTTTAAATGCTCGCTCTGTTAAAGGCCGAACGTTAAATAAATCCCAAGTTGAACCGTTTCAATGTGTATTTAAAGTCAAAGCACTTACTTAATAAAGTGGAATCGAAAATGATGACGTTGTTTATATTTCATGTTGCATAAAAAGCAGCACTCTAAAGAATGATGCTCATTTGAATGTGCGCAGAGTACGTGTGTACATGTGGGGAAGCGGAATTGTAGTTGTTCTCATTAACTTTCCAAGTTCTTCGGCAGTGAAATTTGTTTCGCTGCGTCCTATGTGCTACAAACCGTAATATGTACTAAACTAAGGTTTATTGTTGTGTACTTGTAAAGCACTTAAGCTACTCATGCCACGAAAACGTTTATGTGCTGCAGTCGCGCAACTACAACGGTTTAAAGAGGGTCGTATATGAAGGTGTCTGATGTTATCAGGAATTGTCGGTTGAACATTTACAAATATACGACTTTTACAGTTCATATGCATTAGTCAAAACAAATATAACGTCTGCAGCATATCAGAACAAATGTAACTACAAGGTTGTTACCGAGAACTGTTGGAAACAATCTATTGTCCGAACGTTCTCCATAATACTATAAATCCCAGCGCACTATTCACGGATATCAAGAGTTTAAGATCTAGCAAATCCATTTAAATTACAGACACTTTACAGGGAATAATATCACAGAACTTTATCTAAACGATAACGGCATAAAATATCATACGTTTCCCAAATAACAAGCCGCTTAATATACTAATATCATTAACAGAACAAGAAATTCAATATGAGCTTATAAACCATCACCGATCTAACGCACACGATAAAAAATTCATTATAAAAAACTACGCAAGATAAAATTCTAATTCTTTTTTTATTATAATGATAAACAAATGAAGTTTGGTGCATTATGTTTTCAAAATGACTGCCTTCACTAGAAATGGTCATTTCAACCCTTTTACCGAAATTCTCTATTGCAGCTTTTCTGATATCCGTAGAAATTACCACAACCTCTTCTGTGATGCGAATTCAATTCGTCGTTGGACTGGGGTTTGTTCCGATAAACCCCATCTTTAAGATAACCCCATAAGAAGAAATTACATGGGTTTAGGTCAGGGGAATTTGGGGGCTACTCGATGCCACCTTATGACTTATGATCCTCTTTCTGTGATGATGTCAAAGATGCGCCGAGGCCGATGGGTGGTGCTTCTATCTTGCACTTTGATGTAAACTGCTCTATTTCATATGGCTCTGTTCCCTTATATATTATGAATCCGAAACCCTCCTGCATTATCTTTTTCTTCATTTTTCCTTTATAACACAGGACGTTTCCAGGTATTAGTTTCAGTTTGTCAATGATATCCCAGTTTACTCTTTTTAGTTTCTCCAATTCTTCTTACATTTCAAATCTTTTTATTATAAATATATTATGTGTAGCCACATTTAATTTGATTTTTAGTCTGCGACTTGGTACTTTGTTGGTGATCCTTGACACCATCCCCCATCTTCCAGATGCAGATTTGTAGGCCTACCCATCTAGAGTAATTTTTCTTCAAACTTGTTATTTTCTCATCTTCTTTAGGAGTTGTTTGTCTTAAATCCCCATGCGAGTTTGAGAGTTATTCTTCAGCCGTTTACTATGTCGCTGTTTACAGTCGCCCATTCTACCTACCCGACATGCCTACCAAGTGTTTCTCTATCCGCCCCTGGGGCGTGCCCTCTAAAGTTTGCAGGGTTTCCAAAGGGAAATATGTAGTAATTAACTAATAAAACAAAATGTTTCGTCAACATATAAGGAGCTATTAACTCTCGTAGCGATTGGTTATATACAATGGAAAACATTGTAATTTATGATTGTAGTGGTAAATATATATTAATGTAGCTATTGGTATATTGTATTTTATTGTTTTTCTTATTATTTAATATCTATAAGGCGTTATTTATATGTTGTTTATAATTAAATTGGATCTAATATTCAAAGTTTCACAATTTAATTGTTAAACATCCAATTATATGAACTGATTATTTAATTAATCTTGTATCATCCGTCCTATTGTAGAATGGGCACCTGATTAAGATTTTTTACCTACTTTTCTTCAAACTTTTGCATGATTGGGACGTCATCAAAAAATTACAAAGAAGTTGACCATTTAGACAAAACATTTATTTGATTTTTTACTTCTATACAATTTTTATATACATTTACACATCGATTAGGAAAAATATGAACAGATAGCAAACCTCTGAACTACGTCATCAAGAAAAAAATCCTGTAGGAACTCACTCTCAATAAATAAAAGTTCTAGGCTCGTCATTTTTGCCTGTTTAAACATTGACCCAAAAAGTTTTTTATTTTTTTCGAGCTGAAAAGGACCGTTCTACCTAACTGCCATACTTAGAGGAATTTTTAGAACGATGGTGGTGTCGAGAAAACTAAACTCTACGTCCCAATATTTCAGTAATGTTAAAAATTTTGTGGTTTTAATTATGTTTTTGGTTTGGTATTCTTATCTCCTTTGTTAATAATTTTATTAATTCTTAAAAATGCTGCTAAATGTACATATTTTTTCGAGAATGTTTTATCTCAATCAAAAACATACTTTTCCGATAACAGTCGTATTATCAACTTTTCTATTTCATCCTTATGTATTTTTATATAAATTGTTCTTGTTTTGTACTAAGTTGAGCAGAGAACCAATTGCATCATAATATGTTCCTATCACGAAATATTGCCAAATATTGTTTGCACCAAGAGAAACTTTCTTGTAAGGTCTGTTTTGTAGATATTAGTTTCGCATACCAATTTTGTTTATTAGTCTTAAAACTCATACTCGTTTCGAAGAATGTTTATAAAAGCTTTTAAAGTACTGTATAGAGTAATGTATTTTGTATATATTTTTGAAGCCTTTTCAAGACTTTAAAAGAAGATTGTTCAAAAAACATCACATATATCATTTCATACTCTTAAATTTTTTCAATACCACATAAGTTTGTGTGTCAGAGTATCAAATAACTTCCTAGTATGATTTGTGCAATGCTTGATTGGCAACAGCACAAACATTCCATCAGAGTAAATTTTTTAAAGACATGTCTTTTTAAGATGAGACTGCAAGATGTCTGATATTTTGGATGAAGAACTAGAAAAGTTATTTTTGTTATTTTAAAGGAAAAAAATTCAACATAGTATTTACTGATGGCCCGCGCATAGATATGTGTTACCAGAGGATTTACTTTTCTTTCTAGACTAAAGACATCCATATATGTTGCTATATTGTTGTTAATCAAGACAAGATTTTGCTACACGTTTGGCCATGAAAGGATCGAATTCTGAAATCAGTTTTACACAACCAAGTAAGTTACCATTTCTTACAAAGCCTAAAATTTCCACTCTTAAGAGAACATTCCGTCAATACGAGGCTTCTTCCTTGTACCGCTCTGATATTTTACAATCCACTCTTAGTAAATCTCGACTTCTATTAATAACTTTTGAAATGCACTTCCTGTGTTTAGAGTTTGTTATGGTCGTTTATTATGTGGTTATTTTTCCACTCATCACACTCTTAGTTGATAGAAACGTTGTTCCTCCATAGAGTTTACGCAGCGCACAATTGATTTTGAATAAACCAACCGTTTGATACATTTTATATTAATTAACTTCCTATAAATAATTTTTGAGTGGCATGCTGTCTTTCAAAATTTTTAAAGTCAGGATCATCGTTTTGTTAAATGCCATTAAAAGCAATCAACTCACGAAGTTCATTATTTACGCACCACAATCCCGGATCATCGAATAATATAGTCTATCTCTTTGAGAGTATTTTCAGAGCTCTGTGAGCTCTAAGCCTCCTGCACATGTATATTTTATGCGCTACAATTGGAGCTTGAAGTCACTGTAGTCGATGGCAACGATTATGATTACTACACACTACATGAGAAAAAGTGTCTAGCTTTATTATTTCTTGATCTTGCCGTTAAAGACGCTTTTCAGAAGGTTTTCTCAATTCTGCTCTACAATAAATCTCAGCCATCTTTGCCAAATATCAATTAAACGACAAAGCAATTCAAAACAAATCTTTGTTTACAAAGATTGCGCTGCTGCATAATAATTATAAATTATAATACTATTAACGCAACGGTCAACGTATGACTTCTCCTATTCGAATTATTTAACTTAAATGGTATGTACATTTAAAATGCATAGGAATAGTTTTATTATACATAAAAGTCGTTAATTTATTTAATTTAACTGCGTCAATTATTTGCGTTGCATTACGAATTAACAATGCCATTAAACAGAACAATTGGGCAAACTCGCAAGCGGATGCATAAATGTATTTATGGAGAGAGTCGGAAAGCTGTAAACAGACAATTTCCAAAGTGTAAATTCGGTTGCAAAAATAAACTGCAGGTTCGGGTTATTCCCCGTCCGGCTTATAACCGCCCAAATCCGACCTGACGTGGAGGAACTTATTTATCACCTCCTAGTGTCTCCGCGTCGCCGCCCCCGACAGTTTTTCCACATCATTGTACACCCACCTTGTGCCCTAAAATAATCCAAATTATTTTCGAGTTGCAGCTGACAAATGAATCCCGTTGACAGCCGAGCTTTCAGTGATTAATGTTTATCAAGGCGGTTCTTTATGAAATTTACTGATTTCATTAAGCCTCCATTTTGCACGGCGGAAACGTGAGCGAAGCGGGAAATATAATGCGCGCGCACTTAGCGCGCTTTTGTGCAACCCGTTAGCTCCGAGCGGAGTTTGAACACCACAAATCGGCTTTGACACACGAGCAACTTTTTCCCACCGCGGCGGGGGATTACAGGCAGAATCTTTTGAATCTGCCCGCTAACTCGATTCTCCGCTCCGCGTTTTTCCGGCCCGCACGCCTCTAATAGAGGCATCGCTTCAAATTAGAGCCCGAAATGGTCTAATTCGGTGTGTTAGTGCGTTATTTAAAACGCAATTAGAACTCGACTGGCGCTGTAGCTTCAGCCGGGCCGATTTACGAGTGTTAGCGTGCGACGCGAATAGCAAAGAGCTTGGGAGGACGTACTCGCGGCTTCCATGATGCCGTATCCGCCGAGAAAACATGCCTTGCCAAAAACCCTGGAACTTGCATTGTAAACTCAGATGCCACCTGCACCAGCTTTAAAGGTTTTGTAAAAGCTGCATGTATACAGCTCCTGCGACTGTCACCCGCAGAAAATCATTTCCACCTCGAAATTCATCCGCGAATTCAGCTCAAGTCTGTGATAAAACATACTGTTATTTTACAGTTATTCGCTTTTAAATGCCCACAAAAAAGTGATTTTGTTGTGATTTTTTGTTCTTTTCAATGTGCCATGTGCTTGCTAGCGTATAAGCGAATCACCCGTTTTATTCTGGACATGCCGTATATAAAATACCGTCTTGTGCTATTCTGACTATAGTTTCTACGTCAGGTATGTTTCACTAATTACTGATGTTTCTTAGCCTTTACTTTTCAGCCAACTTCTCTTAGCTCTTCGATCCTACTCATTAATATCTTTTGCAATAATCCATATTTGTCGCCTCTTAGTATAAGACCCAAGTAACTTACTTGTCTCTGTTTAACGAGGTTTAGTAATTCTTTGTGGATCCCTTCTCTCCTTAGTACTTCTTCATTAGGACGTGGGCCGATTGCGCGCAGCGGTCAGAAATTTTTTTCAGGTAGTTTTAATCCTATGGGTCAATTGCAATAATTAACATAACAATAATAAACACCACCTTTGTCGTTATGAGACATTTCAGTTCTGAACTTGTTTTCTTGGTGGCAAACAGTTTCCAGTTTTACGCACTACTATTAGAATAAAAAATCTTCAAATAAAAATGTTTCAATTCTTTATATATTTGTAGCAAGCACTTTTTACAAGAGTAAATTTAGTGATGGTACAATTTTTGTACAACTTAATTAAATTATATATATATATATATATATATATATATATATATATATATATATATATATATATATATATATATATTACGACGCTTGTCACAATTAACTTTTTTAGGCAAAGTAACACTATTTATTTTTATATAACAATTCAATTGAACATCTATCAACGCATTTATGAATCTGGATGAGACATATATAAACTTAAACGCTCTGTGCTCTCAGAACAAGATGCCCAAATATGTGATGGAAATGGTGAATCATATGAAATATAGTTATCCACAAAATAATCGGTATATTGCCTTATGCGTTCATTTTGTGGAATTTCTGAATGTAAATCATCAAGAAAACAGTTCTCGACGTCATCAGAAACTAACAACACCAAACCACATGTCTATTTTAGCCACTGTCCTACTTCAGAAGTGTTATTTTTGTATTCTGAAACCAACCCTAATTGTAGAATTTTTCTAAATCACGACTGAGTTAAATGAAATCTGCATCCTATAATATTAATCTCCGGCCAAATTTTCTTTACGCCAATATGTATTGCTTTTTCAAAATCACAAACTATTTCACGAGATTGTAAACACCAATTTACAGAATTACGGTAATTTCGTAATAAATGAAACGTCTTATAGTAAGTATCTGAATGCTTATTTGGTAATATAATAAATACTAACGGATTATAATATCCATTTTTTTGGACAGTCATCAAATGTACCATCAACATAAATTTTTTGAAGAGAACACAAGTAAGTCAAATTTGTTATGATGAAAATAATATTATATTAAAATTTTTATTGTTAATCAACAAAATATTTTCACCCTTATTAGTTTTGCATTCCATAGACGCAAGTGCGTCATGTGTATCTTCTTTGGAACGAGATAAAGGATATAATACACTTCTTCTGACTCTGTAAACAAATTTTCCAATATTTTCAATGTTTCTAGTGGTAAGATTGAGTTCAATGTCTTTAACTCTCACGTTAATAACTTTGCAAGGACGTTGGGGTATGTTTTCTGTTGCGTTTTGCGTTTTGTAATTTCTATAAATATTACAATTAGATATGTTATTATTTTACTCATAATAAGTTGCATAATAAGTAGAAGTAATCGCAATCATGCGCGCACGTACTCAAACGTGGTGTTTAATGATTCCTACCATATTCTAAGTTATATAGGTAAATCTAAAAATAGATAAATACCTTTCCGAAACTAAAAAGTTCTTACCTTCACTTGCATATTTTTGCCACAAGGATGATTATGACAATTCTTTGCTAAAATTTGCTCCAATTTGTCAACACAAATTAAAGCCGCACAACTTTTTTTGTACTCCGTTACAAAACACCCACCGCGGTTTCTCTATCTTTTCTGAACGTATAATTGTTCACTATTAATATTTTTTTCCGCGCTCACTTACCATAGTCTCCATTTTTAAAAATCCAACGAGAAACGAAGCAGTGAAGAGAAAAATGAAAACTAAAATTTTTCACTGCTGCTGATGAATGAATGATTTTAGTATGTAGGAGTTAATACGTAAATTGTGGAGTGCAGCAACCCTTAAATGGTAATTTACGAAGGAGCAGAAAATTCCCAACTACATACCATTAAGCAGTTACCTGCAAAAATTCTTGGAAATTCCAGGTAACCGTATTAAGACCTTAAATCCACCACTGGTCCTATTGCCATTTTGGGTCAAGGGGCCATAAATAGATGGTAAACTGACCGCGGCGCGCAATTGAGCAACTCCCCTTCATTAGTTATATGATCTACCAATGAGATTCTAAGAAACCCTTTAAGCGTTCGTGATTTAAGGGGGCGGTACATGTAAAATCGAAAAAAAAATTGCATAATATATTAACTTAAAATGTTAGAAATATGCGTTTAAAATTTTAGAAATAAATTTCTAATATTACGCGAGATATGGCATTTAAACCGACCAGCTGTTCGAGTAGCAGGAATACGCAGGCGTGTCTTTCTAATTGAGCTTGCATTCCAAAAAATCTATTAACCTAAAATTTTAAGAGCACGTAATTGTATTTAAAGTTATGGAAAAAAAGAAAAGAATGAGGATTATGAAAGACCCATCTCGGAAAAAGCAAGGATTTAAATCGCGATATGGAGTCATTACAATCATTGGCTATTACTTTGGTAAAGCCATTGATTCAGTAGTAAAAAGCAGTTGGTATCAAGCATGTGCATTTGAGAAAAAAATAAAATACTTCAGAGTACCTAAGTTAATATGAAGATCACTGAAGAATGTTTTTTTAAGATCAGAGGAAAAGTATGTTGTTAGATACGCGGAGACTCAAAAACTTTTAAGGGCATTCTAACATAGACACTAATCCTTATGAAGATTTACAAGTTGTAAAAAGTGAGTGCATTGGACACGTTGCGAAGCTAATGGGCACTCGGTTTTGCAATTTAAAAAAAGTAAAGCTTGGCGCTAGAGGAAAGCTGACAGAATCTTTAATAAAAAAATTAACAACTTACTATGCTTTAGCTACTAGAAAAAATGTAAATAATGTTGAAGAAATGAGAAGAGGTATCATGGCCATCTACTATCATTTATGTTTTAGTAATGAACAGCACCATTACTACCCACCAGACAAAGGTAGTTGGTGTGCTTGGCAAAAAAGTTTGGCTAATGGGGGGCAAATGGAGCTTTTCCAGTATCATGTGCCACTTGATTAAATCGATCAAGAACATATTTTTTTCATTTACCAAGACTTATCAAAAGAACAATTATTACAACGATGTTTAGGAACTGAAATTTTTAATTCAACGGTCTGGATACTAGCCCCAAAACACCTAAACGCTGGCTTAAAAATCGTTGAAATATCAACTTAAATTGCTACTGGACTCTTTAATGGAGGATATTCTTCAAGACTGCAGATTGTGGAAAAGCTAAAAATAGTCATTGGGCACCAGATTATCTTACAAAGAAGCTCCTATAGCCCATAGAGAGCAACAAATGAAAGAAAATAATTCCTTTGCAGAGGCTGAAGAATTATTATACCTCTGAAATCTCTGTATAACAGGTAAGTTGGAAATAATAGAAATATAAGACACTTTTCACCTATCGAATTTGTAAACGCGTTTTTCTCAAAATCGTGTTTTCAAAATCGGCGTGCACTCTCATTTGAAAAATATTTAACTGATATTAAAGAATTTTTGAACATCACTTTCTAATACCATAGCTTCTATGTTATGTGAACTTAAGAAAAAGTATTTGTTATTGAATAAGTAGGCTGAAAACGTCGTGTTCTTTAAACTTATACCATTTTCTGAATTTTTATTTTTTATTTTTTAAATATACATAGAAGCTACAAGTATTAAACATTATATAATTCGTCTTAATTTTTTTCAGATGCATGTAGCAGGTACTATAATATACGCCAATTAACAACTTTTGAATGGATGCGCTGAAAAGAACCCATCATGATAAAGAAAATTTTAATTATTTAAAGAAACAAAATTATTTTTGTATAGATAAAACTATATTTTAATAAATAGCAAAATTTTAATATTGGCAAATTATTCTTTGCCCCCAAAAGTTCATCAAACTCGTGCTTTTAAAAGCCTTTATTCTGTTTAGTTGCCTGCTCTTTAACGACCATATTTCTGCGCCATATAGCAGTGTTGGTCAGATACAGCATTTTACTTCTCTTAAACGAAGGCTTATTAGTACTTCTCTGAGAAGGAGGATAATTTTAACTTTTATAAATGTTTTTCGAGCAATGGCTACACGGATTTATAACTATCAGAATTTGATTTTGTATTTAGAGTAGTGCCTAAATATTTATATTTGTCTACTGCCTGAATATGTATATTATCTATTTGTAGTTGTTGATTATCATTATTTTTTTTTGTTGGTGTTTATCTTTATTATCCTTTTTCTATTGAGACTATTATGTTCACCATGACTTGTAATCTTGCATATTGTCCGTCAATATAGCTGTATCATTGACATATCTTAAATTATTTCCGTTTCACTTAATGTCTCTGTCTTTATTTGCAAGCACCAGTTGGCAGATTTTTCCACAAAAATATCAAATAATACGTGCATACCCTTGTCTGACTTCTTTCATTATTGGTATTTCGTTTGTACAGGGTGGCGTGCGGCAAACGCATGGATTTGAAAATGGAATAAAACAAAATGACCAAATTTTTTATTTTTCCTGATTCATGAGCATGGGAAATTTAAGTTTACACGGTTTTGAACAAAGAATTGCCAAAATAGTGCTCCTCACACTCCAAACACTGAGTAAGCCTTTTTCTGAAGTTTTCGTGCACTCTTTGAACCATTGCTACAGGAATTTCGGCGATTTGGGCTCGAATATTGTTTTTGAGGGACCTTGTAAAACTCCCCCATTTTGGTCCATTTTTTCTATGTTCAATAGTGGGCGCAAAGGGTTGATTTATGTTGATGATATATTGCAGACTCTCCAACTACAGCCAATATTAAACTTGCTACTTTTTAAAATCACAATTAACACATTTTTGAGACATCCTATAAATAATTTTGAGTTTTTTTACATTTTTATCTCAATAAACCTACAGGATCAACCAAATAATTATTTTATGGGACAAACAACAGCAAATACCACACCAATCAATGTACAGCGTGTCTCAACAATTATATCTCACACATAAGCAAGTAGCACAACTCCCAACTTATTCACACACGCAACCTATGACAAAATTTCAACCGACAAATTAGTTTCCCACCTACATGGTGCAATCACATCCCAATCTGCAAAACGACTGGCAACCTGTATCCAGCAAGAAGCATCATCGAAGTTCTGAAAAACCAAAAAGCAACTAAAAAGAATTAATACTAAGAAACAATAGATTCGATTTGTTATCTGAAGATGTCGACATAGCACAAGAACATAATGAACCCGCTACCACCTCCAATTTTCATAGCAGAGGTCAAAAATATACAACCGTTAATGAGCAAGTTAAAATACAAAGCAAAACTAGTGAAATATATAGTACTCTGCTATTATCAAACAGTTTGATAAAAGAAATGCACAATTTCATACATATAAAACCCAACTAGAAAGGAGCTTTAAAGTAGTCATTAAAAATATACACTACTCAACAGTTACGACCGAAATCAGGCAAGGATTAGAAGAGCTCTGACATACCATAGTTAATATTTGGAATATTAAACGTGCAATATCAAAAAGAACCGCTTCCAAGGTTTGCAGTGAGTTAAAGCAAAAAATAACAAAGAAATCTACAAAACAAAACATTAGTGGTGTAGTAGAATCTCTACATGCGAAACAAACAATTCCACAGTGCGTAAAATGCTAACGATTCGGACTCACGAAGAATTACTGTCGGCATAATTACAGGTGTGTGAAATGTACACAACTTCATCCCACAGGAGAGTGGTCAAGAACAGTCAAAGGGCATAAATACCAATGCGTAAATTGCAACGGCAACCACCCAACCAATTACCGCGATTGCTTAGCCCACAAACAATTACAAGAAAAACTATACCCACGATAAGAAAAGATGGTACAAAGTTGTATAAAAGGCCATACCTTCAATCTAAAATAACACCGGGGACATCATACACAGATAAATCAAAACACAAAACACTACCAACCAGACAACCTTCCAGAAAACACAATACAATACCAAACTATACCACAAACTAAACAAACTAATAACATGGAAGTGATGAAGATTATGATGAAAAATATTATTGCACAAATGGGGATCATTACGAATCTTTTCACAACTTTAATCAGTAAACTAACATAATGGCACAATTAATCAAAATTGTAGCTAATAGGCTGAGCCAACATGCTCAAGAAATCAAAATATTTCTTAAAACCTACAAAGTAGATATCCTACTCGTATCTGAGACTCGCTTCACTATTAAGAGCTATATTAAATTATCATATTACAATATGTGTACAACAAATCACCCCGATGGCATAGGTCACGGCGGAACAGCTGTAATCATCCAAAATAATATCGAGCATCACGAACTCGAAAAATATCAAAAAGAATTATCTCTGAGCCATAATAATTTCAATAGTAAATTCAACCGCTTTATTTACAATTTTCACAATTTATTTTCCACCTAAACATTTAACCACCCCAACAAGTTACACTTATTTCTTCAAGACTGTGGGCAATAGATTTGTAGCAACAAGAGACTACAATGTAAAACATAAGCATCGGTAAACGATTATTGGCTGTTATTCAAGGAAACAATCTCACTTGTCTCTTTAGAGGAAAACCCACCTACTGGCCCACAGACTGTCAAAGAATCTCGAATAAACTTACGGCTTAAACTTACGTGAGTGTATCATCGCATCCTTATTCAAACTAGCATTCAACAGCAGATCATTCAACCATTTCAATAACTGTATATTCGTACATAATTAAAATCCAACTACAACCCTCACTTCATAATAAACGTACAGATTGGGAATATTTTCGAAACAGACTCAAGTACTTGGTAGATTTACATGTTCCACTAAAAAGTAAGCATGACATAGAACGAACAGCAGTCTTGCACAGAACTCATTTAGTAGGTAGCATGCGAAGCTACTCCTGAACTGATAACCTCCTCACAAATTAAAAACATTTCTATCATTATAAAAGAAGAAATAGTTGGAAAACGCAATATCAGAAAACGTTGGAAAACTTACCAGGTGGGACCTAGTTAAGAGAGCCCTGATCAGGGCTAACAAACAATTAAAAAAACTTTTTTGGCGACATGCAAATAAAGGAATTCAGGACTACCTAATAAACCTCAGTGCAAATGGACGAGCAGACTACTCGCTACGAAAATTAAAAAGTCTAACCCTGTACACACCACCTGTTAAAAAGGAAAATGGCAACTGATCTTGCAGCAACAAAAAAAGGCAAATGTCTTTGCTGAACATCTCACCAAAATAATTACACCTTTCTCTTCTCAACTTCCAGGAAAAGAAACAAAAATTCTTTTATTCCTGGAGTCTCCATTCCAAATTAGTCTACCCCTCAAATCTTTAACCATCAAAGAAGTAGAAGAAGAAATAAATAAGGTCAATACAAAAAGATCTCTAGGATACAATGTAATTACTAGAGCGATCGTCAAGCATTTACCAAGAAAAATTATACAAGCTCCTACGCACTTGTGCAATGCAATTCTTACAAGTCGATACTTTCCAAGCCAATGGAAAACAGCACAAATCATTATGCTACCGAAACCAGGCAGAAATAAAATCATACATGCCTCTAATCCTACTCCCTATCCCGTCAAAGGTTTTTGAAAAACTGGTTTTACGCAGAATAATGCCAATTCTAGACAACCAAGAATTAATCCCTAAACACCAATTGGTGACTTCCGAAGTCAGCACGGCACTTTCGGGCAGGTGCATAGGATAGTTGACAAAATATACAGAGATTTTGAGGAAAAACGCTACTGTTTTGCGGTGTTTTTGGACGTGAAGCAAACATTTAACAGAGTACGGCATCAAGGCTTATACTACAAACTAAAAAGGTACTTATCGTACCAGGTGTATGAACTTTTGAAGTCTTACATATCAAATCGGCATTGCTTGATAAAATACAAATATGAAACTATCTGAACAGGCGTTCCACAGGGTAATGCCATAGGTCCCATATATTTATTACATACAGACGACCTACTCACATCTCATCTAACAAAATCACCTACTTATGCAGATAATATGACTATTTTAGCTTTCCATGTAAATCCGCAAGCTGCATCAAGCTCGCCTAACAACAATTCAACACTGGACTGGGACATGTAAAATTAGAATGAACGATTCCAAGTCTCACCATGTTAATTTCGCTATGAAGAGGAACCGTTGTCTACCAGTAACTTTAAACGAATACCAGCTCACACACACAGTCAGTTAAATACCTGGGTCTGCAATTCGATAGAATACTAACTTGGAAAACACAAATATTCAGTAAGAGGAAACTTGGACTAATACAATTTTGTAAATTATATTGGCGAATCGAAAAAAAATCCATACTATCACTGGAAAATAAGCTGTTAATCTATAAAATAATCCTCAAACCAATATAGACTTATGGGATTCCCCTGTGGGGAACTATAACTACATCAAACTTGGAAATCCTTGAAAGATTCCAAAATAAAGTGCTACGAACGGTCGCCAACGCACCGTGGTACGTCACCAATAGCAGATTTTAAGTGACCTGAGTATATCCACAGTGAAATGCGAAATTCAAAATTATAGCACGCAATATAAAGACAGACTTAGTGCTCACCCAAATGATACTGTGTATCATCTAATGGACCATGAAAACCATCCGAGCTACTTACACGGTTATGCCAAATAGTATTAAGATATTTAGAGGGGATTGCTGCCTAATTATTATCAGCAGTGATTTAATTTTTATTTTTCAACAATTGTATGTCAAATTACTGAAATTTTCTTAACAATACACCGTTTAACATATTTCTTTCGGATCTCAAAAACAATTTTTATTTTTGTTTGGATACACTGTGTTGAAAACGTAGAGTATATGTATTTTCATTTATATTCGGACATACATTAATAAGTTTTGATATAGTTTTTAAATTTTAATCAATCAGATTGTTTCATATTTTTGTTATACTTAGTAATATGTAATATTTTTTATATTTTACATCAAATGTTTTTCATAAATTTAAAATAAACAATTTAAACATTTTTAGTTAATGAATATACATATTATTTAAAAATTATCGTTAAATATTATGGAAATTATTATTTTCAGGCAATTAAACTAACCATTTTTCATTGAATATTTTCTTTGCGTCGAAAAACCATCGCGCGCAGTATTTTTGTTAACTTGAAGTAAAATTATAAGTTACATAAAAATAGCTAATTACGTTAAATAAAAAATGTCTGATGTATTTATTTCTGCTAATTAATTATGAATTGCCAGATTTGCAATAAAGCAGCCGTAGGTACTCTTTTGATAAGGCGAGCGGGTTGAAAAATCGTAAACATTTAGCGCGCAGTAAACCCTGTATGGGATTTTCTAGTTAAAGGCCTTCTTTGAATTCTGGCAACGCTTTTAAATAAATTACGCACTGTGTAGCTGGAGCGTATAAATGGTTTATGCTGTTGAGTAGAACATCCTTTCGCATAAACAATTTCTAGCAGAATCTAATAGCTGAAAATTGCGTACGGGGCTTTTCAGTTATTGACATTCATGGAAATTAATTTCGAGTGGCGTCTTAATGGAATTGGCAGCGCGTTTTTCCTTCGGGGCAAATAGCATTAGGCCGTAAACCAAAAATATGTGTTTAACAAAAGGAGCAGCCAGAACAAAAAATAAAAGTCTGTAAATACATTATTACAATTTTTTTTATTTCTTGCTTATTTACAATCTACTCTTTTATTGAGTAATAAGTAAATGGTAGAATATTACATGTCATGTGGGGGGGTATAGCCAGTGCTATTCTCCCGAATAATTAATGTTATGGTTGTGGAAGCTAGTGGATGAGGTCCTGTGGCCAATTTCGCTGGAGTCTGCGGACAATTGCAGGTGGATTGGACAGCTGATCGATGAGGTTGTTTTCGTACACTACGAGCTGGTGGTGGTAGGTGGTGGCGAGTCTCTGGATTTCATATGCAACAGTTGGGATGTTCAGATCTGTGTGGAGGGTATCGTTCCGAATGTACCAAGACGCGTTAGTAATCAAGCGGACAACTTTAGATTGAAATTGCTGTAATATTTTAGTGTGGGAGGCCTTTGTGCAACCACAAAGTTGTACCCCATAGGTCCATATAGGTTTTAATATGGTCTTGTATAGAAGGAGTTTGTTTGTGAGGGAAAGTTAAGAGCGGGGCCCCAGCAACCAGTACATTTTCTTGAGTTTTAGGTCGAGTTGTTTTCTTTCAGCTTTAATATGGGTGCTCCAAGTGAGTTTTGCGTCGAGATGCAGCCCTAAGTATTTTACTTCAGTTTTCAGGGGAAGGGGGGTGTCATTGAATCTGGCTTGTGGACAGATTGCCCGTTTGGTGGTAAAAGTTATTTTGGGCGGATTTTTCAGTATTAATTGATACACCCTCCAATGTTTGGTCCAGTCATGTAGTGGGTCCAGATGGTGCTGAAGGCGATCGGTTGCAACCTGCGGTGTTTCACTAGCTGCTAGAATAGCCGTATCGTCCGCGAATGTGGCAAGCACTGTGTCGTTTGTGGTTGGCAAGTCGGAAGTGTAAAGTAAGTAAAGGAGTGGCCCCAGTACACTGCCTTGCGGGACTCCTGATGTAATGTGGTTGTACTCAGAGACCGTGTTGTTGATTATGACTTGGAATAGCCGGTCAGCAAGATATGATTTAAATAGCAAATAGAGCTGGTTTGGAAAGTGGAGTTTAATTTTGTACAACACTCTGTGGTGCCATACCTTGTCGAACACCTGCTTTATGTTTAGGAGTGCAGTGGTACAGATCTTTTTGGTTTCAAGACCATTTGAGTGACGATTTGGTGACCTTGATATATCGTCGAGTAGTTCTCACAGAAACCGAATTGATAGGAAGGTATGATCTGGTCGAGGTCAAGTGTATCTTTGATTCGTTTAACTAATAGTCTTTCAAATGTCTTGGATAGGAGAGGAAGGAGACTTATTAGTCGATAGGAAGAGGATTGGTGAGATGGTTTTCCAGGCTTAGCAATCATTATAATTTGAGCGAACTTCCATTGCGACGGAAAATAGGTTAAACGTAGTATGCTATTATAGATGGTGGTGATAAGTACTATTGCCTTGCGTGGAAGGTGGTGTAATAGTTCTCCTACTATAAGGTCGTATCCGGGAGCTTTTCGTTTATTGGTGTGTGTTAGCTCATGACGGACTTCAGCTGGAGAGAATGGTGCGATGAGCAAATGAAGTTGGCAGGGGGCATCCAGGAAGGAGTCGATTTCGTTGCTGTCGTGATTCCCTTGGGAGTCGTAAATACATCGGCTAGATATGCTCCGAATGTATCTGCCTTCTCTTTATCAGTTCTGGCCCAGCTATTGTCGGGTCTTTTGATAGGTGGTAGTGCTACTATCGGTTGTTTGAGTTTCTTCGTTGCCTTCCATAGAGTTTGGTCGTCTGGGGAGAGTTTAGATAGGTAATTGTTGAATGAGTCATTGCGAACTTCCAGTAAGGCATTGTGCAAGCGGTGGACAAGTCTGTTATAGGAGGTTCTGTCTTGTCGGGTTTGCGTTCGCTGACACTGTTTTCGAGCTCTGCGTTTTTTAACTATAAGATCTCGGTGATGACGAAGAATGTTATGTGCTTCAGGATTCGTAGTTTTAGGAGCAGGAGTAGCTAGCCACGCAGCTGTTTGGAGCATAGTGGTCAAGTACTGAGTAGCGACATCGAAATCCTGACTGTCCTGAATTCGAATAGCCAAGTTGAGGTTTTCATCTAGGTAGTTTGTAAATTGATCCCAGTCTGTATATTCACTGCAGAGTCTTGGAGCGGTTATGGTGGTGCTAAGAGTAACGATGACTAGAGAATAGTTGGTGTAGGTGTGTGCTATACCGTTTGTGACTGCGTAATCTAGTAAATCGGGGAGTTTATTCGGATCACTAGGCCAATAAGTGGGTTCTCCAATTGAGATGTATCCAAAGTTGTTGTTTTGTATTGTTTGTAAAAGTTTGCGTCCTTTTGGGTTGATTAGTCTCGACCCCCAAGCTGTATTCTTTGCGTTCCAGTCGCCTCCTGCTATGAACTTTCCTAGCAATCTAAAGAACTCTTCATTTTCGTCAGATGAGATGGAATGTCGTGGAAGACTGTAAACTGCTGCTACAACAAGTGGATATGGAAGGATGTGGACTTGAATGATTGTGCTTTGAATTTTTTCTGTTAGATAGTGTTGTAATTCATGGTGAACTATAGTGTTTTTGACAATTACTGCTGCCCCGCCATGGGCCATTCCATCTGGGTGATTGGCATAATAAATACTATAGTTAGGAATTTTTAGAAATGTTCTTGTTGTTGCATGCGTTTCTGAGATGAGCATTATATCTATGTGTTGTAGTTGTAGAAAGGTAGAAATTTCAGGAACATGGTTTGTGATGCCGTTGGCGTTCCAGAGTGCAATGCGTAGTAAAGTTGTCATTTTGAAGCTATTTTATTTATGACTGTAGAGAGCATATTTAAATCATTGTAGTTTGGCTTAAGAGTTGGGAAAACATTGTTTTGAATTCGAGGAGAAAATTTGGGAACGTGTCATGCATGTTTGTGGGATGGTCAGGATTTGGTGGGTTGGTAGTTCTTCTTTCCCACGTGGGATGAGGAACTGAAACATTTGGCTGGATTCCTTGGTGTTCGGTAGGGGGACTGCTAAGTGGCGTTGGGAGAGGAGGAAAGTCAGTTGCGGTAAATGTTACTTGATGCGGGCTATGCTTATTTGCTGTTCCTTTGAAGGGCGTGTTTCTGGCTCTTTGAAGGCCCTGATAGACTGTGCAACCTTTGTAATTGGCTGGGTGGCTGCCGCCACATAATGTACACTTAGCTGGGGTGGTATGATCTTTCTTGCAAGTAGATGTTTGATAGCCACCTCCACATTTGACGCAAATAAAAGGTTTGTTACAATATGTTTTGGTATGTTCGTAATCCTGACACCTCAGGCATTGAGGTATAACATGTTTCTTTCGGGGGGGGGGGGGTCGATTAATACTATTATGTTCCCAATATGTTTGACGTCGAAGATTTTTTTATTGTTATCACATGGTTCAAGGTCTACCATAAAAAGTAGGAGAGGGTGCTTAGTTATTCGTTAACTAACATTGATTATATTTCGAACATGATGACCTTGCCGTGCTAACTCCTTTGTTATGGCTTCGATCGGGGTAAAATGATGTATGTTTCGGATAGCCACCCTGTATGCTCGATCCTTCTTAAGTTGGTAGGTGTGATGTATTATATTTTCTTCTTTGAGATGTCGCGTTAATTTTCTGTAGGAATCTGCAGTTAAGGGATTAATTTTAATGGTATCACTGGATGTTACCGTAGTATAAAATTGTTCTTGTTCAAACACTTGGGTGAAATTATCTATCATTTTCTTATAATCGGTTACACCGTGAATGTAGATTGGTGGAGGTTTTGGGATTTTGGGCCTTGTGGTTGTCATTAGCGTTAGTGGTTATTTCCTGTGAAAGGAGTTCGTATCTGTTTGATGTGGTTAGTTGTTAAGGTTGGATGTTACTAGGATTGGGTTGTTGTGGGTTTCTTTTCCTTTTTTTTTAAGAGTTTGCCATTCATGTTTAGCGTTAGTTGTATTTTCCTGTTCATTATCATTATTTATTTCTTCTATGACTATATCATTATCTTCATTTATTTGTGTGTTTGCATGATATATGGGATTGCCTGTATTTACTCCATGAGGAGTCTATAGATTAAAATTATATTGCATTGCCTGTGGAAATGGGGCTGGGTTGGGGTGTGGAGTGAATGCAGGTACCATTGAAGTTGGAGGTTAGATTTATTTGCTTGTTGGGAAAGGGGAAACTCCTGAGCACCCGGTATATTAAATGTAAATCCGTAATTTTTCGGGGCACTCGAGTTATTCATAGCGTTACTTGTTGGCGGGCCGAGGCCATGAGTGTTTTCCGCCGGAAACATTTGTTGTGTAAAGTTTACATTCGTTTACGAAATTAATTTAATATAATATAATATTGTACTTGCGATTTTTGATGCTATTTCAAATATATGTATGAAAGCCTCTGATTACGCTATCTGCATATGGCACTGCACTGCTTTTGGACGTCGCGCAGTCAGCCGCAGCACCTAACACACACCGCATCCATCTGGTACGACGTGCGGGGGCTCGGTTTATTACAATATAACTACATAAATAAAATTAAATAAAAACATAAAATAATAGTATGCATAATTTGCTCATTTGTAGCTCGCGCTGTAGCACCTCAAAACAACCCCAACTTTTTTAATTGTTTGCCATAAGTAGACAATCTGTGTAGTGAATAATGATAGTATCCTCACTGATTATAACTATATAAAAAAGATCCCATTTTTTTCTTTTTTTTTCATAGGGACAGTAATTGTTTAAAGAAAATGAAGAATTGCAAGTATGAAACAAAAAATCAAAGAACCAAATGACTGAAACATACTGAATTCTATGTACATTCATCTGTGAACAGCAGACAAAACCGAAGGCAGCGGACGTTTCCGCCTCGACTCGCAAAACAACTTTCTCAGCTCCGAGTTTGTCATACTACTTCCATGAATAGGGGAGCTTTCAGATCCTTCATTTAAGGGTCTAGATTATTTAATTACTATTGTCATCTTATGACTAGCAGCTTAGCAGCGCCTCTCCGTAAAGTTCTGAATTAAACGTCGTAAACTTCAGATGCTATTCATTGAATTTCTGAAGTATCAACCTGAAAATAATGGTTTCTGGGTTGTAATATTTTATATATTTATATATACCAAATTTCTACCAACGAACAGTAATTAAACTTGAGAAATTGAAGTTTTTTTAAATTTTTTAAGTTTTGAAGGACAAGGCAGGTTGAAATGGGAAGTCAAATAAGAACATTAAGTATTTACCTTTTTTAAAAATGTCACTCAAAACTAAGATGTTTGATTTGGAAGGGATTGTAAAATTATGTGCATTTGCATCCTTTTTTAAAAGTATGCATGACATTTTTTTACTCAAGCTACCGTTCAATTAAGTTTGGTTAGACTGCATACAAAATTACATATCTTTTTAAACTCAAATGTTCCATCGTCTTCTCTTCAAGATAGTAATCCCCAAACTGACTCCTAAACTATCAATCGATATGTTATTACCAAAATTATATACTAAAAACTACTGTAAATGCTACAATAGTAAGAGTTTATAAATATACTAATTTTGGCTTATAGCTTTTTTCAACACTAGCAAAGTATTTCATTACTTTTTTTATTTATATAAAAATGGATTAAGCAATCAAACTTTTTATGTGTCAAAAATAAACAAGCAATTACCAAACAATTGTTGTATTAAACGAGAGCATTTTTGTAGTAATATTTATCACTTCTCCCATTTATATAACGCTTCTTTTGAACATCATACTATGGTACTGTGTGGTAAGGATGCAGATCTAATAGTAATAAACTAAAAATATCTCTGGGGGATGATCTGGAGGTTGAAGAAAACATACATGATAATTTTTGCATTTTTGCTATAATAGTTTATCTAATTAAACTTATACAGATCTATAGTGAAGAACAAATCTAATAATACCAATGCACATTAGCACGGTAGTACTCGAGAAGGTAGTTCAAAAATTTTCCAGGTTTTCCTTTCTCAGTTTTACTTTTAATAATTCTCCCAATTGGTCAAATACAATACTCAAATATTTGATAGAATCGGTTGGTCTCCTTGATGCAAATCAGCTAAGCGTCTCAACAGCGGGGATATAGTAGCTCTTCAGATTAACAATTTTTTTATTACAGATTTATTTGATAACTTGAGTACTAATACAGTACTGACTATAACGTGATGAGGCCCCTTCCATCGAAGGCGTCCTCTTCAACCTTTAACAATAATACCGATAAATGGAGTGCTACGAGTATTGCCATTATTTACGCAACAAAAAAATTCAATGTTTAACATTAAAGGTAAATTGTATCGTGTGGATAGTTTATTTATCATACTTTTCATTAAAGAAAATCAACCATCTACTTTCTGAGAATGATATATGTTTATTGTTTTCCTCCCCTTGAGTTGTCTAAAGATAAATAAATTACTAAGAATTACATTTTACAAGTGTAATAATTGTGGAAGGCAGTTCCAATATAAACCTTAGATTTAGGGTTTTGTTTTTAACCTTCACGTTCATCATGACACATTCTTCTCATCTCACTGTTTTATTTGCTTTTGGCACAATATGGTAATGTAGAATGTCATTTTAGATTTTTTGGCAAGTTTCTCGATTCGCTAGACAAAAAAAAAACATTATGAAAGAAAATCTCTTTTATGAGACTATCCAAGAGCTTTTCTATACTTTCGTTATGTTCTCTACTTCAATTTCTTTTAAGGTTTGATATTCTTTGTTGAGTATTTAGTAGTTTTAATCGGTGGAATATTGTGTTGCTCTAGGTCTGAGGCTAATCTTTGTGAACAAGCACAGCCATTAAATTTCTTGGTTTAGCCCTTTCGTGCTTCAATTTACATTCTAAATCTAACTAAACATTTTCTTTAGTTTTTTATGCTTCGTGTCTCTAGTCATGAGTGAAGAAGCTTAAAGAAATTACTTTTCTATAAACTGCTCTGAAACCCGAGTTTAACTGTATGTTTACTCGTGAAATTTTGCGTTGTCTTCCGGATTTGATTTTACCACGCAATTATTCTGATTAGGGTGTCTTTTATTTAGACTGATCAATGTTACTGGTAACGAGGTGTAAAAAATAAATTTTACTTTTTCTTTTGGTTGGACTCGGAGAGGATTTAATTTTTATTATCCTGTCACTTACCAATATATTTTGTTTCACTATAAAAATAAGGTCATTTTGAGGTCCTCTTTAGTTACTACACGTAAGCAGCATGACGATTCTGCTTCTTTCAGTGTATTTCCGAATTTCATAGATGTTTAAAGACTCTTCCAGTTTTCTTCTTTGTAAGACATTGGGTGTACAGAAAAATGTTGGCTTTATTACATAATAATAAATGCATTGTATTGTAGCACATTATGGGCCATTTTGTTTATAGAAAACTGTATCGCCAAGATGAACACATGATATAACCAAGAAATAAGTGACGTAAAGCATCCGTAGAGAATGTCGCAGTATGAGATGTTATCCCCTCTTGTTAATATCAAGGTTAACATCAAGAATTATAGCTTGTTGAGGCACTGGAAAACTTTTAATCATATGGGGCATACTGTGCCAAGTCGCCGTCACTCCATGTCCGTTCTGATTGTCGGAGAAGTGTAGACCAAATATATCAGGTGATGACATTTCACACCAAAACGTCACTTATCAAAATGTAAAAGTCTCCGGCTATTTATTCTGGGATTGTTTGGTGCCCAAAAGCAACAGTTCCATTTGTTGACAAAATCATTCAGATAAAAATGTACTTTATCGGGCAAGTAAGTTATGAACCATATTATAGTCTTGGTCAATAGTTATCAACATTTCACTGCAAAAGTCTTGTTATGTCTCTCTTTTTGAAGAAGATGCACTTTATATGGTTCAAAATTTAAATCTTTCTAAAGCATTCTGCGCAGCAACTGGTCCAAGATTTGTATTTATAAAAAATTTAATATGCATAAGGGGTAGGTTCTTGCAGTTGTTTGACCATCTAGAGGATTTTATTTTGATACCAAACCTGTTTCTTTAATTATTTTCATCCAACCGTCGAAATAAACATTATGCAGCCAATTTTATAAAACAATTTTATTGCAAAAGCTTAACTAATGACACACACAAGCTACACATACATTACTTATTCCACCAATCAAATAAATTATAAAAAAATACTTTTCGGTTCTCCGACGTTTTATGTTGATGCTTTGTTATTGAATTCTTCTTATTGTTCCGGTAGTTTTATTTTGCATGTGATCTGCTTCCCACGTACCCCATTTTTCTCATTTGGTAAAACAATTGTTTTTTTAACTCCTGGTATCTTCTGTATTAGCTACTCATCAATGTTTATAATTCACTACAGTTGGGAGGTGTATAATAAGAATTTTTTTCTGGAAATTTTAAGTCGATAGCGTTTCTTAAAGCTATCCGGTACTTTAAGGTAAAAAGGTGTTACATTACGTGATTAGATTTCAAAATTTTATGTTTCAATATTCAATATTTAACACAATTTTTATTATTAAATTAATATTATTTTGTCTCAACGACTTAGTCGCTTTGATACTGCTGAAATTCGAATATTTCAACCGTTGTATTCTTATTTTCTCTGTTGTATTTAACTACAATAAGTATCATATTTAGACGAACATTTTTATGGGACTTATCTCTTATAGGTATCTTTAAGGAACTAATCCATTCTCTCTACTCCTCTTCCTTTCTCCTCGCTCTTTTCTTTATCCTCTCCTTTTTCGCCTATTTCTTTATAACTAATTTACAGTTTTTCTAATATTATCTTATTATTTGCCATTTTAATGAAAAATTTTAGATTGTACTTTAAAAATTTAAAAAATATATAAAAAAACTGTTGATATTTCTTATTTGTAGTTTCAAAATGAAGATTGAAAAGATGCTTATATAAAAAATGTCAAAATGAAATATTTTGGGTGAAACTTGTTAATTGCCTATTATGAGCCACTTCGTTCGGCGATTAACGTATTTATGGCTGTCATGGAGCCGCCCATCGGCGATTTATGTCAACTTACTTGCTGCGACAATTTAGATAAACGCGGCGTCATTATCCCAAGCGCCTTGTTTATGAAATAGCTTCTATTATATTCCAATTTTAGTGAACGTTAACGTTGGCACAAATAAACAAAGGGTATCTGCGATCTCGCACAAAGGGCAGGCAAATACATAATTATGTAAAGCAACGCTGGGTAGTCTAGGGTCGCTTCGTCTGACCTATCCTAACCATAGCGAAGGCTTAATGTCTGTCGAATGTCCTCATTAAGCTCGTTATGAATTGCACTGCGAACTTGGCCCCTATGGGATTTCTTCTTGCAAAAATAGACGAGGATTTTGCAACGGTAATCCTGCACGGGACTTGGAACATAGGCCGGCTTATTATAACAACTAAATCCCTTCCCTATGGGAAGCTGTCTAATTTACATTTGCCGCGTTTTTTTGGAAATTAATCGGCCTTGTCTACATTTACGCAATTGCTTCTTCAATCTTACTCTGCAGACGTTTTAATAATTTTAATGCATGGATCATTAGTTTTGAACTAATTACTCTAAAGCATTAATAAACATCTTTTAACCGGGTAAACCAAGAACAGGAAATATTTCTAAGAATTAGTTGAAAAAGATAATCATTACTTGCCCAAAGTCTTAATTTTCATTCCATCAATTCATTTAATTCGATATATCGTGCACCCAAAATTGTTACTCAGAACTAAACGATCGACACTTGTCAACAAAAATATCTTATTACAGTAAAACTCTAATCGAGATGGTGCTTTGAGTAAGTTTTCATTAAATTACCGAAACATACGCAACAGCTACTCAAATTACAAACTTCTCTAACAGCGTTTCAACAAGCATTGAGCTGTTTGCCATGGATCTGCAGAACCGAAATTAGCAAAATTTAGTGTTCGTGAACTGTAACGCGCGTACAACAGCTGGTAATAATAATGCCGGCTGAAATTCCCCTAAAATTGCAGACACAGACAGAGGTCACTGCTAAATACAAAATTAAGGCTGAAGTGTTAACAATGACCATTAAAACATAGCGGTATTGCCCTTAAAGCCAATACGAGTTCAGAATTACCATAAGTTGGCATGTTACCTCAAGCTGCAGTTAATTTGTTTTAATTTTGCTAAAAGCTTTACTCTGAGCATGAAAACTGCTAAAATTTTTAAATATAATTTATGTTTAAATCATAAAGAAAGGGCGGGGGTGGGGTTTTTTTAAGAAGTATACAAACTTTATTGAACTGTAGAAGTTGTATCGTGGCTTTTCATCAAATTTAAATGTTTTATGATCGTCCTGTTTTATCATGGAACGTGTCTAACACTAATAAGAAAATACTTCTTTGCACGAATGATTTTCACTACAACATAGAGAATTTTGCTCTCAGATGGAATGAATTATTCTTGAAAATATATATTTATTTATTTTTATGATAATTTAAAGTGTCATTGACATTTTAAGTACACAAATAGCTGATATCGTTACAGGTTTTATTGATAATATTAAAAAATACTTAAAGGAAACAACCTCACTCTCCCGCGAGTGTTGCATTTTCATTAGTATTATGTACAACGTAAACATTATCCCGTGGAATCTCTCCTTCTTTAGACTATGTATATCGAAAATATGCTCTACTCGACAGGTACTCGTGTTTTTCGGCCGCTAAATTGAAAGCTTAATTGAATTTCAAACCCCCCTTTTCAAAAGGTGTCACGCCAGGAGGCAAAACGCGACTGTGCGCGTTCGAACGCCGACTAATCCCCGGAAACCTTAGTAGTTAATGTGTCAAATATTTGCTCCTGGATTACAGGGAGTTCACCTAACGTGTTTGCATTGCGCTAGTGGCAGACTTCCGTTTTTCGGAGCAGCCCACTACATATGTCTTGGTTTTTGCCCGCAGAATTAACATCGTTATCTGGGCTCGGACATTCTTTTCATTTATGTACCATAAATCTTGCCTTTTTGCCCGACTACTTATTAGTCTCTTCAGGATTGTATTAATTCATCCGAAATTTTTTGCCGGTGCAGATTTTATTTATCATGTTTTTTATGCCGGAAGTTTTCCGATAAATCACTGCGTGCGCGAGCCGGCTTAGCAGCGGCTATAAAGGACGGCGTTATCATAAACCAAAATGGGGCGGTTGGTGGTCACTTACGGATGCCGTTCTCCTCGGTGCAGAACGTTTCGGTGAAAACGTCTTAAAAGGTTGCTCACATGTATTGCTATTAATCATTGTCCGCTTCAAAACAGGGTGAAATTTATCTTCGCATTGTCGTAAAATCGGATCCGTCTTTATTACACCGTTCATTAATTTTTGTACATTCACGAGCTTAACATCCACTTAACGATCACTTATGTGTATTCTTAGAATTAATACTCAAACATTTTATTTAAAAGTTAAGAAAAAATTAAATGAATTACACCGTTCGTTAATTTTAAGTTACAGCATATGAACATCTTTTATTATTTATAATGCAATTATATTTGCTTCGTTTGATGCAAAATTCAAGGTCATAACCAACGCATTACGGCTAGTCGGATTAATTTATAAGGGTTGTCTAAAAAATTACAAAATTGAACTGATTTACTTACTCTCTAATTGTCGTCTATACTTTTTTAGCATTTAATTAAATGCAAGAGCAAATTTTAGCTTCTTAATTTTTTTTTAAATAGAAAACAGCATTATTGATAAATTTAAGGAGCCCGTGATATTCTGATTAACTCTGGTATAATACATACCGCATTTATTATAAATCTGACTATCGGCTATTTCTAGATGATTTATATTACTATTAGGTATCGTTCATTTAAGACCAGCATGCTATTAATCTGTCAACACCAATTTGGTTTTATGGTTCTTTGCTGGCTAAACTACTATGCTGGTTCTTTTCGTTTTACCTTCGTTGAAGCTTACGCTGGACAAACAAAGCAATTAACAACAGTATTTTCATATTTCTCTTATAATACGCTAATTAGTATTAAAAAATTTAACTGTTTAAAATCACCAATTCTTCAATTCAGAATCAGTGATTTATTCCAATTTAAAATTAGTGATTTTGCTAATACTTCAAATGTAGTTGCTTGCGACATTCAACGATTCTTTAAGCCTCTATTTTTTTCAAAATCAACAATTTTTAGCAAAATATTAGTTTTAGTATGTTTATGTCATTAAAGAAAACATTCGCAGTCAGATATTTCATCCGGTGAATTTAGCGATCTTAAAAAGTGAAATATTTGAATTTAGTAGATTTGTGAGTCACCAATTATTCTAATTTAGAATTAGCAACGTAATATGATCCACAACCAGCGATGTCTCCTACCTGGGTTTTAAATACCTACTAACCTTGAGGAATAGAGTCTAATATCTAATTTCTATGAATTTTCCAAATTATGCCAAGTAATTTGGTTAATAATTCTAATTAGTTTTAAAACAGTGGTCACGCGCACTCAAGCAAAGTTTAGCTTAAATTCTGAATTCTTAATTCAGCTATTCAAAAACTTTTAAAGCAATATTCTTACCGCGATCTCTATTATCTGTCAAATCACCAATTAAAGAATATCTAAAAGCATATCTAAGTTAAAAATAAGAATGTGAATTGGCTTTATGCGATTTAGAATTAGTAGTTTCCGGAAATATTTTAGCTGCTTTATAGCACAGACAGTTTTGTCCCCACGACTTAATCGTAAGATGAATTGGTCGTTAAATGAGCAATTTGTTCATACTAAAGAGTGGCTCAAAGTCAAAGATAAATTTAAATTTAAAATAAATTGGTTTTTGAATTGATTTTGCTATTAGGTTTTTATTGAATATTAAAGTACACAATCTACGATTAAATATGGAAAATTACGTTTTACAAACAGCCATCTCACCTTTTTCACAAATTTTTCGGCTACAATAGCGCATTTGTTATGGTCAACTGTTTATGGATTGTTGGTGTAGATCTTGAATCTCAGAAGTCGCATATTAAATCAAGATTTCTCTGGTCAATCTACGTGGGCATTTCGTGAAATTACGATAGCAAGAAATTGTTGGTGCAGTGAATAGGCTATTGCTCGAATTCTATAGCAGGTAGCACCGTCCTGCTTGAACCACACTTGTTTCAGATCAATGCTGCCCAGATGATGCCAAAAAACATTCACACTTACATTTTGAGCATCACCTTTGAAAAAATATGGGCGTGTTACGCCACCTGCTCAAAATCTTCACCAAGCAGTGACTTGTTAGGAGTACTTTAACCTTCTATGAGTCGCTTGGGGATTTTCCGAACACCAAATGTGACAATTTTGTTTGCTTACTGAGAATCCACTTCACCATGTTTTAGTAAGTACTCGGTGAAGAGAGCTTCTCGAAATATATAATTGTATACGATGCCGCGTTGACGTTTTCGGATTTACAGAGACACTTTAACTAGCTATGGACAGTTGATTCGTTTGGTGCAGTATGTCGATCAAAAATTGCAAGAAATTTCTGTATCGTGTCCGCAAAACTTTCACTAAGTTTACCTTAGGTTTTAACAATAATAAATAACTCACGGTTCTTTCGTGTAGTGTTCCATATTTACTAATCGGAGTAATCGTAGCTAACATCTGTTAAATTATCATTAATCATAATATCATGAATTTTAACTTTAAAATTTTGTCGTAATTTAAAGAAAACCGTGTCCAAAACAGGCTGTTTCGTATATTTTCGTTACTTAGAACATTTCTCGATATTATCAGTTTCCATTCTACTTTTTTAAATTGCATCATATTTTGATCTATAATCTCCAGTTCTAATAAGGGCATATTTACTTCTGAAAATACTCCGCTAATTTGTATAGAGTAAATTTCTTTTTGTTTCTTTCATTTCTTTTTCTTGCTAATGGTATTGCGCTTCTAGTGCTAATAATCTCCATTTGTTAATTATCCTTCATATATTTCATTAAATTTTGAATACCTAAACGAAATCGAATGTTGCATGTCATCATTATGCTTATTTTCATTGATAAAACATTTGAAGCATTTTCCATATACGTTACATGCACTTTTCTGTCAGCTCTTTCTTAGTTCAATATTGATAAGGTAGTTTAAATTTTTGTATGGTTTCCAAAAATCACAAAAAATTATCGTTTTCTGTTGCTGTAAGAGCATTATGAAAAGTGATGCGTAAATAATAGGCTTTAAATTTTTATATTCAAATGCAGGTCATTAAGATGCTAAGGGTATTCTAGGACATTATCCAGAAGGAATTTTTGAAACTTTGTCATCCACTCTTTGCGATCTGTAGTTTTTCTTTCCAGTCTCTTATTCCTATTTCTTTAAGATCCTGTATTACTTCTTTCTTCCGTCTTCCATCATTGGATTTATTTTCAGCATGATCTTGATCATTCTGTTGTTTTCCATGTATTGTCACTGCCCTAATCATTTAACTCATTGTTACATGATGTATGATGCTGTTGTATTGTTCTTTTTCATTCTCTACATATGTTTCTTAAAATTATTCACTCTCAAATCGGAAGTTTCGCTTCTTTTACTATTTCTAGCTTCTACATTTCGCATCTATAAACATATTATATATCCGTATCTTTACTTCACTTAACATACATTTTGACTTCAGTATAGATGTCTTGAATCATTGAATCGTGCCAACTAGAATGATACCAATATTTATTGATAGTTGCAGTTAAAAGCTTGATATAGTAATCGCACTTAATTATTTTAAAATCCACATTTTAAAAAGAAAATATTTTGGTGCAATAATTATAAGCTCTAAGTTTCTAATTCATTAATCGTAGAATAACTATTTGGAATTTTGATTGGACGATCTACATCAATTAAGTATTTTATGGTTTCGTTTTGACTACATCTAACTAATTTAGATGTGAATTAATTTATCCTGTAGAAACATATTTTAGAAACTTTTAGCCACTGTCTCATGTAGCACTGTAGTCCCACGGACTTATTGTGCTTCTCTCATTTTCTTTACAGATATTTTTCCAATATCCTTGTACCGGTCTATGAGTGTGAAGCACTCGCACAAGATGTTTTGTGATGGTTGTCCAAGGACATATTGCTTACAACTTAGACTTCCGTTGTATAACCCTATTTTGTTAAGGTATTCTCCAAGAAAACAATGCTTCTTGAAGAGACCTATAATAGTTCGTAACTGATTCCTCCTTTTTATTAACAATTCTTTAGTTCTTTTGAGAAATAATCTTTTTATGAAGTATTTATCATGTCTTTGTCCTGGTACATTTTTTCAGTATTTTTTATGTTGTTTCCTTACCCATTCTCTTACCTGGCTTGATATTCTACCTTTAAGTACTTCCAGAGACGGTTTAGGATCTAAAGTATATCACATAAGAAACCGGAAAATACATCTCATCACATAACCTAAAAATTCAGAAAAATTGCGCTATTTATGGAGATTAAAACAACCAAATTTTGTTTACATGACAACATAGCATAAAATAAACAAAAACGTGAACAATAATAGCTCCATCCTGTTAAAAATGGCGAACAAATCGGCTGTCAAGAACAATTATCGACGTCGGATTGCACTCTATTACTTCACCAAAATACCAATCTGGGTACAAAAGATCTTAACAAAATGACAAAGATGGGTAAAACTCAGAAATATGCAAATTTTAAACGATTTGGTCAAAGGGAAGGGCTGAAAAGACGAAATGTATAGTGGCGCAAGTCAGAGCTGGAAGCCGTCGATTGCAGCTGCATTTTCCGACTCTCCCACCGGTACCCAAAATATTGGTCTATGGTTCATGAGCGTAAAAGACCTTTGGTTAGCCATATGACCATTCATTGGTACCTTTGTTTCATCGGCATCCAAAAATTGAAGGTGCCGATGTTAACAGCGAATCACAAGCAGAAATGGTTAGATTGGTGCCGAGCCAACCTAAACCGGGACTGGTCAAAGGTCATTTTAACAGACTAATCCTATTTCGAACTCTTTCGAAATAAGGTGAAAGAGTGGGCTCGAAAACGACCCGAGATACCAGCCCTGGCTTGAAGTCCAGCCATCATGATATGGGGCGGCATTAGCGTTCGCGGCGCTACGACGCTAAAATTAACCTGCGGATCAATCAATGCCGAGCGATACCAAGAGATCCTAAGCAAGAGCCTGTTGGAGACCATAGACACATTATATCCTGATGGTTACATTCTCCAAGCGGATAACGCTAGGCCCCATGTTGCCCAAAGCACAAAACCATAGCTTTTGGGCGACAACATTGAAGTCCTTGAGTGGCCGGCATTAAGTCCAGACCTCAACCCGATTGAAAATTTATAGGCAATTCTCAAAAGTTAGATTGAGTGTCTGGACCCTGAAAACACGGGCGACTTTCAGGCCACAATTTACGAAATATGAGGTAACATAAGCATTGAGGTGCTTGAGTTTTTGGTTGGGAGCATGCCGCGCCGACTTCAAGCATTGAAAAAAGGGAGGCAAAATTAATTATTGAACTTTTTATGTATGATTATATAATAATAAATCTTGTTATAGTTAAAAAGTTCATCACTGTAACTGTAATGGTTCAAAAGTTATGCGCGAGAAAGTGATTTCGGTTTTTTGTTTTGTACTTTAATGTATATGGAATTGATTATGCTTTTTGGGCTTTCTCATTGCCTGCAATTCCGCAGTATCTTGGTAACCAGAATAGAGTTAACTTTTTTGGGTTTGCCAAAGCTCTGTAGAGGTTTCCAAGTCTTTTATTTATAAGTTAGAGTAACTGTACATATTTTGTAAATTCTGAATCGATAATTTGATTATTCGATATTATTGAGAGGATAGCTAATATTTTGAATCGCTAGAAACAAACAACGCAGCTTGGTGACTCATTGAATATGTTAAGGCTGTGTTTATTTTTAATTCTCTTAATTATGCGAAGGTTTTCGTATGAAAATTAGTTCCACTTTATGAATACTGCGCACTTTATAAGATGGGTTTAAAGTTTCGAAGTCAATCTGTTCTTAATGTTTTCGGACAAACGACAGGTAGCTTAATTTCTTCCGCGCCACCCTCGTATTTTCGCAGTCATGCAGCGGCGGCTGATGAATATTCAGCTTCAAGCTGAGCATGGCATTAAAATGCAAGCCGCTGATCCCGAAACAAAATTCCTCTACGATCCTTAAACTTGCTCCTTGAAGGCGATTATTGTCAGACTAAACTTTTATGATCCTGGCATAAAATCCCCATAAAAATCGGAGCTTTATCTCGCGAGTCTCCCACTATTAGCGGCGATCGCCCAATTTCGCGCAGCCCCGTATCAGTTGATTCATTAGAATATTATTTAATAGCCGGCGGGACATCAGCCCGGCGTGGCCAGTTGTTCTTCGAGCCTCATCGCGGAAGGACTATTGTTCGGCGGCGTTACCGGGTGCGGGTGAAATTCGCAGTGCTTTTCAGATGTGGTGAACTAAATGTGATACAGCGCCATGGGATGCTGGCGTCTCCCCTCAGTCGTCCTGGCCGTTATCCTGGCTGCAGCTGCGGCTAACAACTTGGGTAAATTAAATCTAACATGTCAAAGACGATTTTAAACAGATTGAGCAGCCTCTGCATCCGCGCGAAACTAACAAAGCGAATTTAATTTTTTGCGGACGGCGAGCGGACCAACCGTTACTTCTTCAGTTTGGCAGGAATCTAGGAGCGGCTGTTTCGCTGCTGTAGCATGTAAGAACGATTGTAATTCGTGAATCACTGGAGGTTCAAGGTGAATTCGAAATAGTAAGGCATGAACTTTCCGGTATGCTGCTCTACAATTATGTCGCGCGGCGGAGGCGCCTCCGAGCAACGGCGATTACTGAAAGAAACGTAATGCCATTTTGGCCGCCCCATTAGTGAGTCTGCGGAAAACAAAGCAAAGCCAAGGACTCTTGCGAAGTACTAAAACGGAATTACGCTGTTAAATCTTCGGTGGAGAGCACGAGTTTGCTATACGAAAGTGGAAATTCACATCAGTTTCATAATGCACTTGCTGCATTAGTCTGGCTGAAATTAAGAAAGTTTGATTTAAACCCAACTTTGTCATCGAATTGTGCTTCTCTCTAGTAGTTCCAGTTGTCCCTTTAAAGAGAGCGATTATTCTGGCCAAGTTTTAAATAAACACGGGTGATGCGTTCTCCGAATGTGTGAAACTTTGCTAAAACTATCTCAACAATGCTTCCCAAACAACTGAACATCCGCGCTCAAAATACCTTTTCCCAGAAGTATGGAATTATTTTTAGAAGCACATTAATCTCCGCGTCCTATCGCTTATACGCTTTTTGTTGATGATGCTCGGCACATTGCTCGTGCAGTTATTACTTTGTCAGCTTGTTTTAATTATTTTAGGGCGTTGCGCGGATTCCTCGCATTCTCCGGTTGAAATTTTTTCGTTTTCTTTGACCTACCTCAATTAGAATGCCTCGCGCGTGCTCGAATGTTGGCGACCTGTCCGCATACATTTCTAATATGCGGATCTTTCGGAGTGAACGAATGTATATCGTCAACCGGTTTGCCATTACCTTACTCAAGACATTACAGAAAGAGAAAATTCTAATCAGTAAGATTTGTAAGTAAGATTTGTCGGTGATTTAATTGTATAAGTGACAAAAATATATTGTTCTATTAAGTATAAACTGCTAAAGTAAAATTAAGTTAAATTTATTGAAAAATGAAATTTAATAAACGCCTTCAATTTTATCTCAATTTCTAGTTGCTGTAAATTATGAAGTCCAAAACAGATTTAAACGAAAAATGAACGATAACCCCCACTAACACAAGACGGTTCCGAGAATAATTGTTTTGACTATTTCTGCAGCAATGAATGGGTAAACCGATAAGCTCTATGACAACTGCATAACAATTTCCAACGCCTAAAAAAATAATATTATATGTGCAACAAAACTGATTTAAATACCAAAAACTATCTTTACACAGCAATATATCCCGCTAACGATTCTAAAACTTATCTCGCTCTCCCTCTCTTGCCCTTTTCTGTCTCTAATTTTTTATCTCATACTCTTTTCCTTTCACTCTCACTCGTTCGCTCTCTTTCTCTCCCTCTCTCTTTAACTTGCGTATTCTAAGACGATTACATGACATTGTCTTAAATTGGATAAATGCTGCTCTTGCTATATCTACCTTTCTTTCAATTTCTTTTTTTGGTTTAATTTATCTTTTACAATACATTTTAAACACTGCTATTTATTTGTTCAACTCTAGTATTCTTACTAATAATATTTATATTGATATTATTTCTACTATAACTTTGATTTTATCCACATTTATTTTCAGTCCCATGTTTACTCTTTTTTTACTCGATCTCGTAGACCTTGTAAGTCTTCCTTACACTAACATTTTCATCTCTAACTTCTTGAAGTTGATTTCGCAAACAAAAACTGTGTTGGCGAATCCTAGTCTTCTGGTTATCAGGCCAATCTCCTCAAAGCAGTGATGCACCTTTTGTACAGCACAAAGCCTCTTACCAACAATTCTTGCAGTTTAACATTTTATAACAACGCTATAATTGTTGACACAACAACAAAATCTAAAAACATTATGACCTGTTAAATAAACTCTACAAATACTTCACCGTGCGATCGGAAGGTTTCACACAAAAAAATCAATGCTAAACACCGTCACACAGACACTGAAATGGGAATTTTCAAATAGAAGGAAGGCATGTTATTTAATGGAACTCGTAACTACGGTGACAATAAATGACAGATAACAATACGACGGATAAGATTTCTCGGAAAACAAATGATTAAGCATCTACTAGTGGAAATATAATCGTTTAACTGAAAATTCTAAAAATATATCACAATTTCAATGTGACCTCAATTTTTTGCTCGCCAGTTTATGTTAAAAAATTGAAAGGAAGAGGACATCTTTAAGTCTCTTCCATCTAATCCTAGTTGACAAATTGTTTCGATTAGCAATATTGCGCGTTATAAAAAGCTTTTGCAAAATCAATATCACTTATGTATAGGTCTCAGACATTTTTTCGCAAAAACCGTTAGATTGAAAATTACTACTTTCGTGTCTATCCCCGCTCTAAATTTACATTATGTAGTACTTATCACATGTTTTTAATATTTGTTTTTAATACTTTCATATTCGATTTGAAGGAATATTTTAATATATGGCTTGTCAGGCTAATTGTTTTGTATTCGTTGCATTTTTTCGCATATTAATTATAACATATAACAAATAATACATTGTATTAAGTAACTTTACTAAATAATTAATACTATGTTCATCTATAGCTTCTAGCAAGTTTAATCTCATTATCTGGACTTGTAATTTCCGCTTTTTACTTATTTTTTTAGTAGTTTTAAAATTTGCATGCCTTTAAGACACCATCCTCCATAATTCGTGTCTCCTCCTCATTGTCTTCATTAAACAAGTGATATATGATAGTGAGGTCTCTTTCTTTTTTCGAATTGTTACTATTTTTTGTGTCAGTACCCACGATTCGCATCCATAGGTCATGATGGGTCTAAAGATTGTTTTGTACACTGTAAGTTTGGTTTTTTGTGACACCTCTCGTTTATTTATAAAGTTTACATTCATTGCATAATATAATTTGTTACATTTCTCCATCCGTTCAGTTATGTCTATTTCTTGTCTTCCACTATCATCGATAGTAACCCCTAGATACTTAAAATGTTTTATCTGTTCTATCTCCTCTCCATTTATCTGTATATTTATCCTCTGGTGATCTTTCCCAATGGTCATTACTTTTGTTTTGCTGATATTCATCTTCATTCCGTTATATGTTAATTCTTCGTTCCATATCAGTAGGTTTCGCTGTAGTTCTTCTTCTCTTCCTGCCATTACTATAATATCATCTGCAAATGCACAATCTTGTATGAATGTAAGTTGTAATTTTCTGTATCCTACATTTAACCCTTTGGTTCTCTGGTGGCATGTTCGTATTATTTCGTCTATAAAGATGTTGAATTGTACCGGGCTCATTACCCCTCCTTGTCTTAAACCTTCATTTGTGTCAAAGTCTTCTGATATTCTGTTATTATTTATCACGTAATTCCTTGTCGTTTGGTACAAACTTTTAATTACCCTCCTTACTTTTGGGCTTACTCCTCTATTGCTCAAACTTTTCCACACACTCTCTCTAAGCTTTCTATGGAAAGCTTTCTCGAGATCAATAAATGCAAAGGCAGCTTTCTCGTTGTATTGGATTGTTTTTGTAATTATTTGCTTAACAGTAAATATATGCTCTTGTGCGCTTCTACCCTTACGGAAACCACTCTGTGCTTCTGATAACGTTGGTTCTATTACAGTTCGGAGTTTACCTTCAAGTATTTGTTCATACAGTTTTAAAGGAATACTAAGCAGGGTTATGCCTCTGTAGTTATTACATATCTTCCTATCTCCTTTCTTAAATATTGGGACAATCTGTCCTACTTCCCAGTCTTTTGGTATTTTCTCCTCTTTCCATATTTTATTAAACATTTTTAGTAGTGTCTCAATTCCCTGTTCTCCCATTTTTTTTAACATTTCGCCTGTGATTCCGTCATGTCCTGGTGACTTTCCATTTTTGATTTTCTTTAATGCTGTTACTAACACTTCTTCCGTTATACTTTTTTCTTCATTTTCTTTCTTCTATCTGTGTACTTTCTTCTTTAATCATGACTTGGGTCTGTAGGAGTTCTTGAAAATATTCCCTCCATCTGCTCATTATTTCTGTTGATTTTATCAATACCTTTCCATTTTTATCTTTTATTACTGTGTTCTCTGTTGTTTTTCCTTTCTTTAGGTTTTTTAAAACTTTATAAAATAGTTTCTGGTTTGTTCTACTGTTCTTTTCTAGTTTTTCGCCAAAGTCTTTCCACGCCTTGTCCGTTGTTCTTTGTACGCATTGTAGGTATCTTCTGATTTTCTTCATAAGTAGTCTGTCCACCTCTTCTTCTTTAGTTTAACTTGTCCTTATATTTCTTCGTTCCACCAGGCGGTTCTTTTCATATGTTTGCTTGTCTTAATTACACCGCATGCGTACCTTGCTGCTTTTAGTAGAGTGTTCTTTATCTTGTTTCACATCTCTTCTACCTTTAACTGTTCAAACTTCTCTTCATCTACCAGTAGGTCTCTGCTTATTATGTTCTCATACTCCCTTGCTGTTTCTGTTTCTTGTAGTTTATAGATTCTTATTGTTTCTTTCTGAACTGTGTATTCTTCTTTTACTGTTTGCTTCTGGTCTTCTGGCCTCCTTATTTTTGTATATCTCAGCTCCTCTTTTAACTCTAACATCTTTCACTGTATCTCTGTTGTTTTTTTCTACTAGTATGTATTCTAATATAGATCTCTCATCTCTACTTTTAACCTCTCGTGTGTATGTGTGTATCCTTTTATGTTGGAAGAATGAGTTTGCTATAATCAGGTTGTTTTGGGAGTAGTATTCTATTAATTTCTTTCCGTTGTTATTCCTTTTATCTTCGCCAAATTTTACTATCACCTTTTCTGTATCATTTTCTCTCTTCCCCACTCTACTGTTGAAGTCACCTGCTACGAATATTTTCCCTTTGCTCGTTTCTGTTATCATTGTTGATTCATCCCAGAATTTATCTTTTACTACTTTTTTCTCGTTTTCATCGGGTCCATAGACTGCAATTATCGTTATTCTTTCTTTTCCTTGCATTTCTACTTCTACCGTGAGAATTCTTTCTGACCACCCTATCCACTTTATGATCTTATCACTCAAATTCCTGTTTATAATGCATGCCACGCCTTCTACCGCTTTTACATTTCCTTTCACTCCGGTGTATATTAACCTGTGTCCATCCATTAATATCTTTTCTCCTTTCCCTTTTTTCTTTGTCTCTGCTAGTACTAGTATATCTATTCCTGTTCTGTTAAGCTCGTATATAAATTCTTCTTCTTTTCTTGTTAGGCTACTTGTATTCCAAACTCCAAGTTTCCAATCCTGTAGTTCATTACCTTTTCAATTGCCAGTTTCGTTGTCGCTATCCCCCTGCACATCTATACCTAATAGTTTTTTCTTCCAGTTCGGGTTATTTTTCTTATTTATTCCTCAAAACTTGTTACTTCTGGCGATCTCTCCGTTACCGTCCTTTTTAATGCATTGCTTTCAGTCCTATCTTCCTTTACCAATTCATCCTTATTTACCAAATTATTTTCTCTGTATATTTCATCGTTAATTATCAATTTATTATATTTTAGTTGTGCTCTATATCCTTTATTCCTCGCTTCTTTCATTTGTGGGATTAACATTTTTCTTTCCTCTAATACCTCCTTGGTGTAATCTTCATCAATCCATATGTCTGTTCCCTTGAGCTTTCTCGCATTTTGTAGTATTGGCCTTCCTTTATAAGATACTAAAAAAACTGTAACCGCTTTCAACCGCTTTTTCGATATTTATCCCTTTGCACTCCAGCCTATTGACTCACGTAGAGATACCAGCAACTCCACCACTATATTAGTTATAAATGTAAATACATAATATAACAGAAAAATACGGAAGCTGCAATAAAAAAAATATTTTATTTCTAAATAACATTATGTAAAATAATTCCTAATTTATTTTCTTTTAACAAAATAAAAATTTAATTTTTTGAAATTACGCATGGTATGGTATCTTTCAAAGCAATCCCACATGTGCATGCGGGGGTTTCCGGGACAAGTAGCACAATACTCGCTTGTTTCGTGTCTTTGGCCTTTTTCTTGTCTGTTAGAACACACCACACAGTCTCTTTTGTTGCCTTTTCGCATTATGTGGAGCTTTTTGCCCAACCTGGTTTCAGACGGTGAAGTTGACGGTCTTGTGCGATATTCTCGGAAGTCGCCTCTACCAGTTCATCAACTAATCGCTTTACGAACTTTAAATGCGATAGTGGCTTTTCGTTTCTACTCTTTTTTACACTTTTGTATAATATGTATGAATTTATACTAGACATCTCCATGCCCCCAAAAAACATTTTCTGCCACCATTTAAGGGATTTTCTGAAAAAACAGTAACCGGAGGCGTATTGATCAGCGCGATCAACACCGCCCATCGAGTTTGTGTAAGTCACTACAACTTTTGGCTTATTCACATCTTGTTGTTCGCCTCCTCTTAAAAATCTTGTTTTAGTCATAAATCCAGCCCTATCACTGGTACTCAATAGCGTTACTATTCTTTTGTCTTTCCAAGACAATAACATCGTGTTCCCCCTTTTATTAGCAACAGATTTATTTTCGGAAAAGTTGGCTTTCTTTATCGAATCAGGTGTTCCCTTTCTGTTCATCTTCAACGTCCCTGTCAGATGACATTTCACTTTCAACAATTCTTCTACCAACGGTGTACGGGTATAGTATCTGTACGTAAACATACGATAACCTTGTGCATCTGGTACGTTGGTTAATAATCTATCATATAAATGCAACGGAATCCTACCGCTGACGGGTAATTCCTGTTTTATAAGACTTTCGGAGGTGATACTGCCATAATATGGAAGAATATTGTATACATACCCCGTTTCAGAATCAGCCAAAACGTATATTCTTATGCCCCACTTCGTAGGCTTATTAGGATTATAAGTTATAAAACTTATTTTACCTTTGAACTTGATAACCGATTCGTCTACACATATGTTTTTACCCGGTATAAAATACTCGGAAAACTTGGAATCGATGTATTCTAAAAAATTACGGACCCGTTGAATACGTGTTCGAATATCTATCCTCCGAGGATCTATTGTTTTCAAATGTAACATCCAAAATATTTGATTGAATCGTCTTCTTGTGAATACATTTGAAAAAAATGGTATTTTAGTGCTATCGTTGGTTGACCAATAGTCCTGCATATTTGGCAAAGGCATCGTGCCCATATTGAGGATGACTCCAAGAAAGACCCAGAATTCTTCTTTATTTGTATCGCGCCACGTGTGCCATATGGAATTCTTACTAAGAGTTTTATTTTTGTTTCCGTTACAATTTCGTCTACGAGATCATCCGTGAAATACAATTTGAAAAATTGTATCGGTTCGTCGATATTGAAAAATTGCGGCCCTGGAACTATATTTCCCGTTGCAAAGTATATATCTTGTAAGGTAATATCACTTCCTGTGATATCGGTCCATCCACCGTCGTCTACAGGTACAACTTCATCTTCGGAATTCGATTCAATAATTTGAATTCTTCGTTTTTTTCTCACTACTATTATGTCACTATCTGTTCCTGAATTATTCCCAATATCGTCTACTAATATTTCACTCAAATTATCTCCGTGCAACACAAAATCGAGTTCATCTTCCACATCGCTTATTTCACAGTTTTGTTTAAAAGTTTCACTTTCCATCTTTACCACGCAAGGGACTACAACGTTTCGAAAAGAAACAAAAAGCAACGCATATTGTGATATAAACATAGTACAGATAATATAAACACAGACTGTTTCCCTTACTCAAGTGTTTTTTTACAAAAGTGCCGAATAAGCAAATAAAGCGTGTCGCCATAGCGGCGACAGCAGATTTAAAGTTCATATTTTAAATGTCGCATATACGGCGACAACGGAGTGCAAAGGCTTATTTATTTCTTTAAAATGCGACACTCATTCATGGTTAGAATCGGCAGACCGCACGCGGAGCGCACAAGCGCTCGGTTGCCGCATGCAGAATCAATTGTTAAATAATGCATGCTTATTAATTTTCACAATACTCTTAAGAACTTATGATTATTATTTATTATCAATTGTTTATCAAATATGTTTATTGTTTATTTGGGAAGTTTTTACTCATGATTATAATTTATAACAAAATGATTTATTAGTTCAGGTAATTAACTGCTTATTTTGTTTTAGTTATCATTCAAATTGCAACTATAAGTACAATGTTGACAAGAAAACAGGTTTTCGAATTGTTATACGTGGGGAAGGGGGTAGGGCGTTCTTTTCGAACGAAAAGTGTTTATAACCACCTGATCAAACACTTCGGGATAAAAAATGATGAAAATATGATGGCACGACTGAAGACGTTTAATTACAAATTCTGCCATGCAGTTTATTCAAAGATTGATAAGTGCAACCAAAAAATTCAACGCTTTTTGGAACAAAATGAAAGTTGGCTCAAGTAGCCCTTTAATTTTAAGGTCGAAGGCGAAAAGACTGAAGAAAGTAGTGATCATGAACAACCAAGTACATCGTCGGGTAGTGGCGGCGTACGTACACGTGGTCGCCCTGAAATAAGCTTCTCTAAGGGTAGTTCGAGGACTAAGAAGAGAAGAGCTAATAAGCTATTGGACAAGTTCGCAGTTGAGGAAATTATCTTAGCCGCTAAGAAAGGTCTGAAACAAGAGGGAAAGGGTCAAGCTTCAAAGTTGATTTCGGAGGCGGTTTTTACTACCCCCACTAGAGCTTCCAGAACACAAGTTAGGCGCTCAAGTCAGAAAGTACAAAGTGTTGTGCCACTTACACCTGACCATGCTTTGTCAATGATGGTGGAGGCGAAAGACAGCAAACATTCTTATTTAATTCATACACTGACAGCAAAAAAGCAATTTTCAGATATTTATCCCTCTTATCACAAGACTAGGGCAGCCAAATCGCGTAGCTATCCAAGAAAGGAAGCCCAAATTATCACTGAAAATTCAGCGGAAATTCGCCTGCAGGATCTTCTTGATCACACTACACACCGAATACTAGAATTGCAAGAGCCAGTTATACAAAACCTAACGCACGATGAATTAAGCAATCTAATTTTATTGGTAAAATGGGGTTGTGATGGAAGTACAGGCCATTCCAAATATAAACAAGCATTTTCGGAATTTGGACTTGGTGATGGCGATATATTTTTAACTTCGCTAGTTCCCTTATGCTGAAAAGCCGGGTAGAAATAAAATAATAATTTGGCAAAATCCAAGACTAGATTTTGTAGACCGATAAGGTCCCAGTTTAAGAAGGAAACGGCGGAATTAACAATGCAAGAATCAACTTTCGTGGAAAAGCAAATCAACAACCTTATTCCAACAAAATATAATACAGAACAGAATCAGACCCGTCGGTACAACATATTTGCATGATGACAATGGTAGATGGCAAGATATGCAATGCACTTTCGGAGACTTCCTCTGCACAAACTTGTTATATTTATAAGGCAACCCCAAAGCAGATGAATGTCATCAGTAAAGTTATCGAGCTACCGATCAATGAAGAAGTACTACGGTTCGGACTATCTTCTCTTCATGCCTGGATCAGGTTTTTCGAGTGCTTGCTACATATTTCTGACAGATTAGACATAAACACGTGACAAGTACGAGGAAAACAAAACAAGGTGATTTTTGAGGAACGGAAACGAAAAATTCAGGCGGATTTTCAACAGAAAATGGGATTGCTCGTCGATATCCCAAACAGTGGCGGCAGCGGAACCACAAACGATGGAAACACAGCAAGAACGTTTTTTACTGCTAGCACCCAATCAGCTTCAATTACCGGGGTAGATGAAGGCATTATTAAAAGATTTGGAGTAGTACTACGTACACTGTCTTGTGGATACGCAATTGATGTACAGGCTTTTAACGAATACGCCCTACAAACTGCAAAACTATGTTGAAAAATACCCAGGGTATTATTTGCTAGCCTCAGTCCATAAAATATTGGTTCATGGGGCAATCATAATTAAAGAAGCAATGTTGCCCATTGGACAATTGTCAGAGGAAGCCCAAGAATCGAGAAATAAAGACCTGAAGCACTTTAGAGAATTTCATTCCCGTAAAAAGTCTAGAATATGCACCAATCAGGATTTATTAAATAGGCTACTTATTACATCAGATCCGCGTATTTTTTCATTCCGGCAACTACCCCCTAGAAAAAGTTCTACAATTTGTAATGAAGTTTTATCTCTATTGGGAAAGCCTTCAATAGAAACCTCATCCGAGGAGACACCTAGCTTCTTTACTCCTGCAAATATAGAATCTACATTTGAGGAAAGTGATGATGATGATTTCTTATCAGAAACCGAAAGCGATGTTGCGCTTAATGAGTAAAGTATTATCAATAGTATAAATTAGAGTATAAATATAAGTTTATAGTTTAAATATAGTACTATAAACAATATAGTAGTATAAATATAATATTTCAATGAATATACCTATATATGTACATGATAAATCTTAGATTGTTCCCGCCAATAACTTGAAAATAAATGTATCCGCAATTGAAGACAGCGAATATGAACAATATTGCTCAAAAACTAATCTCTCTAATTCACGTTTATATGGCATCAGGAGCCAGAGAAACAAAAGTGCCCATTTGGCACGGAACGCATTTTAGATTTTTATTCATTTCTTTTTGATTCACCCTTGAACTCACCCTCTTCAAACATGATTTTAAATATTTATCCAAAGGATGTTTATCCAATTGAATACATTTCCAAAATTATAAATTTTTTAGTAATTTACTTAAGTTTCACCCCCTTAAATTCACCCCATTTAAAGAGTGTATTTATTTAAATATTTTTCCAATGAATGTCTATCTCGTGTAAGTATCATTATGATCCAAATGTACGTCCATTCCTCAGTACTTCGCCTACGTACGTAAAGGGGCTTTTGACATTTTTGAATCTAAAGAAAGAGGCAAAGCACTGGAATGGACGTACATTTGGATCACCGATACATTTCCAAAGTTTCAGATTTTTGTCCACTTTTTGCGGATTCTGGCCCACTGTGCTATGGGCTGATTTTGATCATGTATTAAGTGACCAGAGCATCTCTTCCTAAAATTTCCTCGCAGTTCTTGAATACGCTTGTGTAATTGAAAGTCATCATATGCTTTTGTTTTTCTTTTTTGGCATCCTTTATGTATTTTTTTCATTCACTTTTCTTATTTTATTTCTAATGTACTTGTCAATGTTTTGGATCTTTGTGTCTTTGTCATCCACGCATTCTTCTTTTTCTAAATCTTGTATTACTTTTTCATTTAACTGTAATGTATCTTTAATCTTTTTCCACACACTTCACGCTATATACATCATATTTACTAAACAGGTTTTATAAATGTTTTTTTAGTTTCCGATTTCATTATATCTTTTAACTGCATTATATCCCTAATTATTATTTTTTTGTTTTTATACCTTTTTAAGTTTCGGTCATTTTGATTATTACTAGATCGTAATCTGACTTAATATCTGCGCTTGGGTATGTTTTTGCACTAAATACGTTGTTTCTAAACCTTTGGTTAATCTAGTATAATACCTACTATGCTATTTTTTGGTGTTTTGATAAAGTCCAAATACATAATCTTTAGGGTAGTAAGCAAAACCGTGCATTAATTGTGACCACGGCCGTTTCTTAATGGGACCAAATAAGTTTTTTCCTCATGTATATCTAATGCCAAGACTATATTTACTAATTATATTATCTACTCTTTCTTTTTAGATTTTGTCATTGAAATTTCCACATATAATACCTCTGTAGTCTTTCTACTATTTTTATTGTGTTATCATATGATTCATGGTATTTTGTTTCTTCCCAGTCACTGGGTAGGTGCGTACATTTGCGTTAAGTCTATATATTTGCGTTTTAGCTGTAACAATTTGACATGAGAATAAAATTTTTACCATTGGATTTTATACATTACATTTGATCATCGTATTTTTATTTTATATTGATTATTAATGTCATTATCAAAATTGCTTTTTATCTAATTCTATTAATACATAATACGTCTTTTCATTTCCTTAATTGGATTTCTTAGATTTTCTTTTCCATGCCAACTTTTTACATTCCACGTTTTGATTTTGGTTTATTAGATATATTAACCCAGTGGATTTTTTATACCTTCTGGTTATTTAAAACCTGCCATAGACATGAAAAATAAAGATATAAAAAGTAGATGTAATGCAAAAAATCTAGAAAAGACATTACAAATAACATTCTTCTCTAATGCACATTTGAGCAACCACAAAATTGAATTCGATAAATAAAAGAAACATAAGATCCTATTTTTCAAAATGCATTTTTAAAATTTAGTGTGGTAGATGTTTTGGACAGCTTGCCATAATCTTTTTTAATACTCTTAACTTGGCTACAACCCCTAAATTCTTTATTATATATTGCAAGCTAGTGAATTGTCTTATAGGAATAATTTTGAGATGAGTTTAAGCTAATCTTCTAATTTACTTATGAAGTCTACTTATAACTCGTTTATAATTCTTCTAGGCCCCCTTCTACAGCCCTTTTGAGGTACACCATTTGCAAGGTATTTAACAGATAACCAAACAAACGGATGGGTTGCATAACTAAACTTCTATTCACAAAATCGAATTTAGCCACTCCAAAACTCAAAAATTTTTCAACACAACCCTCCACATGAATTTTTGTCTTTTTAAAATCCCATTATTTTAACATAAAACGGCCTTTAAAATACCAAAATCATATTTTATATACATATTATTCTTTTACTTTAGTGGCACTCCTGTTTTTAAAAATCTCCAGTATCAGTTTTTGTTAAATCCAAAATTTGAAACACGAAATTTTTAGCGAGCAATTCAGTAATCTCAGCAGCGATAAAAAAAATCTTGTAGCATAGTATTTTATGTTTTGGAGCTCCATTTGCAACTTTTTTATTGGTCGTAAATTTGAGATCAGCAATCTCAGAACACCATATCCCTTCCTGAACTTTATTTTACACTAATATTTTCCAATTTTTTTATAACTAAGAGAAATAAAAATCTCAGGAATATTTTACAATAATCCACTAATCCATATTTTTCATTTATGAATCAATTTAATAACTGCGTTGAGTCTGAAAAGCATTATATTGACGCGAATGAATAAAACAAAGGTAGAAAAGAGTAGATTGAAATATTTTAGTGGCAATGCAACATTTTAAACTTCTATTTTATTTATATTTGAACATATATAACATGCACCAAAAAATGTCCGTCCACAACTTTTACAAATTGTATAATTGTTTATAAATGAAATTATATCTACTTTCTCTTGCTATACCTTAACACTTCTTTGTTTGCTTATGATGTAATTTTATTAAAGAATATAATGACATTTATATGAAATTGTTGGTATTATAGGCTATAACAAAATAAAACAAAGCGTTGATTAAAAAATTATTTCATAGCGTGCATAGGCATTGTGTAATAAAATATTTAATTACTTATGGAATAACTTATTATTAATGCAATATTTATTGTTACTGAATATCCCAAATTTCTCTTTAACTAATTCTCTTTTGTAATTGAACTCTATTTTAGATTAATTAAACAGTCAATACCATAATGTACAGGCTTAATTTACTTAAAATAATTAATTTTAATTAGTATTTTCTTGTATTATAAATCTTAACATATTTTGAAGAATTTGGTTATATAGTTTAATAAATACAAGGGGCCTATCTAGTTGTTTTAGCAGATTATACTTAAAATAAAATTTTACAGCTTGATAGTAGTGAAAAAATATCCTTACTATTGGACTGTTTTTAAATGCGTGGTATGACATTTCGGTAAAGGGCAACCAAAATTGTATTTTTGAAAAAAATGATTCATTCCCACTTAATACTTCATTAGAACACCGAAAACTTTTGGTATTGCGTTTAACAATAGCTTGGACGGTGAATTTAGAAAAAACATTCGTTCAACCTTTAACGTTCATTATGAAATACAGAACTGAAGTCGCATTCGTAGAACTGTTAATTGGAATTAAAGATCAAACTTTCGAGTTACTATACAGGATAGGACAAAACTTTTTTTAGGTTTAATTTAAAAAAACGGTAAGAGGTACACAAAGTTGATAATTACAGGGTAAAACAACAAAACTTGAAGTTTCATTTTCTGCCAAATGGTGTCTGTTCTTTTCGATATACTGCTGAAGTAATATTCTTAAGTTCTTCATTGCCCTTTCCAAAGTACGCTTGAAAAATAAGAATGATTTTTCGATTTATTTTATTTCGCATAGCTTGTAAACTTCAGTTTTCAGTTATCACCATAAAAAAAGTCACATGGGACGAGATCCAACGAGTTGGCTGTCTAAACGACGTCATCGCGTTGAGAGATTAAGCGCTTGTAGTCCAGGAGCCCTATATTTTGTTCATCAAATAATTGTTGAATTAGGTTTTTGTTGATGATAAATAAGAAAAAAATACGTACTTTCAAATGAACTAAAAAGTAACCACGGATTTTGGTCGCGTATTTTTGAAAAATAAGAAAATAAGTTGTAAAACATGGTTATTCGCGTTTATCACGCTTTGTACAACCGTTAAATCATAATATTAAATGTAGTTAATGAAAAAAGGAATGTGTTGGTCCTTACTCGATGTCAATCGGTGCAGGAATTATTTTTTTACAAAAAATATATTCGATTGAGCTAGCCTTGCGGGTGCCAGAGAGCGGAATGGCGTCTGCTGACTCCCTGTTGCTGTCGCCCTCTCGCGTCCGCTACGCTGACTTGATCAAATATATTTTTTTGTGATTTATAGGTAATTATCACTTTAGTAACAAGATTTTTATTTATTAATACATTCCAACAAGTAGAAATGCATTTTGTCGGTAAAGAAAATATGCATCACATAGTACGCTTTCCAAGATGTTTCCACTACAAGACCAGTATATGGGGCAAAACGCGTCAACTGCCCAAGCACTACCGCAGGCGATCGCGCGAGCGCCAAACACGACGTTTTCATCTCGTCGTTTCGGTCTCAAAACATTAATAAAAAAAATGATTTGAGAACACAATCTTATGTATTTTTTTCTCAGCTTTCCAATGGTACCATTATTTTTAAATATTCGAAAAAACAAAAAAACCCTATTTTTTATTAACTATATTTATGTAAAAATGTCTGATCTTTTGATTTAGGTGGTCTAAAAAATTCAAAAAGCTAAAGATAAAAAGATATAACGTTTTTCAAACTTTTGCATTTTTTGAGGTTATAGAGTAAAAATTCGTTAAAAATAATGGTACATTGGAAAGCTGAGAAAAAAATACGTAAGATTGTGTTCATTTTTTTATTAATGTTTTGAGGCCGAAACGACGAGATGAAACGTGTTGCGCTCGCGTGCATGCACTGGGATGGCGTTTGCCATATAGTTTTCTACCCATAACAAACTCGATTTTCGGTCGGAAACGGAGGCCTGATGTACAAAATAAAAATGAGCCCTAAGAGAACGTTATGTGGTCACAACAGTCATTGCTCCGAATGTACAATGTAGCAGCAGAAGCACTTTGTTCGTTCGTCCACGATATGTAGTCTACTAAGGGTTCGCCCAATCAAAACTTCCCGACTAGTTGCGTCTAGTAAAATCTCTTTTTCCATGCTCGAACCAGCCTTTGCTTTATAACCTCTATTACTAAGTATAGCTTCACGCTTTTCTTCCATGCTTTCGATGAAGTTTTCTGCATAATTATTTGGCTAAAATTGCCATATATTCTTAATTTGAAATAACAGTTGTTTTGTCATGTAGACTAGCTTTTCTTTGAGCTGCATTTTCATATACAACTACACATTTTCAATGGGATCAACATTTGGGAACATCGCCGGCTACTCAATCGTAATGACGTTATTTTGTTGTTTCAACGCACTGCAAAATTTACTGCGATATTTGGAATCATTGTCTTCTTGCAGCACCTAACTTACTCTATCAGAATCAAAAAACTTTTTAAGATTTCTGGTAGGTGGTGTACATTTTCTCAACATTTCAATTATCCATAAACAGAAAGAGGCAACAAAATCGCGTTTACAGAAGCATATCCAAACATGCCACTTTTACAGTGTGTTTTTTGATCAGACAGACCATGCTCAGAAAGAAGATATGTCCGTGAAGATAACATTGTCTTAATATTAATCTAAATTTTGTTTTACCCAAGCCAACCGTTTTTCCACGTGCTTTTCGGATAATAAAGGTTTCTTCGAAGTTAATCGAAAACAAAGTTTTTTTCACGCAGACGATTTGGAATAATATTTAGAGAGACCTGGATTCCTTTCTTGAAAGTTTCATTTGGGTACAGAGCAGCAAAATTTCTGACTTATATTCAAAGAAACGCAAGATTGCTTTATCCTTCTTTGTTATTATGGCGCCGGATATTTTTCTCTCTGGCAGATTGTCTATATTTTTGCTGTCAAATTTTATTTTATTTTTCAACGTAATCATAGTTGGTACACTTTTTCCAGCAATCTCCCAGCCTCTTTAGCCCGTCCAAATATTAGTTGACGTCTTTCTCTGCAAAATAATCGTCAACAGTTGCGCAGACAGCTTTTTCATACCCAATTCTTCAGTCTCTATATGACAAACGCATTTTTTAGATTTGTCCATAACCTCAACTATCTTTCTAACCTCATACGACGGTCATCCACTAACATTTGCTGAACTTTTTTGATGTTATCGGTGGAAGTTCCAGTTGTTGGCCGTTCCGAACGCTCATCAGCCAAGCTGGTACGACCATGTTCAAATTCGGTTGCCCATCTTTTCGCGGTGGCAAATGATGGAACAGAGTGTCCGTAAACGACATCTAATCCAGCTTTAATTTGCGTAGACGTATTGCCTTTCAAATGCAATTACTTAATTACCGCACGGTATTCGATTGTTCCATTTTTACAAAAGCACTGACATCGGCTGATACAAACCATTGTCAAACAACAACTAAGCGTCCAAAATAACCGAACTTTCTACACATATCTTTCAAAGCATGTACGATTATAGTAGCATAATAGTTTTGACAAGTAGGGCCATCTTCCTGTTAAGACTCAAAACTTTTCAGACTGCCCACGTAGGTTTATCGAGGTCCTGCTGCTTTAAACCAATTCGTTTAGAAGCTACGAAATCTGCAAATTTTATTAGTTGCGCTCAAAGTCACCTTTATTGCGAACATGTTAATTATATAGTTAACTTCTTCTATAGGACCTATAAACCATAGAGTTTGCTATACACAATATAAATAATTTCCATTGCTTTAAAGTTATCTCTAAAGTGGGCAACAGTAAATATTGATGAAACTTCTTTCTGTTTCTTTGCAGTTTTAGTGGAGTATTATAATAATTAATGTTCTTTCTAAATCTTAGTTTTACTGTTTTTCAAATTAAAATTTAAGCTAGTTATGAGTTATGAAAGTTGTTTAAAACACCATGTATAATTTAATGAAAAATTGTTTACGAAAACTTGATTAATAGAGCTGGTATTTATTTAAAATTAACTATTATAAATAAATTGTACGTTTATTTTTATTAATTCATAACAGGATCATCTAAAACTACAAAGAAAATGCCGAAATGAGAGTTCAATGTAAAAGTTTTGACAATCTTCGTACATTTGGCTCAAATCAATGCACAAAGTAATTTATTTTACTATAATATAGCGACTACGGCTAATATTTTCTAAATTCTTGTTAAGCTTTCCTTTAAACCTTTAGCCTTTTCATTACTTTTGAGAATTAAAAAGCTTTTTCTGTATTTTATATATACGGCGGTATAAGAGCTTGAACAGCTTAGTCCGCTGCGTCTCTTTGAACATTAAAGTCTCCCGAAGTGTGAGTCTCGTTTTTGGGAAATGCGTTCCATTTTCAGTAGTTTACGAGTCCTGTATTTGTCAGCGAGTGCCGTCGGCGCTAACCGAACACCTCCGCAGGATAAAGCACTTTGTGTTCAATCCGCCGGAAGTAATTCCTACTGAACAGGAGGAAATGCGACGTGACAGTGCATTCAGCGCGGCTGTAAAAACTCGGTTTTATTAAAAACAGCTTCGTGCGGGAAAAGTCAAACTTGATTTCGTCGCAGTCCTGCGGCACGTCGGTCACTTTGATCGCCCGGCGCCCTCCGACTGAAAGCGTCGGCAGATCCTAGAGGAGCGCCCGTTTCCAGTTGGCGCCGGACGCAGAATAACAAGCGGTCCCTTTTATTGTCAATAACACCGAAAATATTGACACTGGAATTTTTGTTCCTATTTTCTTACACCGTAATTTTGAAAGATAAGAAAGTTATTTTCCTATTGGTGTGTTTTGTTGGTTTTCTTGTTCATATTTCGTGTTTGTTGTTAATTTTTTTTATGCGCAACAGTGAAATAAAAAAAGCATCAATATGCTTTAAGGAACTCCCATACATTTAAAAAAATCTTTCTAAGAAATGTTTGCTTTATTGGAAGTGACGACTAGGTTATGTTCTATGTAATGTTTTTAACGTACATAGTCTTTATTTATTTCTTCTTAATTTAACATACCCAACTGCAGGAGGTATTTTACTTGTCATCCCGATAACACCGTTCACGCTGATACAGCAGTTATCATCAGTAGCAAAATTCCACACCATGAAATGGAAGGATTTTAAACACTTCATCTACAAGCCAGACATGTTAAAGTCAAATGCAGAAATTAGGACATAGTTGCATCGACAGAGTATTGTCCTTCTCTCCATACAATACAGCAAGATCTATTTGAAGAATTTTCCAAAACCCTGAGTAACGACTTTATTGCAAGAGGTGATTACAACTGGTCTTGGTGGTTTATATTAAGAATTCTCAAAGAAAAACAGCTAAGACGCGCCATCTACGAAAATCATTATAACTCGATAGCTACAGGCAGATTTACATGCTGACAAAGTGACCCAAACAGTGTATCACTTGGCTGAAAGACGTCGCAGATTTCTTCATAGTTCAGAACATCTCACCAAATTACGTTGACATTATCGATTTCTATGATCTAAGCTCCGACCACTCTCCCATAATATGCCCATTTATTAACTCAATAATCAAAGAGCTTATACGACCCAAACTATACAAATATAAAAATTTAAATATCTTTAGATAATATAATCACCTGGTACTCAAATGGCCATTATTTATTGCTATATTCGCCAACGACACGACCATATTATTCTCCCACAAATATCCAGCTCAAACCGTAGCTAACCTATAAAATAATCTGGAGAAAAAGATATTCCCTCCAAAAACGCTTAACGGAGCTGTTGAGCCCCCTAAAGACGACGGAAGGTACCTAATCATGCATCTAGATTGCAAACTAACGCAGAAGAAACATCCAATCCAAACGAAAACAGCTCCATATGAAAGTAAGTGCATTGGTTGTTAGGGTGGAAATCTAGATTAACCTTTGAAAATAAGGCCTTGCTTTATAACTTACTGACAATAGATAGCAGGAAGTCACATTAGAGTGATACTCCTTACATATCACATATCCGTATTTGGAGAGGCAGGCGTGTAAATAGCCGTGCCCTCGTGGTGCGGTGTGGGGAACTAAGTACGGCCCGTTTTGAAAAGTAAAAGCTTGAGGCCCAAATCGTCCCTTAAACGGCCGGCGCGAAAGCGGATGGGGGCGGCTACCGATAAGTAATTGCCAAATCGCTCACCTCTAATCGGCTTCGGTTTCGGCTTCGGCGGCGTTGGGTTCACGGTGGCCACCTTGTTGCGATGTCTTCGTGCCTGGAACACGACCGCACTGGCCGGGATGCGATGCGAAAGTCTTGCGGGGTGGTTAAATGTGGGTAAAATAAACACGACCGAATTGGCCGCGATGCGGATAGAATATGTCTTGCGGGTTGGTTAAACACGACCGAATTGGCCGCATTGCGGTCGAATATATCTCTTGCGGGTTGGTTAAACACGACCGAATTGGCCGCGTTGCGGATCGAATATTTCTTGCGGGTTGGTTAAACACGACCGAACTGGCCGCGTTGCGGATCGAGTCTATATCTCTTGCGGGTTTGTTAAACACGACCAAATTGGCCGCGTTGCGGATCCAGTATATCGCCGGGCTTGGCGCCTGGCTTAGCGGTAGATCATTTGCGGGAAATCTTAATTCGACAGCACTTTTCGTCTCAAAGGGTGCCGCCGACGGCGTATGCAGACTCGCCGGCTGAGCAAAAGCCCATATGCCGTTTGGTGTGCGATAGCAAAACGTGGCGGCAGATATCAAAGCCACCAGCATGCCGCCACGATACACAAGCGGTTCAAGGGCAAAAAGGCAGCCACACCAATATTGTTATTAAATTTACATGTTAACCTAGCGGACTAGGTGTAAATATGCAGGTATTAAATTTAAAAAATATTATAATTTTGGAATTTATTACTCAAGTTAATTTTCTGAAGTTAAAATTACAATTTAATTAAACAAATATAAAACAGACGCCCAATGACGTAAGTGGTCAAACAGAAAGCGTTATCTGAACTAGAACAAGTTTCTCACCATGATCTTTATCTACGTACCAATATAAAGACTGCCGTACATGAGAAAACCAGACAGCTAATTAGATGTTTTAAAATTTGTCCGTGGAAGCCTTCTATATATTAATATGTTCCCATTACTTGTTGAGGCTTACATCGATGGACACACAGGAACTTGAAAAAAGATCTTGTAGAAGAATTTTTAAAGTACACAAATATCTTCTAAAAATGTTTGTGTGAAGTATAGTAATAGTATCATTTTTTTATTGCCAGGCTAAATAAATTTAATTTTAAGCGATCATTTTGGATCACACTAGACACATGTGTAGCTACTACATACCAAGGAACTCGTATTAGATTTACGTCTCTTGAACATTTGAACCTAGGTTTGATTAGGAAAATTGTGACAAAAGGGGTATTTGTGGCCTAATGCTTTTCATTAAATTATTCTACTTATTACTTGATCACATTTGTGAGACCTATATAGTCATTAACACTTTTTCTAATTGAGCATGTTACAATAATACGTACAGTGCTTTTTAATGCGTAAATTATTCTACTTTGCTTTTGATGTCTTTTATCTGTTTACAAATTTTTTGTATAAATAATAATGATAATTTCAAACAAATACTTGTTTATTAGTAAATTGTTATGATCAAAGATTCTCAATAAACCGTACTGAAAAAACAACTTTGCTTATTTCTATAATATTGAACTATTCTATTAACCGTTAATCCTTCAGGTTTCACGTCAGTGATGGGGCATTTAAAAATTCACTGCAGGCTTGAAGTTCGAAAACAAATAACTATTATCTTTGAGTGAGAATGTAGGTAGCTACGGTCTCGGGCCATACAACCAATAATGAAGTTAGTAATATCATAAATATTTGGCAGAGAGCTACTAAACAAGCCTTACCACTATTTATGGTAGATCTCGGCCTAAAAGCGAATAATAACCAAGTATATTAAGCAGACTATTTGAGCAACTAAAAAATCTTTGCTGAAGCTTCTAGGGAAAAAAGTGCAGTCTGTGTCAAGATTGTAGGTATACTAATAGTTATTGCACTAAGATTTTTCAAAAAATTAAAGAACATGGCCGAAAAGTACTATCATTCTAATAAAGCCTATCCGACTAATTTCAAAGGCTGCGTGGTTTATAAAGGTCTTTAAAAATAAGAACCGCATCTTCTAGAGACATCTAACAAACCATTTCAAATGCTAACACCAACAATTTCAATAAGAAGAACTGTCCCCAAAATGTAAGAACGTTTGCCCAAGCAACTACAAAAAGAAAAAACGGTCACTATTGTTAGAAACATAAGCAATAAAAATACTACTTTGTATAACATATTTTGCTAACCATCCGGATAATAAGACTCATGTTGTTATCAAAAATTCGATTACACACTAACTGAAAACTTAGCAAACAGAAACAAATTCAAAGTGCTTGGTTGAAAATTTAAACGCATTCCTACTTATTAGTCATTGCAACAGTTTACTCACCATTTGGACATACTATTACTACTACAGAGTGTCAAGAATTTTTACACACACTTGGCACAAAATTTAATCGCTGGAAGAGATTGGAATCAAAACATACAGCATGGGGTTCAAGACTAACTAATCCAAAAGGACATAACTCGATAAAAGCAATTTAAAATAATAATTGTAGTTATCTCAAATGACGCACCTGCACATTAGTCCTGTCATACTAACAAATTCCATACTTTCTGGACTTTGGAATCACTAGGGCAAGACCGAATACTTACACTAAAGCGAAGTCTAATCAACTCTCCACCGATCATAATTACTATTAGCACGACTGTCATCAAGAAGGAAGTTTTTTTTAATACACCAATTAGGATTGGAACATCTTGTAACAAAACATAAAACTTCAAACACTACTGTGACCAGTAGTCACAATACTACCAATTAGAATGTTTTCACGAATATACATCCACAAATAAATAACGTCGATAATAATATTGAAGATTTCTTACTACGGTTATCAGTAACAATAAAGGCTTTCTTACCAGCTGAAATTCAACAACAAATTAAGTTGGGCACTAATAAATCTCCTGGATATGAATTGATAGCAGTAGAGTTAATGCAATAGTTTGAAAGAAACGTTTTTTCTATTCAAAACTATTTATAACAGTATACTAAGACTCCGCTTTCAGTACAATGAAAGTACTCTTAAATAATTATAATTAGTAAACCTGGAAAACTTTCTAATCAGCCTACATCTTATAGACCAATGTTTCGTACCCCTAACATTTAAAATTTTTAAAAAACTACTATATAAAAGAATTTAAAAAACAACAGATCTTCACCAAATAATCCCATCCTGCCAGTTTGGGTTTCAGGAACACTGTTCGATGATACAATAAAACCACCGGAGTATTTTGCAAAATATGAAAGGATTCAAAAAAAATGCGTTTGCAGCTTTTTTGGCATTAAGCAAGCACTCCATAAAGTCTGCCACATGGGTTTGTTCTACAAATTTCCAAGCCAACTATACCTATTGTTAAAATTTTATCCCACTGCGTGTATATTTAAGTTAAAGTGAACAATAGTTTACCAAACTACCACAAGGCAGAATGCCCCTTGCTCTATTTGATATACCAACTACAACAAACACACTAATTATCACGCTTGCAGGCGATACTATAAAATATCTTGGATTACTTTTGAACAACTAATCTGGAGAACAAACACATCGGAGCCAAACGTAAATATTTGAACATCAAAATAGAAAAAATGAGTTAGCTTATTGGACTCCTGAGACTATGAAGTTACAGGATCCAATCAATAAAACACTGCATAATGGCCTAAAAATACCATACGTGCAATTGGCCAGCAAAAAATTATTGCGTTCTTGGTGCGATATTTTACTGAATTTTGGTATGTGATTCTGACAATACTTGTTGCTTGCCAGATGATGCCGACTATGAATTCCATTTGCTGAACGAATGATTTCAACCCAATACAAGTTAATTTTGGTTGACTTTTGCTCACTATATGCATAATTTTACAAGAACTTGATTTTGAGCTTTTATTTACCAAATACTTTGATTGATGTTTGTTTAATCGAGAATTCTATTTTTTTACTAGTCGACTGAAAAGATATATCTTAACGAAAGTTTTTACGCTAGTTGAACAAATTGTTTTGGCCATATTATTAAACAATTGTTTGATCCACTGGACAGAAGAATTTAAAATATGCTAGAACGACTGATTTTAATCAAGTAGATAGTTGATTGTAGTCAAATTTTTGTCCATTGAGTAGATGATTCTGGTAACATTTTGATACAGATACTTTTGGTAGAATTGCAGTTTGAATTTTTGAAAAGGTCAATATAATTTAATGCTGCTGGCGTGAATTAATAATTTTAAAATTTTAGCTCAATACAAGTACGAATGATTTTGATCAAGCGGTAATTTACTGAATATTAACTAATTCTGATTGAAACGATGCTTGTTAACTGGATGAATAAATGGCTAAACGCTTGTTTACTAAACAATAATACGAGTATTTTCAATCGTATGCTGACAAAATTATTCTAATCGAATGCTTGCTTGTTGAACACGTAAACGAATGCTACTGAAATGATTAAAGTCAATGACCTACAAAAATACTTAATAGGTAATTGATTCTGACTGAACTTTAAAAATTTTTATTTTGGTCTAATGTTAATACACATGTTTTCGGAATACTTGTTTGCTGGATAAATAATTTTGACCAAATGCTTGTATTCCCCAACAAAGTTTTTAACTTACAGTTGATACATATGATTCTGATCGCATGTTTGTTTGCTGGACATGTTTTCTAAGCAAACTCCAGAACAAATATTTTACACCGAAGGTCCGTTTGTTAAACTTAATATTTTGTAAATGAATGATTATATTGAACAATTGTATAGGGCCATCCAAATTGAACTTTACGATGTTATTCTTGAATAGAACACAAAACATTGGAACGAACCGAATTTCAGCAATTACACGCCTGATGTTTTCTTTTAGTTCTGAATTGTGGCAAATCTTTTCCTTCAAATAGTCCCAGAAGAAATAATCTAATAGAATTGAATCGCAAAGCTGCGGTGGCCAAACGATGTCACTCCGCAGCAAGATAACACGACCAGGATATTTCGTTTAAAGTAAACTAAATGTTTCACATTCTGTGTGGCATGTGGCTCCATCTTGTTGAAATAGTGGTTAGCTTTGTCCTCAAAATAGTATGGGCAATTTTTCGTGAATAGCACCTAGATTTTTACTACCCCGTGTGTGACAATTTTGACGACTCACAAAGCCATTTAAAGAAAAATTAGCTTCATGGGTCAATAGCTTGTTTTCATGATAAAGTAGAATGATATTAATGCGCTGCTGCAAAGTATACGGTGCCATAACGACTTTCTCGTGTGTTTCGATACCAACTGTACAAATGCAAATCCTAAAGTTAAATTTTGATCCCGCTATATATCCCTAGCCAAAGTTTATTGTTTAAAGAACCACTAATTTTCCAGAACATTCTGATTTAATGTTTTTGACAGATTTTTTTATTCTATTTTAGTTGAACACGAGATATCTGACTAAATGGGCATAAACGGATGCCCATTTTGTTGAATAAAACGTTTAGCCAAACATATCTTACGTATATAAAGATTTTTAACGGAACAACTATGACGAATCATAGTAAATCTCTTTATGAACTCTGACTTAAATATTGGGTTATTGATCGAATACTTACATTTTCCACGAAAATTCCGGTTACCGAGTAATTTATTTTTTATTAAATGCTTAATTGTTTATTGAATGGATAATTCCAACAACCTTTTTCTATATTAAAGAAAAAATGGTTGCTGAGATGTTTTTGATGAACACATGATTATAATTCGAAGGGTGATTCTGGTATACTGGATACTCGTGTGATTACGAATAATTTAAGCCGAATGTTTACATAAATTTTAAATAAACTTGTTTTCTGTGTATATAATTTTGAATGAATTCTTGTTTATTGGATCATTGACTAGTAGTTAAATTAGCTCTTAAGTGGATGATTTAACAATTTTTGCATTTTTAGCTTACCAATATCTGAACTTTCATTCCAAATTACTTTTTCTAAGCCGATACACAACGTTACAAGCTTTTTATGATGCGCAGCCCTTGTATGTTGTTAATAATGTCAACATTTACGACGAATCGTTTCAAATGATCGCCCCATTAAACATTTACGGATTTCGCGATGGATGGGAAAATTTTCATTGTAACTTCGATCATTGTTGGCAAAGCACCTGGGGGTAGAATTGGAACTGTTAATAATCGAGGAAATGAAGATAATTAACTCAGCAGAACACCTTTTGTTGGCTCTCGTTTGCTCTCGATGCCACACCACAGACTGCAAGCCGTGGTAATGAAGCGTATTGATATGCAAAATATTGTTTCCAAGTTCCAGCGCGAGTTGTTTTGTGAATTTACGATCTATTTGCATGCTTAATAAAACCAAAGATAAAAATTTTACCGCCGGGTTTATACATTGTGTCTGCTCTACCGGAACTGCTGCGCGGGTGCGCTGGGCATTGTTTTCGTTTCAATCGACTCTTTGGAATTCTTAGGGGGAATTCGCTACCTAATATTTCTGATTTTTATTTTAAAAGGCTTATTATTTATACAAGAGTAGATTGAAAGTTATGCCTAATGTATTGGTTTTCCTCTTGATGCTCTAGATCCACAAACTTTTCAAGGCATGCTTGAAGTCATTACTCAAAATAGTCACTTTAATATATCTTGCAGTCATTAAAGGCATCATGCGATATACCTACAGGGAGATACAAGATAATACAGTAAAATCTCGATTAACGCTGATTCAATTTATCGCGGTCTGCTTTTGATTAACGTATAATATGATTATTTCCAAACACACGAACCAATCAGCAATAAGTGACAATTTGTTGTAACTCTGTAATTCCTTTAAATCTAAGTTTTGTTTTTGTACATTTTGTTCATTACGTAGGCTGCTCGATATCTATTGCGAAAAACCACCAAAAACAAATGTTTAATGTTGGAAGTTTTTATGGTTTCTCAAAATATTCTCCCAGGCGGTCAATACATTGTTTCGTACGCTGGAACCAATTATAAAAGCATTTTTTCTATAGCGAATCAGGTATCTCTGAAACATGGGTTTGAACGCATCATCAATCATTTCTTCCAGCGTCAAAAATCGTTATTTACGCAGTTTGTTTTTCAAGTGAGGGAACGAAAAAAATTATTAGGGACAAAATCAGGACTGTACGGCGGATCACCCATCAATTCGATGTTTTGGGTGCTCAAAAGGCAGTTGTTTACGTCGATGTGTGTGAACTGGTAGGGTCATGGTCGCGCGTTGGTTTTTCTTATTTCTTCGAAAACCAATCAAATGATTGTGTACCATCTAGTACTGACCGTTCTACGATCCTCTAAAACCACGGTTACGACATGTCCAGTTCTTCCAAAAAAAGGCGGCCATTTGCTTCGAAGTGCTTTGAGCGCGAACGACTTTTGTTGGGTTTGGCTCCTCTTGGAAGACCCATATAGTCGAATACTGTCTATTTTCAGGCTTATACGCATAAATTTAAAATTCGTCATTTGTGACGAACGCTTTAAACAGTTTTTGAGCCACTGCGATCGAGTATTTCTTTCGACCAATTGTCGCGATCGTTAAATTATGCGGTGATCATCGCGCACACAGCTTTTTCGCGGTTAAATGTTTATGCAATATCGACTGTATGCTAACTATATTAATGCCTAAGGATGTTTGAATGTCACGATAAGTCACATGACAATCTTGCTTTATCAGTTCGCGCACGGCATCGATATTTGCTGGCACCATAGCCGATTTTGGCCGGCCTTCTTTAAATTCATCCCCCACCAAACCACGATCATGATTAAATTAATTGAACCAACGGTATACACGGACTCTCCGTTGGGCTGCATCCCCAAAAGTCAAAGTTAGTTAATCGACCCACTGTTGTTGAGATAATTAACGTCAAAAGTCATCCACGAAAATGTTCATGAGTTAATTCAATTTTTTCAGCTTAAAAAACAAAACAGATATCGTTCGTATGACAAAAATGTATGATGTAAACGTTAGATCGCATCTAGCTCACACAGGCTTGCCAATTAGCAATGGATATCGAGCAGTCTACATAGCAGGAAAATAGTATCCACACTATCATTACGATTTGGAGTGCTGTGTAAAACGGTATTAATTTATGTGCTGTAATTATCGATATTATTGTGTAACAAAATCAATAAAAATTGTATTTGTTCATTAGAAATTAAACCTCGTATTTTTAGATTATTCAGAATTAATTGCATTCCGGTTGAAGTAGTTTTCCTGCCACTCAACACTATATAGTTAATTCAACCAGTGGATCAAGAAACCATATCAAATTTTAAAACATATTATCTTTGCTGCATATTTCAACAACTTAGTGTTAAAACCATTGGCGACAATAAAGAATAAATTATTCATTTTTGGAAAAATATAAAATCATGGATACTCGCTTGTCAAAAATTGACTATAGATGGATGAACGAAGTGTGGAAGAAAGTATGGCCGAAGGTATCCAAGAATTCTCCACAAGAACAGCCTATTGTTGACCAAATTGTCAACCTAATCGATATAGCATATATATAAATATTGAAGAGTTACTGCAGGTTTCTGGTGAGGGCCTTCAAGAAATGACAGAACAGTTAATTTATGTAGAACTTGAACATACTAATTCTGACGACGGATTGTCGTAAATAATCCAGATTTTGAAAGGAATGCAAAACCAAAACGAAGCGTTTTGGATGCGATCTTCTGTTACCAACAATTGCTTAACAAGAGAAAAAGTAAACGACTTTATTTTAAAAAATCAAGAATTTCAGAAGAGCCAGAACCTTTATCATAAAAACTTCTTCTTTGTCCATCCCTTATACCCTAAGGTGTCGGGTCCTCTATCCATTTTCGAAATCTCTTCCTGTCCCTAGAGATTTGTTTGGCTTCTGCCATGCTTTTCCCCCTCCTTTCCACTTCCTTCCTATTAGTTTCCATCCATGTTTGCCTTGGCCTTCCTCTTCCTCTTTTTCCTTCTCTTCTTGCCTCTAATACCCTTCTTGGCAGCCTTTCTTCGCCCATTCGTGTCACGTGCCCAAACCACATTAGTTGTCTTTTCTGTAGTGTTTCCACTAGCGGTTCTAGGTCTAACTCCTCTCTTGTTGTGATGTTCCTCACTCTGTCCCTCTTTGTTCTTCCGACTATACGTCGCAGGTACTTCATTTCCGCAGCCATTAATTTACTTTTGCTCTTGTCTTGTAGCGGTATGCTTTCTATTCCGTATGTTAATGTAGGTAAGTATATTGTTTTATACAGGTGGAGCTTAGTCTCTTTGCTCAGCTCTTTCTTGTTGATTAATGTTGAGTTTATCTGATAGTATACTCTAGTCGCCTTGGAGGTCCGATTCCTTAATTCATCTGTTACTGTTCCGTCTTGGCTTATTATTACTCCAAGGTACTCATAGCTCTCCACTTGTTCCAATTGCTCTCCTTCACATCTTACGTTCAGGTTTCTTTGTTCTTTATCTGTGTTCTTACTTATTCTCATTATTTTGCTTTTCTTCGCATTTATTGTCATTCCTTTTATTTTAATTTCGTTGTTCCAATTATTTATTGCTTGTTGTAGTTTCCTTTGGCTATCGACTATGAGTAGTATATCATCTGCGAAGACGAGGCTTTGTATATTGATTGCCCCATGTTCCAGTGTCCTAGTTTAGTGTTCAGGTTTGGGTTCCTGCTGCTCTTAACTATTTCATTCATCATGATAATGAATAGTAATGGACTGAGGGAGTCTCCCTGTTTTATCCCCCTCTCCATCAAGAATTTCCCCGATTCTTGTCCTTGTATTCTTACTATTCCTTTCGTTCTTCCGTATAGTCGTTTTGTGGCATCTACAAGTTTTCTCGGGACGTCAATTCTTTCCATTGAATTCCACAGGGTTGCTCTTGGTACCGTGTCGAAGGCTGCTAGGAGGTCTATGAATGCCAGGTGTAGCTCTTTGTTTCCTTCAAGTGTCTTTTCTATTACTGTGCGAAGCGTAAATATGTGGTCTTGAGTCTGTCTGCCTTTTCTGTATTCAGCTTGTTCCTCTAATACCTCGTCTTCTATGTGACGCCTTATCTTTTTTTCTACTATCCTGGTGTAGATCTTTTGTACGCAGGATGCCAGGCATATTGCTCTGTAGTTTCCACAGTCGTTTGTTACCTTTTTTGTGGATTGGTACTATTATGTTTTCTTCCCAATCCCTCGGTATTCCTTCTCCTTCGTATACTTGCTTGTGTGGTCCATTTCTTTATACACTCCCCTCCGTATTTGATTAGTTCAGGGCTTATTCCGTCTTTTCCTGCAGATTTTCCTACTTTCATGTGTGCTATTGCTTCTTCTGTTTCTTCCAAAGTTATTGTTTCGTTTTCTGTCTCTTCTTGTTCTTCTTGTTCTACTCTAATTGGGTTGTATTGTTCTTGTATGTTTGGTGCTTTGAATTTTGTGCTGTAATGTCTCTTCCATGTTTCTAATATTTGTAGCAGTTCTGTAACGACTTCTCCTTCTTCGTTCCTAATGCTCCGCACCTTTTGTTTGTGCATTCCCCTTAGGCCTTTAACTGTTTTCCAGAAGTCCTTTTTGTTGTTTTTGTTGTCTTTGAATTTCTGCTCCATCTCTCTACCAAACTCTTCCCAAGCTTCCTCTTTGGCCCTCTTCACTTCCTCTTTTGCCTCATTTCTCCTTGTTATATAATGTTGCCTGTCTTCTTCTCTCTTGGTCTGTAAGTATCTCTTCCAAGCTGTTTTCTTTTCCATTACTATCCTTTTTACTTCCTCATTCCACCATTTCGTGCGTTGGTATCGAGGTGATATTTTGCTTTTCCCACAGATTGTTGTTGCTGTCTCAAGTATTACTTCCTTAAGTCTTGTCCACCTCTCTTCCACGTTCCATTCTGAAGGTGCTCTTGCTTTTCGTGTTCTAGTAGTCTGCGCTCTACTTCTTGTGCGTATTCTGTTTTTTTCTCGGGCTTTCTCAGTTCAGTTATTTTTATTTTCTCGTAGCCTTTCTTCGCTACTTTCTTTATTACATAGAATCTCGTGTCCGCTATTACTAGTTTGTGATTTGAGTGGATTTCTGCCCCTCGGATGACCTTCACGTCTAATACTACGTACTTTGCTCCCTTTGTGTATGTGAAGTAGTCTATTTCACTTTTGGCCTCTCTGTTTTCTGCAATGAAAGTTATTTTATGTATTAGTTTGTGATTGAAGAAACTATTTCCTATTAGCATTTCGTTACTTATGCGGAAGTCAATCATAAAAACAAACTTTATATTTCTATGTGTTACGTATCAATATGAATATACAAATTAATATAAAAAATACATAAAATTAAACCTTTCCGTCTAGGAGAACGCATCCTAAACTCTAAACGAGGTCTTACTGTACTGGGGACTAAAGTGTTTAAGTTGTTTTTTACAGACCAAGGTTTTATGCACGCAATATGCTTTTTAGGCCAAATAGCTGAGATAATATCAAATCACTGTTTAAAAAATTTATGAGTTGATACCAAATATTTCAGCATTATCTTTTGATTAAATCTGGTTCTCGCAGAAATTAAGCTTATTGTTAGTGACATCATTTTTCTATTTCTCTCTTTCTAGTTACTCCATTAAAACAAAATGCTACTTATTGGCATCTTAAGAACCCTTATACTTCTTGTGAATATCTAGCATACATCTTATGATTTTGAGAATTGAGAGTTAAGTGTCTTTTCTTTAGTGAATGAAATTGGTTTTACCATTCACAGCTTCAGTACTCACATATTTTTTGAAATTTTAAAGTTTATATTTCACTGGCTTTATTTTATAGTGCATTGTAATGGCCACAATTTCACAATTGCAGCACTATGTAATGGGATCTAAGCACAAACTAGTAACAGCTAACTTATTTTTCCCATATTTGATAAAATATATATAAATAAACTGATTAATATTAATTTTTAAAAATAGCTTAAGCTTCTACGTGAAACGGGCTCCTTTGTTAGGCTGCATGCGAGTACTGTCGACACCAAATGAAAAACGCCACTGTGGAAATTGATTGCATTCCTACATTCCGGCGCGGTCTCATTACACATCAGGAACGATGCTGAAAACACCGCCATTTAAAAACATTATCACAGTAAAACGCCCCGCAGCAGCTATTACGCGTGATCTCACCACTACTAAAATACTTTCCCTACTTTGCAGTTCGCTCGTGCGATTACATTTCTGAGAACTCCATCATCATCTCTCGCCTCGGGAACGCCGTAATGGATTTCGAGCTTCGGTCTTCATCGCTCATTAAGTCATCTGCTCGGTTCCTTGACCTTCGCAATTTGGATATAAACATCCAAATTTAATCCGAAATTATTCGTAAGAAATTGGCACATCTAAGAATCTTCTGAATTTTAGATTGAGCCGTGTAATAGAGATTTATGTTTAAAAAATCGGCTCGAAAACATCATCAGGGAGTAATTTCTTATTTACTGGCTAAAAGGCGAGGAGCGGATTGTTTTCGTCCTAAATCGTATAAATCATATTTGCTGCCTCACCTCAGAAATTCATAAACTTTGCAAAGCCTACATCAGCTTGATTTATTTCCACTTCGCGCGATTAATCTTGGCATCCAGCGAAACTGACTTTTTGATCACTTAAGAGCATCTTCAACTAAAAATACAATTTATTGTTGATTACGCTGATGCGTTCTATCTAGTGCAGCACGCCAGCATTATCCTTGGAGCTTTTTTATGATTATGGGGGTAATGAGTTGTGTAAAATATGCAAATGCTGCGGAACAACGCTATGCTAACTGTGGGGCCCAAGGTGATTCTTAATAAAGCTTGGACGCGTTTAGTAAGTAAAATTTCTGAAATGAATTGTAATGCAACATTTATAAGTGAATTGAAAAACATAATTTATTTTAATAAAATATGGGTTATAGTATTAAATAGTTTTATAAACTCTTTCGTAAATTTGATATTGAATAAATTTGTATTTTTGCGTACACTTTAATTATTTAATATTATTTATATTGTTTAAATTTTTTTTTATTTGCTAATGCTAAAGTAATTACCATTAATAAATTTTAAATGCGAGGTGCATTCAACTTCTAAGATATCTACATTTTTTCTGTTACTTCGTAACGTAATCTCCGTCTAGACACACACATTTTTTCATGACTACTGAAAACACTTCTTTATGGGTGTGTTTCGCCCATTGAAAAATCGCTGATGCAATAGCGGCTCGATTGGAAAAAGAGCGGCCACGGAGTGTCCTTCATGGCCGGAAATTCATGGCGGCATCACATGTCAACATGTCCTAAGACTTTACCACACGCACAGCCTTGTGTTCGTCGGTCGGCATTCGTAGGACCCACCTTGAAGAAATTTTCCGCATTTTCAGGTCGTCATTCCAAATGAACACAGATCCTACGGAAATGCCAAGTTTAGAGACGATATCACGCACATCTAATCGACGGTCTTCCATAACATCTTGCTCCACTAGCGCAATCATGGTTCGATCCGGATGGTTCGTGGTCGAGGCTGCTTCGGTTCATTGTCACACAATTCTCGACTTTCTTTCGCATTTACAAACACAGATTTTTAATATTCATGTGTACATTTGTATGGTGCTGCCATCTATATTACAAATTTAGAAATATTTCCCGCGTCTTTCAAAATTAACCCCATCTTTCTACTTGCTCTCACTGAGAAAAAAAATTGGAGGCCTTGAAACTTAAACGCACCCCGAATATATTTAAAACGTATCCACGCAAAGTAATACAAAGGTTGGTTGAAAAGTTTTATAAGTAGTTGTTGCTGTCTTCTGGTAAAGTTCTTAATAAAGAAATGTTGGGAGGATAACAATGCAATAATAATCAAGAAATCTAAGATGTAATAGATTACTTACACCAATTTGTGCCGAGTATCCCTAAAAACATATGGTCTTGCTTTATCATCTTAATAAAAGATATCCCAAAAGAAGCGCAGAAGTTGAATTGTGAATTTGGACGGCATGGATTTGGCTGACTTGTGGTTTTAACAAGACGCGGGAAACTATTTCATTGTTGAATAAAAATGTAATGGTCGATTTATCTCCTAAAATAACGTAATGTACTGGTCATCAAAATGTTGCGACCTCACTCTACGATTTTTCCTCTGGAGATTCGTGAAGACCAAAGTTTATACTACGAAAACAGGAACGATTCCTGAATTAAAAGCAAAAATTCCAAGCGATATTAATAAAATTGGGCAATAATTATGCGAAAAAGTGTTCGAAAAATTTTGTTGGAAAAATTTGGGAGTGTCAGATGAGTCATGGAGGACATTTGTCAAATGTGCTCTTCCACATTTAATCACAATGTTTACCTTTTATTTTAATGCCATAACTAATAATTAAATAAGTTTTTTTCCTAAAATTAAGTTCCTTTTAGGACACCATCTAAAAGACAACATATTTATGATTAATTCATTTTTGACACTTTAGGTCAATAACTGAAAATAAAACGCTTTCTAATTAAATGTTTTATTTCTTGGTACAAGCTTATATAGGGTGATCCAAATTGAACTTTATAATTTTAATTGCCCTCCATTGGCTATCTAAACACATGCCAAAGCCATCATGGCGCTATATACTACGCAACAATCCATACGAAGCGATAAAGATTATCTTTAAAGGGCTTTGTAAATTGTCAAAATTGTCGCATTTGGGTTGGTGAAAATTCAAGTTTCATTAACGAAAAAACAGTACATCTACAAAAATACGCTGTTTGGTGTGTGTTGTAGACTGAAGGGATCATCAGTTTGTACTTTTTTTAAAACGCAGCTGACAATGATACTGACAAAGTCATGAAGGATGTTTGACATCATATTTTATACGTCATTGTTAAATCTATACTCTACAGTGATAGTAATGAAATACGGATTGTTCCAATATTTTTTATTTTATTCAGGAAAAACATCGAGGTTCAACTTGGCTCACCATTTGTTATCCTTTTCTATTTTCTATTTTTACTAAATTTAAAACAGTGTGCTTCTCGTACTTTTGCTTTTTTAATGGTTGCGATTTTTTACCATTCAATGTTTTTCACGTTATACGATTTTTCTTTCTGCTCGCTCTTCTGTCCACTTACAGACGTACGCCCTCTTAACTTAGTTCCACTTGGATCTGTTTTTTTGCTATTTATTGTCCTCTTAAACCGTCTATACGTTTATATAGCTGAGAGTCTTCCTGTGGGTCCTTCGTTGGGCGTCTCCCATGATCGTCAATTTAATTATATAGCCCGCCCATTGCCAAGTCGGTTTGCAATTCATTTTGATATGCTATGTAACAATGCATGGGAGTCTAACTAGAGGTAGTACCTCTATACTCAGGGTTGCCGGTCCTTCAGGTCACTCTGAGATATTGGTCCTCAGTTAGATTGTCACTCTCATTTATGGCTCCTAGAAGCTTCATAAGCGGCCACATCCCGGTAACTGTGTCGGCACACAGGGTAAACTAAATGAGAGGCTAGGGAGGCAACTTCTAAATCCTAGATTTAATGGCTCCCGTAGTAAGCAGCGTCTGACCCGGAGCGGGCGGCTGCAAACAGCGTCTGCTCTCATAGTGGGCGGCTGAAAATAAACTCGGCAAGCGCGGGGAGAAAATGCCAAACCCCTCTCTTTTAGACCACGATGAAAACGTCGAATTCACAAACAGGAATACCCCAGGTGGGTAGAGATGCACTCTCACAATCCCACACTGATCAACGATCAGTCAGCCCCAGGACACGTCCTATACCAGAACAACTCAGACACAGACCATAAATATGGTGGGGTAGCTTTTATCATCAACCGTAAGATAAAACACCTAGTAACGAAATTCCAAGCAGTGTCAAAAAGAGTCATATACCTTACTCTGAAAATTAACAAACGATATAATATGCAACTCATACACGTATATGCACCGACGACAAACTCAGACGATGAAGAAGTGGAGCAACTATACGAAGATATTACACGCGCTAGGAGACAAGAAAAAACATACTACACCGTTATCACAGGAGACTTCAATTCAATAATAGGAGGCAAGCTGTCTGAAGACGACCAATACATTGGAAGATATGGTTTGGGAATTAGGAATCCCAGAGGAGAAATGTTAGCAAACTTCCTCAGTAGCGAAAAACTATACTGTTTAAACACATTCTTCAAAAAACAAAGACAAAGAAAATGGACATGGAGAAGTCCCGACCAAAAAACAAAAAACGAAATAGACTACATCATGTCGAACGACAAAACACTATGTACGGACGTAGCAGTGCTAAATAGATTTAATACAGGCAGTGACCATAGATTAGTCAGGTCGGTGCTAGAAATAAAACCGAAACTGGAAAGGAAAAAGTTACAACACCAACAAAACTTTCCAACCATACAAGAATTGAGCCTCAATCAAGAAAAATACCAATTACAACTACAGCGAAAACTAGAACCTACAGATAAGCTAAAGAACCTATACATAGATGCGCTAAATGAAAAAATTAAAAATAGTATCCACGAATCAGTTAAAAAAATATGTGCCAATAAGAAACCTAACTAAAACAAGAAACCTTGAATTTAATAGAAGAAAGAAGACGAACAAATAGAGAAGCTCAAAATTTTCAAGAAATTAACAAGAAGGTCAAAGTGATGATTAGGAAGGACATAAGAGCACATAGAAATAAGCAAATTGAAGAAGCAATAGAGGACAACAGAAATATGAAGGTATTAAGATCGAAACTATCACAGAGTAAACAGAAAATAATAAAAATAAAGAATCAAGAAGGTACTGTAGTAGCAAACAGAAGAGATATAGTACATACAATAGAAAACTTCTACACAAAGCTATATTCATCTAACATATCTATACAGAGCTCGGTTAATAAAACTATTTCTAACGTGGGTTCCGAGAAATACCTGAGATAACTAGACTTGAGGTTAAACAAACCCTCAAGCAACTGAAAAATAGAAAAGCGCCAGGAGAAGACCGGATAACAGCCGAAATGCTGAAAATGGGAGGTGAAATAGTAGAAAATATTGTCACGGTACTACTAAACAAATGTTTGATTGAGGGAAAGATACCAAAGGCGTGGAATAATGCTGAGGTAATTCTTCTCTTCAAAAAAGGGGACCCATCAAATATTGAAAACTACCGCCCCATAAGCTTACTCTCGTGCATATATAAAGTATTGACTAAAATCATCACAAATCGCCTCACTCAAAAATTAGACTTCTACCAACCAGTAGAGCAGGCGGGCTTTAGAAAAGGGTTCAGTACCATGGATGACATTCAAACCATCAGAACATTAATTGAAAAGACAACGGAATACAACACCCCCATTCACTTGGCGTTCGTGGACTATCGAAAGGCGTTTGACTCAATTGAAATACACGCCGTCCTCCAAGCACTAAATAACGCAAGAGTTGACTCCAGATACTCGCAGCTAATTAAACACATCTACGAAGAGGCTACATTTCACGTAAAGGTAGATGAAGACCTTCAAACTAACAAAATAAAGGTTGAAAAGGGAGTCCGCCAAGGAGACACAATGTCTCCAAAATTGTTCACGTCGGCGATGGAGGATGTGTTCAAGCAAATGAATTGGGAAGGGATGGGTATTAACATTGACGGATGTCTGCTAAACCACCTGAGATTTGCGGACGACATCGTACTGATTTCTAGCAATATTCACGAACTTGAAGCTATGCTAATACAATTAAATGAGGCATCCAAGACCGTAGGGCTGGAGATAAATATAAATAAAACCAAAATAATGACAAACAGCGATGCAGTTGTTTTTATTGATAATCAACCGGTTGAAAGAGTGGACGAATATATTTATCTGGGTCATTCAATTAGGATTGGAAAGGAAAACCAAACATCTGAAATTAGAAGAAGAATAAGAGCCACCTGGTCAGCCTTTGGGAGGCTACAGCATATTCTCAAAAATTCCGATATTCCCAATAGCCTGAAAAGAAAGGTGTATGAAACATGTATACTGCCCGTGGCAACCTATGGTTTAGAGACGGTGACGGTAACCCAGAAGAGCGCCGAGCAGCTAAGAGTTTGCCAAAGAGCGTTGGAGCGCAGAATGTTGGGAGTGAGTCTAAGAGATAGACTGAAAAACGAGGAAATAAGGCGTAGAACGAAAATACCCGATATAATGCAGAGAGTAGCTCAAGCAAAGTGGCAATGGGCGGGACATATAGCACGGCATGAACCAAACCGCTGGACCTCAAAACTCTTGAGATGGAGGCCCCGTTTAACGAAAAGAGGTGTAGGAAGACCACCAAAAAGATGGAGCGACGATATCCGAGACTTTGCGGGAAGAGATTGGATCCAGAAGGCTCAAGACAGAAATGCATGGAAAAAAATGAGAGAGGCCTACGTCCAACGATGGACGGTTGCAGGCTGATGATGATGATGATGATGATGTAACAATGTATTGCTTTTCTATCTTTTATAATCATTCCAATAATTTTACTTTGCATATCACGTTGATTGACACTCATTTTATCAATAATATATTTTGTTGAAACCCAAATTTCTGTCCCATACCATAACATGTGGGAAGTATGCATTATTTCAATAACTTTGAAAGCCAACTTATTTGTCTATATCTATCTAAATTTTATGGTTTTGTTTTTCTTCATTTACCAGAGATTGTTTTTTTTTCAACAACTTAGTTTTTTCATCCAGTCTTCCGTTTTTCGTTTCCTTCTTTTTATATATGTTTCTGATATTTAATGTTTTTTGTGGCTTTAGTAATTTTGTTCTTAATTCTGTCCGCTTTTTATGTTGGGGTCATATTTTCCTATCGTATTTTTATTTAAAGTTGTTATAATTGACATATTATTTTAGTGTCGCATCTATTTCTTTTTTTTAATCTTATTATTTTTGTTTAAAACTGCTTGTGTCCTATCATTTTGGTTACTGCCTATCGTGAGCTGACTTAAACCACTAACATTTGTATTATTGTTGTTAATATATTTCATTTCTAATGTCACCATTAAGATTAATCCAAGTTCATCTTCTTTCCAAATAAAAGAAATTCGCTTTAACAGTTTTTTTTATTGATACCTAGCCTATAAAACAAAGATTTTTAAGAAGTGTTAAAGTATCTCTTACCGAACGATACAAGTTACATCAATTACACTAGCAAAAATCTATATATTTAGTAAGAATGGTACAAGATACGAGAAAGATTGTAAGTTTCCGCAGCCCGTTTTGAAGCAAACACCTAGCAATTGCAAATATCATATTGGCCCAAGTCTTATCAACAATCTGGAATATTTTCCCTTTTAAAGGAAAATCAAGTTTTAGGAGCAGCCAGAAGCCGCATGGCGATAAATGTGAATTGTGACCAGGTCACTTGCGCGATGTGATGTTTCAACAAAAAATTCTGCGCAAGATGTTATGAAGAGGCGGGCGCGTTTCCGTGATGAGGCTGCTAATCGTTTGTACCATACTTTTATTCATTGCGTACACATATCTTTCGTGAACGCCTTGTGAAGCATCCTAGTAGTTTTGAAGGACAAATATTCCTGCTACGTACAAAATTTGCTACAGATTCACTACTCTAATTGCTCAATCACTACATATCATCTAACTCCCAAGTAATTCTGCCGGTGACGGGTCCCTCATCCACATATGCACATTGTACTCTCTCATAGACTGCCAGCTTACACCACGATCGCAAACTGTCTCCATTACATATACTTTGCTAAATATTTTTGGGATAGATATCAAAACCAATTATGAGCAAGAAATTTTTTCCTTCAACATAATATAAAAACTACACATTTTAAAAGTTTTTAAGTTGAGAACATCACAGAACAAATTGAATATTTAGGAATTTTATACATTTAAAAAAATCTGTTAACTGATTATATGTATATATAACAGGTTTTGACAGTTTGAAATTAAAATTGAAAACCACACCAAATTGCGATTGTTTTTAAGTTATGCGTGAATTTTTAGTACTCGAAATTCGAATGGTTGATAATTTGAATTATCTACCCAAGTGAGAATAACTCTCATCGCATAACTAACTGAATTAGTTAAACAATAGAGGTTTCTATAACCAACACTTCTACTCCTTCTGGTGCTTTACAGTAGAGATCCTCAGCTAAAACTCTCTCGATATTCAAGACTTTGACCTCTCAAGATCTTGACTTTCCGGAGAACCATTTACTATAACTGATATGTGATCGCAACTCATGGTTCTTTAAAAATCTGAGTTAGACACCCCGGTCTTGGACGAATCAACTCGATATGATTTATCCAGACTAAAAATTTAAACTACGCCCCAATGATTTAAGTACCACTACTTCTCGTTCTCATTAAATAAAAAATTTATATTCTCATTTAAAACTTGATCAAAGCCGCAAGTCTTTCAACTGATAATTGCATGTCACAAGACTAATCAAATAAGGAATCTAAATCGTGTAATCTTTATTAGAAGGCAATTAAAAAATTATATTGGAGCAAACAAAGAAATTTAGGTTTCCATACTAAAATTTTTGCAAAACTTTCTGATATTCATACAACACCAACAGATGAAAAAAAATTTTCTTATATTCTATTATTTGAACTCGTATTTCGATTCTTGGAAGATACCTTGTTTTCAAGCGATTTCCTACGATGTTCTCTAAATTTTCAAGACATGAAGAATAGGTTATCGCATAGAGGAAATGAAAATCAGATAACCCAAGTTTCGACTATGTAAAACGCAACAAAAATTCAAAAATATCGAATTCTTAACTTTCTATTAATTAAAGCCATATATTTTCGCCTTCGTTTCGCTTAAGTTGAGCGACCTCAATTTTTCGGTTGTTTAGATATATTTTAGAGTGGATTTATGCTTTCAAAATTCTATCGAACACAGAGCATTGCTTTTCTAAAGAATCTACCTTTTTTGATCAAACTTTTAAATCAAGATTATAAATTGAAATAGAAATTAATTTTTTATCGTACTACTATTTGACAAATATTATACACTAAGGCGGTGGTCATTTTATGTGGCGCTTTACGACATCTCTTGCTGATTACTGAAAAAATGTTTAAAAAATGAATTTATTAGATTAGCAAGCAGCACGGTCTGTTTCACAATTAACTTTCAAATTCCTAGTTGACACAATACTGTTTGTTGTATTAATGATTTCTATTGTTAAAAATTATGAACAAGATGCTTCTTCTTGTATCATTTTGCAATACTATCCATCTTGAGGAAGTTACGCCATCAGTATTGCCTATTATTGGTTCGATATCTTAGAAAAAATTTTCACAGCAGGCGCGATGTAGGGCGACCCTAACGGGAATAGAATGAACGAATTCCTATAGTCAGTAATGCCACAGTTTGGCGGACATCCATAAAAAGGGTGCGTCCTCTGACATTTGGTGCTTGAGCCGGGATCGTGATAAGCTGTTCCAATCTGCCGGGGTTGCCGCAGGGCTGATTAATGCATTCGGACCAAAATGGACGGGTCCTTCCGTGCTTGCGACAGTGTCGGTTTTAAATGAGTTACGCAAATAGGGCGCATCTATTTTCCCTAAGAATTGCGCGGCGCGGGGCGTTTCGAACTATTTATCGGAAGGATAAACGACAGCAGCCAAGGCCTCACAATGGGCGCTCTTCATCAAACTCCGAGCAACTGCTCGGCTGACGATTAAGCAGAAAGTGCGTACCTCCACCGAAGACGCTGGTGCAGCCCACTATTCATGAGGCCCGTTTTGTTCGCCGTTTAAACCATTATTATAATGCAATAGAATATTTATTATCCTAATCTAGCTCATCATCTCCTTATAGAAGCGTGGGATGCGCGCCGGTATAAACCTATTTGGCATCGATAATAGGAACTGAATTATGATCACCAAGCGACTTTCATTTACATTAATGGAGGCAGGAGCAGCGCATCCATAATCGGCTTGAAAGGCTGCATCTTCAGCGACTGATAACTCGCTTAATTGAAAAGTCCTTCTTAATGCGATTGCCAGAAGTTTTTCAATCGGGCGGGTTTGGGAGCAAACAGATCTGCATCCGCTGAATTTACGTCGCTGCTTACGATTTACTCTACGGTCCGTGGGCGCTGCTGGAATTTCGACCTTTCGCAACTTCAGTCGTTTTCCACTCCGCCAAACTTATGATTATAGGGATTCGGCAATTCAGATGGTCGCTTATTTAACACCTGAAGTAGCTAATTTCAGATTTATGGCGCGGGCTGCCACGATTCCAAAGTTTATAAGGAACTACGTCGTAAACAACTTGCGAGTAATTTATTCTCTGCCGTTTTTCTTCCCCAACTTTATGGTGCTGATCAGGGGTGCTTGAAGCTCTTCATTTTTTATTCATTCTTTAGCACATGGTGCCAGCGTGTATGCAAACTGAATTACGTATGTGGACAGGTATTTTACAACTGTCAGTGTAATATGGTGGTTTTCTATTTGTTGTAAAAATTTTTAGTTATATTATGGTTTCCGTTCCTGTTAACTGCAACCTTAATTTACTTCATGGAAATATATATATATATATATATATATATATATATATATATATATATATATATATATATATATATATATATATATATATATATATATATATATATCGTATTTTGAACCATCCTAATTGCTTCCTTTATAATTTACAACAGCTCCAGGTGCAAAGAGTAAGTCAAGCTAACACCTTTAACATATGCAACCCACAAATCTTTGCCAATGGAACTTATATTTGATGAACCCATGTATACAAAATTTACTACTAAAAAATAATACTAGACAATTTACTTTCCATTTGCATCTGGAATACAATAGAAGTTAAATTATGAGGATGAATCGTAAAACGAATTGTGCGCCCGGTGGGCCGTTTTGATTGTGCGCGGTAACCGAAGAGCCAAAAATAGGTGCGGCCACAAGCTGAAATGAATTGCATAAGCTAAAAATATCAATGTTGCAAAACACTGCTGGCGACCGACTGGCGATTGCCGTTCTACAATTACAAAAGAATTTTTGCTACGGAATGTGCGTTAATGGCCTAAGAATTTCGTCCCAAATGTAAGGGAGAGTTAATTAAAAGCTTACACATTTGTTTTCTGAGTCCGGTAGAAAAATCTCCCCTTTTCGAAAGAGCAATAAAAAGAACAAAATAGATTCTGTTCAATGTTTTATTGCACCATCACACATAACAATGCTTGCCATTTAGTCATCAACCAGTTTTGAAGATTATATCCTCCAAATGTTTGCCTGCACGAGCGATGCACTCTTGCAGACTTGTTTTAAAATTCCGCAATGCTCGCCGACTTATTTCCACTAGTACTGCTGCAACCACGTTGCAAATACCATCCTTTAATTTCTCAATAGTTCGTGGCCTACGTTGAAAGACTTCGGCCTTTAAGTGTCCCTACAGAAAGAAATAGCAAGGGTACAGGTCTGATGACCTAGCCGCCCATGGGATATCACCATGTAATAAGATGAGGCGACTTGGAAACATTTGCCTCTAGAACTTCTTAAAATTTCCACCATGGGCACGGTAGCGCCATCTTGTTGGAACGATACTGCTGCATTTCCATGTTGATAGATGTGACAGCCACCGCACGTTCTGCTTTCTCAAAAACGACTCTATGATAGCAAATTCCATAATAGCAAGCAATACAGTTACATTTTTATTGTGAAAAGGTCGCTGGCTATTTACAAAGTTCTCAAGGATTTTGTGAGGCCCAATACCGAAAATTCTGCTTATTGGCTCTACATTTTTAAAATAAATCTCTAACAAAAACGCACGGTATTCACCACTTCACGGCATAATGGACACTATGATGTGTGTTCAAGTTTCAAGGTCTCCAATTTTTTTTCTCAAACAACGAGAGCAAGTAGAAAAATGGGTATAATTTTAAAAGACATGGGAAATATTTCTGAATTTATAATATAAATGGCAGCGTCATACAATCTACACTGGTCGAATTACCGCCATTGCAGAGAATGTTGTTTTGTGTACTTAAAATGGCGCTGTTTAGTGTTCAAGATCAACGGGTAATCATCCGTTTTCTCCTTTTGCGTGGTAAAACACCAATCGAAATTCATCGCCAATTGAGACCTGTGGTGAAGGCGTTATGGATATTAAAAATTCAGGTTTGTGGGCGAAAGTTTAAAAAAGGTTGAGAGTTGTGCCAATGTACCGAAGCAGCCTCGGCCATGAACCAGCCGGACCTAAACCATGCAAGACCATCGATTAAGTGTGGGTGATATCGCTCTAAACTTGGAATTTTCGTAGGATCTACGAGGTTCATTTTGCATGATGACCTGATTTTGCGGAAAGTTTCTTTAAGGTGGGTCCCACGAATGCTGACCGACGAACACAAGGGTACGCGAGTACTTTTTCAGAAAAAAATTTGGAGACCTTAGAACTTGAACGCACCTCGTAAAACGGCATACCTGATGTTGCTTGAGGATGTACAACTTGTCTACCAATATAATGCGGTCGGGGGTTAATTTAAAAAGAGAAGATCATTCTGGCGTCTCCAGTATTATTTGCTTTTATAAGATGTACAATCTTTCTGATTTTCTAAATAAAAATATAGTAATCACTGGCGATATTAACTTAATTAGAAAACATTTCAATATTTTAATTTACAAAGTATATATGCCAAAAAAATAAAGTTTCAAACGATGTGAAAACCAACTTAAACTTTTTTGTTGTGCCAGATTTGTAGAAGGTATTCAAAGTACAAATTTTGTTGCATGATTACTACTTTTACACAGAAAACATATCATAAAGTAGTACCAAGATGCAGTAAGGCACTTCTAGTAAATAGTCTTAGTTAATATGCATATTAAAGATGATTCCTGACAAGACCAGTATACAATATGTTCTAAAATTAGTGATCTTTAATAAAAACGTCATTTATTTCCCATTTTTATTTCTAACTGGTAATAAAAGTCCTAAGTTTTATCTTCAATAACCACCTCTCATTTCTTGATCAGTTTATGGATTTATTGCAGCAGTTGGACGGGATGACAAAAATTTTGTTGAATTTTAGAGTGGTCCAAATTAGTCTTAAGAACATTTTTCCGGATAAAATACAAAATATTAGAACAATCCGAGTTTTACTGCTATCGATGTAAAGTATAGACAATTATGTTTGAAATATGGTGTTATATATATAATAAGTGCTCTCCAAGACACCATCGACACATGACCAATCTTTTAACAAAGTTTTCTATGATGCTTTCCATAAAGGCGGTTCTATTTCAGCAATTAACCTTGAAATCGTAGCAGGTTTGTTGATGTAAACCCTTTCCTTCAAACAGTTCCAAAGTCTAATGGAGTTACATCGCAAGACCGCGGTGACCAATCGATATCACCCAGCTGCAAGATATTACGACCCGAAAATTTGGTTTAAAGTAAAGAGAGTTCTTCACGTGTTGTATGATATGCAGCTCCATTTTGTTGACACCACATGTTATTCAAGTTCAATCAATGATTTCATTGAAACAAATTGATTAGTATCTCCCAATAGCGTACGCCATTAACTCTAACAGCATTGCCAGCTTCGTCCTTAAAAAATAGAGGCCAATAATTCCTCCAGTTCACAGTACGCACCAAACAGTGCAGTTTTTGACGCTTACAATTAGTCAAGGTACATTTGCTACGCATCGCAGTAAATCTGGACAAAGGTTGCAACTTTGTGCGGGAGGCAGCTAATGGGATAATGTCTCGGCAGGGATGATGCGCCTTACACCAATTTAGCTTTTAAAATGCACAAATCTGTCAACGGTCAACATGACGCAACTAAAAATATCCATACGCAGCAATACAGACGCTGTTAGTCACGCATAATTTAGATTTGAGTGGCAGTCATTTTTAGGCTCTATTATTACAGATAACCCTTCTAAGATCCATCGGCCGAGCGTATATAATGTAACATTTTAGAATAGGACGAGAGACTTGTATTGGCTTTAGCGTAGCTAGCAACGTCTCAATGTAATTATAATTAAATGTAAACACAAAATAAAAGTATAAATTCAAGCCCGCGAGGCAGAACCAAACAGCAGTTTTGTGTATAAGATAGTTTTTTGTCAATGACAGGTAGATTTTCACTATTCCAGATGTGACAATTTTGACGATTCACAAAGCCATTGAGCTCCATCGCTCAATACGAGTTTTTTGCAAAAATCGGCATCAACTACTATGTTCTCTAAAACCTAGTTTACAAATATATAAATATATAAAACCTAGTTTACAAATATATGGCGTTTCTGGTGGTCTTTACCATATGTTTAGATATCAAGTGTACAAATGTAAACTTTCAATATTTACAAAACCCAAACAATGCGCAATTTAAATCCTAAAGTATAATTGAAATTAGCCTACATAAGATTTCTGTTTATCTTAATACCAAAACTTTTCTTAAATATATTTCTGATGATGTTTCTTGTTTGTACCGTGCTAACGTATAGCAGGTACTTAAATAATTTATTACAATACTGACAACTTCTACAACGACGTGCCTACTGATAAAAAAATCATAAATTTTGTTTACTCTTTTATGGATCAATAATAAATTACCATAAAAAAATTGACAATCGGAGAGCAAGAGAAGTTAAACTTTCTTAAAGTGTATTTCCACTGAACACAAAAATTTTTTATTTAGTACCAACAAGCTTTGTAAATAGAATATCTGTCGTTATAACAATAATGGAAATGTAATTTACTGTAAAACATAGTACGTTATACTTACAAAAAGCACACCACCTTACATGTAAAAAAATGGCTGCGATAACAAGCTTTTTGACTACAAGACCAAAATTCATTTTAATCAACATGTTATAACTTGTAAGCCAAAATTAATTTATATAAAAACATATATTAGTAAAAAGGTAAATAAATATCTCGTAACTTACAAATTATTTTTTACCTGCTAAGAGAATAAAGCATAAACGCGTATCTTTGAAGTTTAGACGTAATTGAGCATTTTACCTGTCTTTTCTGTCCAAGAGCTTTGTCGAAACAATAATATGACGGCTGTCATACAGAGAACATTTCGCATAACATAAATGAAACTTGAACTTTCAGCTAATTAAGAATGGATGGTAAAGTTTGAGAGAACTTGTTCGACATTGAGCAAATTACGAATATAATGAAGTCATGCAAACGTGGAACGAATTCGAGTGTCGTTCGCCAAAATTCCGACCTGTCAATATGTAAACGAGCTTTAAAGTTCCCTATATCTTCTTCGTAAAGATTTAGACATGCACTCCTATAAATAAGCAAGTGCAAGAATCAAAGGCTACTGATACTACTGCAAGGTTCAATTTATCAATAAAATTTTCAACTCGTTCGCAAAACTAATAATACTTTATTCAACAATGAGAACAGCTATGTCAACAAGCAGAAGTGCCAGATTTAAACAAACTCCAAGAGTCAAAACATGATAAGCACCTTTTTTAGATGACAGTTTGGGGGGGTTGTAAATTTGGAACAATATGTAATGGTAATTAAAAACTTTCTTGCACCTGATTTGCAAAATTTTAGTGATTAAACTACCCAACGTGGTTTTAACAAGATGAAGCGACGTCACACCAAACACATTTTTGCCGAGAAGCGGTATCAATAATTTTTTCTTATCGAAACGTCTTAGAAGTGGAGTGTACAGCAATAACCCCAGATCTGTCGAAAAGTTAGAAAATATTTAACACATCTTAGGACATGCAATTATTTATTTTGTTCGCCTCTTATCTACTAATTAAAACGGTACACAGTTGTAACTAACATCACTCACCTTACCGTTGTTAAGGGATTTTTATCGATAATAAAAAATGAAAACTTTTACCCAAATATTTTAACAATTTCCCACCCAATCTCAATGACAGTGCTTAGAAATGGACAAGATTGGTCTAAAATTAACCTTGTACTTAAGATTTTTATTATTTGGAGTTACTATTAATTTTTCTCTTGGTTGAAACGTGTTATTAATGATGTTTTACTTTTATAACAGTTCGGCTCGTAGCTTTAATGTATGAAGTATCATATGCTTTTTGTTTCTATATGCTAAAGTATTGCAATTCGTTGTTACTTTATGATTGTTAAAAGAAGGCTCTAAGAGAATCTATAATCGTCAACTCTTCTGTTGAATTTTATTGTTTTCATTTTCATTCTTAAATACTCATTTGTAAGATTTTTTTGAAGTAATGTGTTGACTCCTTGTAGACGTATTTTATTTAAAATTTACTTTTTGTTTTTGGGTTGAACACAATTGAATTACATCAGCCTCCATCATAAAAACAATTATGAGCAACAATAATAATAATTTGGTGAGTTGGTGAAACTAATCTCAATCATTCAAGGTATTTAAAGAATTTTAACGTAATATAGAACCGTTTCTCCTCTATTAAGAAAGAAGAAGCTATCGCTACTTCTTCTGCAACCTTCCATGTACGTGACTTTTGTAGCGGCTCAACCAACAAGTGCAAGCGTTTAAAAATTACTTCCTCAGTAATTACAGAGGAGTAACTTGAACTCACATTTTTACTTCTAACCTTATCCAAAGAGAACTGTCACTCGATTGTGACACTAGAATTATCTAAAATAGAGAATTCAACAATAATCCAAAATACTCCAACTACCCATCTGTCCTTAAGAGATTTTCTTGATGATATTAACCAAAAATAAATTTAATGTCTATTGCTGGCTTACTGAAACCCAACAACATGGTGCTATGTTACCTTTATTTATCTTACTGCATCAAACGATTAGTGACGAGGTACTGTGGGAAGAAAAAATGTTTTCCTATGATTCTAGTGATTATGGATCTCAAAAAAAGGACAAAGAGATCTTTAATTTTTAGTTCTTTCAGATCATTGAGATAACTGTTAGGTAATATAAGGAGCAATGTCGTTGCTACCATCACTTTAGACAAGCTTAAAATTACTCCAAAACTGGACTAAAGTGTGTGAATATGATCTTGGTTGATATCCTTTTTATTACATCAGAAAGGATAACGAACCACCAAATTTAAAGGATGACATTTATGTTAAAGTATTCTGGAGGATTTTTAAATTTCTTTAATTTGCCCTACAAGACCTAAAGCAACCCTAAAACGTGCAGCACATATCAGTTGATGTATTCAATCTGGAGTACGTCTCGTAGCAAATAACAAACATTTTAATTAATTACAGATCTCTTAACATGTGTCGTGTTTGGTAATCTCAGAAGCCAAGGAAATTGTGCTTTTCAATAATTTATCGTCCATTCATATTCGATCAACCTCGTGTACCTAAAATCTCAAAACCAACCTGAACATGGAACGTAAGGCACTCTGTTTAGATTTTCTATGTATTGCAAATGCTTTTAATAAAATGAATTTCACAATTTCTTTTGAAACTGTCTGTGTTAAATCCGTTTGTTATTATTAATTGATTTTTTATTTTTCAAACATTTAAATCCTCGCAGATTAAAATCTGACCAACAACTTCATCATGGAAAGATTGTTGTTCGAAATGTAATCTTTTGAACTTTCAATTCCCAAGATAGTTTTGTTAATCCACAAGAAACTATAAAAAATGCTGCTTTCTAGGTCAATGGTTTATTAGTGGTAAGTAGAAGGTTTAGAGTCATAGTTCTGAACTATATAATAAATAAAAATGATGAGGCTCTACGTCTCCATTAGGAGATTGAGACGGCTTTTATATACGTACTTGCACACCATCTCTGATACGAGGCGATGTGGCAAGCACCGCGCCTTAGACGACCGTCATTATTACCCTTCGTTCGAAACGAACACAGGTACTAAATTGTTTTTAGTGACTGAGTAGGCTAGCCACCAAGCATCAAAGAGCTCTAGGAGTGAACCCGGGTCCGTACGCACCACGGCCGACCTCCTCAACCGTGCGGTTATACTGGCACTATATGTGCTATATAATGCTGAGAAGATTTAAGAAGACTCGAGGACTAAGAGGTTGAGGCTTTCATATATTTACGACGCTCATTACCTCTGATACGAGACTATATGGTGTAAATGACCGTCATTATTACCCTTCGTTCGAAACGAACACAGGTACTAAATTGTTTTTAGTGACTGAGTAGGCTAGCCACCAAGCATCAAAGAGCTCTAGGAGTGAACCCGGGTCCGTACGCACCACGGCCGACCTCCTCAACCGTGCGGTTATACTGGCACTATATGTGCTATATAATGCTGAGAAGATTTAAGAAGACTCGAGGACTAAGAGGTTGAGGCTTTCATATATTTACGACGCTCATTACCTCTGATACGAGACTATATGGTGTAAATGACCGCATTATTACCCTGTGTTCGAAGCAAACGCAGGTACTTCATTATTTTTAATGACCACCCACTAGGTATGAACCCGGGTTTGTCCGCACTGTAGCGAAGCGCCTCAACTGAGCAGTCGCAGTAACGTTGAATTATATTACAACTAAAAAGATACTTTTTTAAAGTGGATGGTGATGGTTTCACCATTCCTTTGAATGTATGATAACGTCACGCATCAACTTACGATACCTTAACTTCTTAATAAATTAATAAAAAGTATTGCACTTATATTGACACAAATAGAGTTAGAATATCAAGACTATCGATATAATTAATTATATATTAATGACTCAAAAATTTTATAATTATGTAAATTAGTCGAAATTAGAAGAAAATATATAAATATAGTAACACGGTTTTTGTTATAACCTTCATAATTTTATATGATTGTATTAAATTAGGTATAATAAAACAATTACATGTAACTTTTCTTAATTAAAAAGCACATCAACAAGTAATGCAAGTTAATTAGTTACATTTAATATTAGAATGCCCTTTGGGTAAATACGCTTGCGGTGTACCGCAGGCCAGAAATGACAGTCGGGATTAATGACGTCCTCTGGTTGTTAAAAATAGCGAAACACGTATTAGAGTCTGATTACTTCTCAATTATGAACTCGCGACCTTGCGGTGAAATTTATGACGCCGCTCGGTAAACCGGCCAAGTTTTCGCAGTTCGAGGTGGTCGTTAGCGGTGCACCTCCGCCCACCGAAATCGGTCTCTTGACAAAGCCGCATTTGCAACAAAACAAAAATTTGCGATCTCGCCGGATTTGCTTTGAGAGTTATTCTGCAGGAAGCGCTTCCGAATAGAAAAGAAGCTTTGATGTTTCCTCGGCTACACCTTTGCTTCCCGATTGCACCCGACTCCATTTTCACGCCAAATTTCATACTTTATTTGGATAAACTAAATCAACGTGCACTCAGAGTTCCAGCCCGGTTCTGAACGCTACCGATTTTAGAAAGGGAAATCTAAAGAACCGCCGAAATTAGGTTTTTACATACCAAGTGCTATACGGGTGCCCCAAAAGAAACATAGGATTTAATTTTATAAAAATTTTATTTATTCATTAGCTACCAATTTTATGGTATTATTTGAAATTGAAATTGCCATAAAGTGTGGAATAGGATATTTGATAAACATCTTCCACGGTTCATTTAACACTCTCGAATTCTTCTAATAAAGTTCTCGATCACTATTTTGCGTAACATTGGGTCAATTTCGCAGTTTTTAATTCAGAAATCGTTCTTATTTTCGTAGCATAAATTTTAGTCTTCACAAATCCCAAAATATTGATGGCCAGTTTACTTCCGTTTTGGGAGACAAATCGCCTATTAAATTTTTACTCCAACAATTATATTGCATAACAGGCGGCGCCATCCTGTTGGAACCACAAGTCATATAAATCCATACTCTTCCAATCAGGCCACAAAACATCCGCTATCATCACACGATAACGTTCACGATTGATATTCACTGATTTTATGGTGTCATTTTCAAAAATTAACCGCTCAATCATTCCACCAGCATAAATCCACACCAAACTGTTACTCTTTAGGTATACATAGGCCGTTCTTGAATAACGGGAGAACTTGCTATGCCTCCAATGCGTTAATTTTGCCTATTGACATATTCAGTCAGATGGAAATGCGTCTCGTCAATAAAGGTGATTTTCTTAGCAAAATTGCCGTCAGCTCCTTGATTACTACACAATCGGCAAATACCCGAGGTCTCATAAAGTCGTCTGGGATATTTGCATCTTAAATGGGAGCAGATATAGATCTTTTGTTAAAATCCGCTTTGAAATATTTAATTGCAGTGACCGACATCGCACTGAGGTTTCTGGACGTATATATAAATTTCATACGTGTGCCAACGAAGAGAACATGACCATATTTCTTCTTCTTAGAATAAGCCTACGGCTTGTCTATTTATCCAATTACGTCCTCGTCTTTAATTTTTTGGGGCATAGAGGTCTACGATTCTAGAGCCATCGCTTCGGTGGTCTGCCAGGTCGTCTGCACGTTAGGGGCTTTCCATCTCTTGCTATTCTTGCAAGTCTGTCTTCTCTCATTCGTGACATGTGCTCGTTCCAGCCTCTTCTCCTTCCCCGGACCCATCTCACTATGTCTGGTACATCGCATGTTTGTCGTATTAACACATTTAGAATTTTGTCTCTTAGGGTGTGTCCCGTTATTCTTCTTAGAACCTTCATTTCGGTTGTTCTTAGCATAGGTTTCTTTTTTACGGTGTCATCTCTGGTTTCGGTAGCGAATGCCAGTATTGGTCATAAACAAGTTTTATGTATACGTATGTAACTCTCCGTTTGTATATGTTTATGTTCCATATGGTGTATTTCAATGCTGCAGATAATCTTGTAGCCTTGTTTATATGGTGTTCTACTTTGCTAACCCTATCTTGATACACTGTCAGATTTACTCCCAGATACTGGAATGACATGACTTGTTTAATTATAATATCGTTTATGACCAATTTATAGCCGATTGGGTCTTTTAATATTACCATAGCCTTTATCTTGTATGCCGATATTTTCATGTTATATTTTGTAGCTGTCAGATGGAAATTCTGTAATAATCTTGGTAATTAATCTTTACTTTCAGATATTCTAGCAGCATCGTCCGCGTAGCAAAGTATTTTTATTTCTCTTTTAGTCGTTTTATATTTTTTATTTAAACGTGCAGCTGGACTAAATTGGATCCAAATCGCACAAAATCGTGATAGGTGGAAGGAGTTAGGGAAGGCCTACATCCAAAAATGGATTTAATTAATTACATAATTAATTGGGCTTAGGAGAAGAGAAGAAGAAGAATATTTTTTCCGGCCGTTTTGACACTATCAATGTTTTTATCCATCATAAAACTGAACAGCAGTGAACCTAGAGAATCACCCTATCGTATTCTTGTAGCCATTGATATGTATTCTGTCAAGCTTTTGTTTATTAACGCCTTTGTCATCGTGTTTGTGTTCAATTCTTGTAATACTTTAATTATTTCAAGTAAAATATCTTTTTCTTTCAGAATAATAATGACATCTGCAAGTATAATTTGGTCGTGGGCTTTGGTCAAATCTATAAAACATATAAACGCTGGTTTGCTAAATTCTATAGCCTTTTCTATGATCTATCGTAATATAAATAGAATCTGTTACTGACCTATTTTTTCCGAATCCCCGCTGCTCTTCATTAATTGTGATGTATTTTAGGATTGTTTTCGATGCTGCGAGTAAACAGTTTTATTGTGAAATTTAGGAGCGTTATGCCTTTATAGTTATCTGGTCGTTTTTTGTCAACTTGTTTAAGTATAGGGGTGGTTGTGCTCTTTTTCCATTCGTTCGTAACAGTTCCTGTATTTGTTATTTTTTGGAACAACATTATCAATTAGTTACATAGACTTTCAGGCGCTTTCTATTTTTTTAGCTTGTCTAATAATCTCTCTATTCGACTTGTCGCGTCTTCGGTCATCGTGTTTCTTTCAAGGAGTATGTTGTTTTCATTATATATGTAGGTCTCTAAAGTATTATACCCATGTATCTTCATTTATAACAGATGTCTGAGAGTGTTCGTTTATTTCCTTTTTCCTTCTTCTCAGCATTCCCTGTATTTTCCTTTGGGCACCATATAAATCGTGTTCCATATCCCCAGTGAAACTGGCCCAGTGATTGTTTTTCCGTTCTCTAATATTGTTGTTCACTTTATTTCTGATTGTTTTATATTTGTTTATACTGTTCTGGTGTTTTATTATTCATGTATTTCAAATATGCGTGCCGTTTTTGTTTGGCTAGCTGTTTCACTTCCATCGTAAACCATCGCGTAGTATTTTTCCGGTCCAGTTCGCCGTTTTCTTCTCTGGAGCTTCCTTTGCGGCATTCTGAATATTTTTTTGATCTTTTGCTAGCTCATTTTAACGTCATATTCAGGCTGTATACTTTTTTCTTTATTTTTTTGTCAAACTCTTGTAGCGTAGAGATCTCGTACCACCATTGATTGGATGTTAAATTTCTCTGTGTAATTGTTTTGTGGTAATCTTACTTTACCCAACACCAATCTGTCTCCGGGACCTGTATTTGTTGAGCTTAAGCTGATTTGCGAAGGATGTATTTCTATTTGATATTATATAATCTATCATTGAGGATTGATCTATGGACCATGTTATTTTATGTTGAGGCTTGTGCTTAAAAATGTATTGTTTATTTTATATATTTAATATATATTTAACATAATGAGTGTCTTCCATATATTGATGGTATTTATTATTCATAATAAAGTCTATGTCGGCTATTTGCTTTTTAGTGTTTTACTCTGCCACTGTATTTGAAAGTATAGCTTGGATACTTTATTTCGCCTTTAATCTTTCGTTTGGTTTCGGAAACTGCACATATTTCTATTTTATGTGTTTCCATCTCTAGTATAACTTCTTGTTCTCTGCCATTCAACGATAATATATTCCAGCACGCAAGTTTTATTATGTTTTTCTTCCATTTATTTTTCTTTGTTTTTCTTGTGTCCAAACTCATTGTTCTTCTCCATGCGAGGGTTGTCTCCTCATTATCAATCTTGTTCCAAGGCGGTTTGTTCTTACTTTCATCCATTATAATTTAGATTTTATTATTATTCCTAAGGCATATTTACTCACCTCGTTTCTTTGCTCAGTTACATGTCATTGCGAGGGTCGTCATATTTGGATTGTGAGCGTTATTTAGTTTTACCCCAAACAAGTCGCTAGCATCGTTTGTGAACTTTCCTTTTTTCTCGGGTTTGGGACCGGCTTTGGCGGAGTTATGGCCATATTTATGAAATAGAATTCCCAGGAGTCTAATGACCTTACCATTTTTTTTAGATTATTAGTTCAAACCTTATAAAATCGACAGTTTCTGACGCCAAAGTTTGGTTACGAACATTTCATTATAGCGATGCACAATTCAGGATATTAAGTTAGTTTAAATTATCTATCCATGGCACTCGAATTACTGGTACTGAATTCCGCCCGATTTATCTCGTAGCTGGAATGCAGTGTTTATAAAGCAATATAATAAATTTCTCTGTTTTAAGACGGCAAATATATACGAGAGTATTAGTTTTAAACAAATGTTTGTTATACGTGGCACCGCCATGAAGTAAAAAATAGGTACACTAAAAACTGTTTCTATTGACGTTTAATATTTTTGCGGTGTCTAATGTGCCAGATTATTTATGCACTGGCATCGTTGAAGTAGATAAATGGCGACCTTTGTTGTACCAGGAACTGCGTGTCGTGTAACCAGTTACACGACTACTTTAATTCCAGTGTTGCAAGATTAATGACGGCGTCTAATAGCTCCGACTGCATTACAATTGAATCCACTTAATGTTACGCTCACTACAATTAATTCGACTAGAAGGCCGATTAAGCAGAAAAAAGATATTAATTACTAAAAATAAACTCTAAATATATAACGGTGGCAATTAAAACAATTAATAATACGTATACAAGGATTGCCCGAAAAGTTCTATGACATTTATGCTACAACAATTTCACATAACATGTAAGATAGAATATTCATTTAATCCTAATAATAAAATTAAATAAAATACCCTGTTAAACTTTTTGTAATTTTAATTTTAAAAATATCAAACATACCAGGAGTGTTCAAAATAATGTATTCTTAATAATATTTCCACGTCATTTTCAATATATATTTCTGTTTTTTGTTTTTTTTCTTCAATTTTTTGTTTTTTAGACTTGCATCTATCGCTTTCCTTCATTTTCTCTTAGGTCTTTTTCTTTTATTGTATACAGGTCCCTTTTATATCACTATCTTTACTGTTCTTTTGTTTCCTATTTTTTTTATATGATCTAACCACTGTAATCTTAATGATATTACTTTATTTATCTTGTTCTCTTTATAAATCTCATATACTCCTATCTTTCTTCAGCCATTCTTCATTCCGTTATTACTCTTACTATCTTTTTTTTCATTAATATTTTTGTATCATTCTGTTAAGCATTCTTGTTGTACTCTTGGTCATGCTATAGTTTTGTAAATTCCGAATTTTGTATTCTTTAATATTCTTTAATCTCAGCAACTTTTGTTGGCTTTTATTATTCTTGATTTAACTTCTCTCTCTGTTTCAAGTTTGTAATTGATGCTCTTAAGTACTCAAACAATTCTACTTTTTTAAACTTTATGCGCCGTTGTCTAGTCAGACCTTCTAACTTCCCTTCTAATTTTCTAGATCTTATACTTACCACCTTGGTTTCTCTTTGATTTATTTTTAGAGCCATTCGATGTGCTGCCTTTGCCATCTTTTTTGTAATTTCTTCTAGCTCTTTTCTATCTCTGGTTCTTAACGCAATATCATCCGTATATCTTGTCAATTGGTGACTTTTGTACGTTTCCGGTTCAGATGGCTATTTCTTTAATATCGAGAGCGGGTCACTTTATTTTAAAATTCTTAGATAGTTCAATAGCTTAATTAATTTGAAAGGGATCTGGAATTTTCCCATTGCTTTTGTTGTTCGATATCCTTTAATCGAGTCGTACGCTTTTTATTCACAACATATTGTTAGCAGTTCTTTCATGGTGAATATTCGATCAATTTTCATTCTTCCTCTTCTAGAATACTGCTTGGTACTCTGCTGTCACCGGTTCCGTGATTCATTCTATTTTTTTTGTCTACTGTTGCTATTCTCTTATAATCCACATATAATAGTAAAATTTCTCGATAATTATCACAATTTGTAGCATCCCTTTTCTTTAAAATTCACACTATCACAGCTTTTTCCACATTTTCAGCATGTTTTTTTCTGCAGATCTTCAAATTGAATTTTTGTATTATTTGTTTTAAATATTCTCCTGCATACGTTATGTTTTTTGCTGATGTTTCTTTTATCTCTGGGCATCTTATTGTTTTAAACTATTCTGTGATTTCATCTACTTCTTATCTAATGAGTTCTTCAATTGCATTGTTTCCAGTTCTTGATCTATGTTTACCTTTTATTTTTCTTTATTAAATACTTTTCGGGAATATTTTTTTGCATTTTGTTCGAACGTAGTTTGTCGTTCCCCCATTTCTCCTTTTTTCTCTCTGTAAAAAATTCGGATCCCTTTCTTCTATTAGTAATTTTTTATATTTTCCACTTTTTATGTATTACCTTTGTTCTTTGTTATTTCTATGCATCCTAGTCTTTTAATTTAGTCTCTTTTCTACATTTTTTAGCCTATTGTCTCTTTTTTGTTTGTTGTAAATTGTTTTATTTTATTACATTTTTGTTTTTCCATTATTCGTTAATATTATTATAAGCTGTTCTTGCAATTATGTTATTTCTTTCTTATATTGTTTTTATACTTTTGACTTCTGTAATTCGCTCATGTTATATTGTTCTCTTTGCTTGATTAGCCTTTTATTTCTCTTAGCTTTGTTAATCTTCAGGTAGATTGCTACTAAAAAGTCGCCAGATTTTACATTTTAACATGACCTATGTGAATTGTGCACGAGCTGTCTGGTAAAACAGATGTCCTCTTATAAATATCCTTCCCTATAATCTGCGTACTCATTATCGCCATCTGCTTTTTCTCAACGAATTCTATTAACCTTTTCCCGTTATCATGGCTTTCTTGATGTTTGCTTCCGTTTTTCATCATATAACTGTACATACAACTCTACCTAACTTTGCATTTGCATTTATCGTAAACATTTTCTAATTTCAGATAAAAGTGATCTTTTGATCCTCTGTTTTTTTCTCAGTTAAAACGTGTATATTTAATACAGTTACGTCTATTTCATCTTTTATTTATATTTAGCCGAATTTATCTGATACTATAACATATTTGTTAATATTTTTTTTAAATCAGAATTTCTGTTCTGCATCTTCTCGAGTCATCTACACTAGTCGATATTAGATATTTGTTCATCGTTAATATTCCTTGTAACGCTATCAAATCTATCTTGTACCTTTGTCCCTGATTTAGTTTTTAACTACATTTTTGTTATTTAGCTCTTTTACATTTTATGTTTCCATTCTCGTTCACTTATTTTGCTTTTTCTTCTTATTTGTTGCTTTTTTATCTTATCCGTAATAGAATCATTTTGCTTTGCCTGGTTTATCTCCATTTTTGAATTCTTACCTTCTTTACTCAGTTTTCAGTTTTACTTCTTCAAACTTGTTCTTGGTTTCTTCCACTTCGCTCCACTATCTATTATTATGTTATCAATTCTTATCATCACTTTTATTTCTTTTTCTTTTATTTTGCTATCACTTTGATTTTCCTTTGTTTTTGTATCGCTTTTTTGTTGGGCTATTATTAACATAGAATCTCTCTGAATCTAAACTAGCCTTCCTTGCCTTGCATTACCTTATTTTGGTTCTCTCATTGCGTAATTTAATTAGTCGTACTTTTGTTTGTTCTATTACTGCTTTTACCTCGACATATATTGTTAAGTGCTCTTTAATTTAGATGGTTTTTGGAGGGGTACATATAAAAGCGTGGTAAAAAATATTCAACGATAGCTGGGAATTCGTTAAATAAAAAGAAAACTAAGCGTTTTTAATGTGGGCGGGTTACAATAAACAGGAAATGGCGACTAACAGTCTGCGAACGAGAGCCTCACAGTCTAGATTTATCGTCCTACAACTTCTGGCTATTTCGAAAACTTAAATCCTCTTTGAAAGGAAAGACATTCTGGATTATCGACAAGATAACAAAAAATTCGCTCAGCTGTATGAAAATTCACTACGTAGTGAAAACATTTATAATTGTGCTACTACAGCTACTTTTAGATATGACACACTGATATTAGCACAAATATAGTTTTAACAAGATGAAGCATCTGTCTATATTTTCCAGATTTGAAGACGACTTTTCCATCATTATCTTCATAATTATAATTTAAAATTTGGTAATGTAAATTGACATAATCTCATTTGTACATAGCTACTGTTTTTTGTTTTATTCTTTAATAATCTGCAGTCAATTTTACCCATTTCTTTATAAGTACATTTGTTCTATATCTTTCTGTAAAGTCGATTATTTGGCTAACTTCACCAACATTCGAATGGATGCTGCAATAAATTTATTTCGCTAATTAATAACCGAAATGCGATTTTCGGCGGATTTTAAACTGAGCAGACCTGTAAACGGCACGGCCAACTGAATTAATGTAAATTAAAAAGACAATTCGAGTAATCTCGCGTAATTTGGATCCTCGTGTGAAAGTATTAACTATTTGAACGGGTGATTTACAGCCGCAGTTCAATTGAAAAGCACTCATTGCTCTGAAATTTAATAGGGAGCTGTGTAATTAATCACCAAGTTACATCGACCGCTGGACACTGATGACGTTTACAGATTAAAAGCTTATTTGGTTAAAACAGCGAAATTGGGGAGATAATTGTTCCTTTCTATTGGGGCGCTTGTTGGTTGCTCCTTTTCAATAATTCATAGTGATATTTGTTTGAAATGAAATTTCACGAGCGGCTAGGTTAATCAAACAAACGCGTTTTTACTTATAATTAGTTCTATACATAGAGCAATCTACATTATTAAATTTTAACTAAAACTCCCTTTGGAGAATTAATTTTGATCAGCTAAAATATAGGAAATACCTTTGTCTTTAGCACATTAGATTGTGTTTTCCTTACTTTGTTTTAGATAGTACTTAATAACAACTATAAACTCACAGGCATTATACTGTTTATTAATGAATATGATACTATGATCTATCGAAAATGGTAATCGGCAATAATATAACACATACTAATGGGCGTATGGTAATTTCCAAAACTTTTATATTGTCACAATGAGTTGAGATACACTTTTATACAGGGTGGCGCGGAGCCGTATATTATATACGGAAGCAGGTTATTTTTTGAAAACTACATCAGGCAGATGCCCTTCATTTACATCAATGCATTGTTGCAAATGATTCTTAAAACTGTCGTACGCGCGCCTCCGTAGGTCCTCATCAATGGCTGCAACTTCGTCACTAATGGCTTGTTCTTGAATACTTATAATATGCCTCTGAAACACACGATCTTTCTGGAACCTTCACAGGAAAAAGTCTGGTACACTGAGGTCGAGCGACCGAGCTGGCCAAGCGATTTCGCCGAAACGAGAGATATTTGTTCCGAACATTTTACGAACTACAGTCATACTGTTTCGCGCGGTGTGGGCTGTTGCTCCATCCTGCTGGAAATATAGGTTTTTAGGGTAAATGCCAAGCTGTCGTAACTTTTGTTGAACAAAGCCCTCCAACATAGTCACATAACGTTCTGTATCAACGGTCACTGTTTGTTCATTATAATTTTCAAATAAGTACGGGCCTACAATTCCTAAATCACCGACTTCACGTTAAACTGTCACTTTAGGAGAATGCAAGAGCTTTTCATGCAGTTCCTTAGGGTTCACTGATGACCAGTATCGCATGTTCTGTTTATTTACCCAGCCAGAAACATGAAAACGTACTTCGTCTGTCATTAGCAAATTATTTAGAATGTCTGGATTTTTCTGTAACAAACCACTGATGGTGGTGCAGAAAACAAGTCTTGTTTCCTTGTCTCTTGTTAATTTGTTGCACAACTTGTAATTTGTAAGGGTGAAATTTTATTTCTTTAATTCGATTTAAACTTCTTCTACTGATGCCTAAAATACAAGATTGGTGGCGCGCCGAACGGCGAGGACTACGTTAAATAGTTTCCCTCGCTGTTTGTAGGTTCTTTGGCGTCCCGACTCTTCGTGGGGCTCCATGCTTTACGTCTAACACGCTACCAGTTTCTTCAAATTCCTTCATCCAAGCCAATATGTTATTGCGAAGTATATTGAAGTGTCGTCGATAGACACGCTGCACTTCCGTGACAGAATTTGTTTTGTAATAACTACGAACGCAGGTAACAATGTGTTACACGTTCCAACCTCCATTGCGAGTGACATGCCATGGAGACGCACGTCATGAAATGGCGTCCCTTCTACCATTTTCCCTCCTGCCAACCACGACAAGCTATCGTGGGGGTGCACTATTCAGATTTGAAATGTGTAAGTTGGCTCCGTTCCACCTTGTATATGTAAATCATTACAAAATAAAATAAATATGTTTTTTATAAAAAAAATTAAATAAAATTATGAATGAAACATAATTGTAATTACAAGACAAGTTATATTAAATATTAATTATAATTTTATAGAAGAAACTAGAAAAGGTTAAGGCCGTATTTCTATAAATAAATTATAAACGTAAAAAATAGACGAAACTAAGGAAGACAGTGAGTTTTAGTGAATAATAACAAAAGAACTTTTGAAAGAATACCTCTGAAGTATTATTCAGAAGCAATAAATTAAATATTTGAAGAGGCTCGCCGAATTTTGTTGATTTCCAGCAGAATAACAGACGAAAGAATAAACATTTATATACATAAAGTCTATTAATGATGATTATATATGCATCTGATAGGACATCAATGAAACAAACATAAAAGTATAAAAATATTTAAGACTGATTATTGAGAAGAACATAATAATATGAAATTAAATATATACAGTTCAATAAGTAACAAAAATAGCGAAGCTTATGAGAATATGAACTTGAGGGGAAAAATAAAGAATCAAAAATAATCCCTCTTTGCCAAACTTTTGGCTTTAACTAGTTCAAAAACTAAATTATTAGACAGAGATGCGACTTACTATAAAATAAATATCTTCTGATTAAACTTATCAACATGTTAAGTATTTCAAATTAATTATGAGCAGCAAAATCATTAAAATCCCTTCATATTAGCACTATAGTGATGGCACAATAGCTCGAATTGAAAAAAGAGTAAACACTTCTAAAAGTATTTGATCAATTACTATATTATGTTATCACAGTTATTCTACGTGATTATTATATGAATGATGGACAAATATAGACCAATTTGGTTATAAAACCAGTACATTATTTTGTTCACTGCTATAATGCATTAGAATTTCATCATTATTCTACATTTAGAGTATCGACATTATGAAGATTTAGAAATCTGCACCACGACGTTCTAGAATACATACATAGTCCGGCTTTCTTATACCCGAATGTGTTGAGGTTATTTCACATTCTTTAGTATTTGTGCTTTATGAAGATGCCCTATGTTTTCCTGTCTATTATCAGTCTTGATGGCACGTTCCATTCAATTTGTCTTATCTGTAGTAGTTCTCCAACACTCACTTTCTATATTTTTCTTGAATTCTCCACTTTGTTTTTATCTATGGCTTTAGCTTCTTATATTTTCTTAGTATTTGTTTTTATAATTTTTTTTTTAATACTTTAACTTGTAATTTTGTTCATATACCTACATTTCTTATTTTTTATTTCTATTGCCTGCTATCTTTGAGCCTTTGTTAATAGTTTAATTGTTAATTTTTACCTCTATAAGTTGAGATGGGTGTGTAATTTGATTTGTCTGGTTACTTTTTTATTATTTAAACATTTTTTATATCTCGAGTTTAATTGCTATCCTGTTATTTAATTTATGCTTCATATTTTTTCTTTTACATTGATAATGCAACTTAGATATTTAAAGCGGTGTACCTGTTCTATAGTTCTGTTTTCAATTTTATTACTACTGCTACTTTCGTGTTACCTACGGTGCTATCAAATTTGTGACTATCTAATACTTTCCTCCAGATGTTTAAATTAACCTGTAAATGATCTTCCTTATCACCTCATAATACAATATCATCTGCAAATGTGCATAATTCCATTTGTAGCTTTCTGAATTCGATAACGAGTTTTTTATTTAATCATTTTATCCATTTGACATATAAGCAGTAGCTCGGTACTTCTTGTTTTACGCTCTCTCGCGATCTAAATGTTGTTGAAATGTACTATAACTATATAACTCTCTTTAGTACCACTTTGTACTTCCTCTAAATGATTTATTAGTGCAAATTTTAATTTGCTTTCTAATATTTTTTCATATAAAGAGTGTTCCGGATTCGCGGTGGCGACGGGTAACCGAACACATCGGCTCCGTCACGCTATATAAATTTCTTACTGTTAACACGGCAAAAGTGGATAAAAATTTATAAAAAATTGCATGTGAGTAGAGTAGATATCAGTGAACAAAGTACAGCAGACACTGGTAAGAAACTGATTATTTTTATTGTTACGAATGTCATAACCTCAACAACGCAGAAAGAGGCGTTTGTATAAAACTCGCACGTGTACCCCACATCGGCTGATGCGAGGTCGAGCCGGACTGTTAAGCCAACAATAAAAATTGGTGCGACGAAAATAGTATCATAAATAACAGTATTGGGCACAATTAAAATTAAAATTATACACGGGCATAAATATTAAATATGAATAATTACAGTGATACAAAACTTACGAACGGAATAAAAATAGTTAAAACAGTAAAATAAAATGGATATGGAAAGAATTGAAGCAATGTTTGCCACTATAAATGAAAACACGAACCAAACGAATAATAAGTTAGATAAGATAATTCAAGAATTAAATCAAGTTAAAGAGGAAAACACGAAACTAATGAAACAAGTGGCAGAACAAAACACCAGAATAGAAATGCTAGAAAGAGAAGTAAGAGGAAAAATCTGGTAATGAAGGGTATTAAAGAAGAAACAAACGAGGACGAAGAAATAACTAGAAGAAAAGCATGTGCAGTAATAGATAAAATAGGATTAACCCTAGATGGAAAAGTCGATATAGATGAGATAAAAAGATTAGGAAAACCCATGGACGGAAAAACAAGGCCAATATTAGTAAAACTAACAAAGACGAGTACTAAGCAAGAGATAATACGAAACGCAAAAAACCTAAAAGGATCAGACATCTGGATAGATGAAGGTTATACGAAAAAGGTCCAAGAAGAAAGAAGAAGACTAATACCTTTGCTAAAAGAAGCCAGAGAAAAAGGACAAACGGCATATTTAAGTTATGATAAATTAAAGATATACAACAAAATGGTTACACATAAAGAAATACAACAAGAAAGTCTAGTAGAAACCGCAGGGAGACAAAATACTAACTACAAGAGAACAGTAGCTGAGAGATCCCCTGATGGGCAAAATTTTACGGAAGAAATGAGAAGAATAACACGCACAACCTGGAGAAAAAACTAAAAGCGGAAGATAAGAACATGGGACCGATCTATGGGATAACGAACAAGGCAATGAAAAGGGCTGAGAGATGGAAAATAGGAACATGGAACATAAGAAGTATAGCAGGAAAGGAACATGAATTAGATGAAGAATTTAACAAAGCAAGACTACACATTTTAGGAATAACGGAAACTAAAAAGAAAGGGAGTGGAGAGATAATTCTGCCAAGTGGAAACCTACTAATATATACAGGAGTCGAACGAAATCATAGAGCAAGCGAGGGAGTAGGCTGTATAGTTAAAAAGGAAATAACTAAATATATTACGAAATCGGTAGCAATTATAGAACGATTACTTATGATAGAGATACAAGCAGGTAACACAGTTAAAAGCACGATGATAATTGCATACGGACCAGGGGAAAATGACAAGACACAAATAAAAGAACAGTTTTAGAATAGAAAGCCTAAATGGAAGAATAATTATAATTGGAGATCTAAATGGAAGAGTAGAGAAAAAAGATGCGGAATCAGGGGAGACAATAGGGGCACATGGAGAAGAAACAAGAAATACAAATGGGAAAAGATTAATAGATTTCTGTATATTGAATAACCTAGTTCTAACAAACTCCTTCTTCGAACATAAAGATATACATAAGTATACGAGAGAAATAGTAAGTAGAAATGAGAAGTCAATCATTGACTACGTAATAATAAATAAGCAATATAGAAGAGACATACAAGATACAAGAGTAAAAAGAGGAGCCGAATTATATACGGATCACTACCTGCTAGTACCGGAAATGAAAATGGAGTTAGTAAGGGAAACAAAAAGGATAAAATGATTAACACACAAGAGAAGATAAAAATAAGATCACACAAATTAAGGGAAGAAGAAATAGCAAATAAATATACTGAAGGAACAGAAAAAGAAATGGGAACCCTAAAAGCAAGTATTATGAATTATAACATAGAAGAGCTTTGGATAAAATTCAAAGAAACTGTAATAAACACAGCCAAAGCAATATGTGGACAGACGAGTGATAATAAATATAGAAAGAAATCGAGTTGGTGGAATGAAGAGATAAAGGAAGAAACAAAGCTAAAGAAAATGACATGGAAAACATATCTAAGAAACAAAAATAACGAAAACTATACAAAATATAAAGAACAGAGACTAAAGGTCAAAGAGATGGTGAAAAGAGCAAAAATACACACATGGGAAGAATTCGGCGAAAAGATGGAGAAGGACAGAATAGGTAACCAGAAACTTTTTTATAAAGTACTGAACACATTAAGGAAAGGTAAAGAAACAAAATGTCAATATATTAACTCAAAGAAAGGGGAAATATTAACGGAAAACAACGATATAATGCTACGATGGAAAGAATACTTCGAAGAGTTGCTAAACGCAAATACATCAAGTATATGGGACATCGAAGAAGAAAATAGGGAAGAAGAAGAAGACGTGGAACAAGGGAGAACATTTAGTCTGGAAGAAGTAGGAGAAGCTATAAAGAAGCTTAAGAAAGGCAAAGCACCAGGCCATGATAATATAACAACAGAAATGTTAAAGCTACTAGGGCCCAACGGTCTAGAGGTATTGACAACACTGTTTAACAAAATTGCAGAAGAAAAAATACCGATGGAATGGGAAATTGGTATAATATTACCACTATACAAGTCCGGAAATAAGAAAGACTGCAATAACTATAGAGGGATAACACTACTCAGCAATGCATATAAAGTGTACGAGAGACTACTAGACGACAAATTGAAAGCTAAAACAGAAGACCAAATGGAAGAATCGCAAAGTGGTTTTAGAAGAGGGAGAGGAATACAGGACCACATATTCACAATAAAACAGCTGATAGAGAAGTTCCACAGCAATGACATATGTGGCGTTTATCGATATTAAAAAAGCCTTCGACAGCATACCAAGAAGAGTTATATGGAATAGCCTTAAGAAAAGAGGAATTTCAAACAGACTGCGAAGCAATATAGCTAGTTTATACAATAAAACTCGAAATCAGGTCAGAACAAATAATATGGAGTCAGACGAATTTGTAACAAAAGAAGGCGTGAAACAAGGGGGAGTATTAAGCCAAACACTCTTTAATATTGTATTAGATGAAGTAATAAAAGAAGTTAAACATAAAGTTAAGAAACTGTTAGTGGGCTATAGAAATTTGGAAGCGGTATATATAACAGAATGTGCATTCGCGGATGATCTGATGATCTGTGCAAAAAACCAGGAAGAATTGCAAATAAACTAAGAACTGTGGAACACAGCACTACAAAAACGAAATCTAATGATAAATACTAATAAGACCAAAGTGATGATACTAGGAAGAAACAATAGACAAATAAGAATACAACTTAATAATAAAGAGATCGAACAAGTAGACAGTTTTAAGTATCTGGGAATACCAATACAGAAAGATGGGAAAAACGAAACGGAAATAAATAGCAGAATTGAAAGTGCTAATAAAGTGTATTACACCTTAAACAATGCTTTAATTAGGAAAAAAGAGATAAGCAATAAAACAAAGCTAACAGTATACAACACGATATTCAAGCCGATATTGATGTTTGGTTGCGAAAGCTGGACGCTCACGAAAAGACAAGAAAATAAGATACAAGCATATGAGATGAAATTCCTGAGAGGAATCATGGATGTAACTAAAAGAGATAGACTAAGCAATGAAGAAATACGAACGGCGCTAAAAGTTGAACCAATAAAGAAGGACGTAGAAAGACAACAGATGAGATGGTTTGGACACTTGATCAGAATGGGGCATAACCTACAAACAAAAATAATTTGGCAAACAAAAACAATAAGAAAAAGAACAAGAGGAAGGCCAAGAAGGAGATGGAATGCAATAGCGGGAGTCCTAAAGAGGAAGAATCGAAACTGGCAAGAGGCCAAAACATTGGCACAGAGGCAAGGTTCGTACGTACATAACAAATACACAATAAAAAGAGAGAATAATCAATGTAGTGAAGCTTGTGAGTGAATTATAGATTGGTGCGGTTAAGAATGACTGAAGATCGTCATACGAAACATAGTGTAGTGTAATGCAAGTGAAGTAAATAGAATACCAGATAGACAAGAACAACTTGCATAGGAACTGTAAGATAAAATGTATTGTAAATCCAATTTAATTTAATTTAATTTGGTTTATTTGAAATTAATTTAAAAAACGGTATTGACAATAATTATTAGAATGTAAATTGTTTTCACGAAAATGTAAATGTATGTAAGCTTACAAACACCCTACACTGTAAGGTAAATGGGTTAAGATTATATATATATATATATATAAAGAGTGTTCCATAAAGGACGCCGCTTTTAAATTGAGTGGAATTTTTGTTTTGAAGTTGGCGAGCCTGTTCTTACCTGCTGTCACTTCAACAATGGTTATTTTTCCAGTGCATTAGTTTGCTTTGGATCGTTTTTGTCATAGTACAGTCTACAACAAAGCAACGTGTTCTTATTGTTAAAGCATTTGCCCAAGCGGTGAAAGTGCCACGCAGATAGTGCCAAAACATCGCACGATTATCGAGAAAATAAGGCGCAGAACGAATCTAAATTATTCGAAGGCTAATCAGGAAGTTTGAGGCAACTGGTTTAGTGAGAACGGTAAAATCGCCTGGACGAAACTAATCTCGTCGGACAGAGCAACAAATCGTTGTTGTGTAAGACAGTATCACTGTGAGTCCCGAAAAATCGATTTACATTTGGACATTACAACTTCATTACATGGAATTTTATATAAATATCTCTACATGCACACGTATAAAATCCATCTGTCACAACAAATTAAGCCTGATGATCATGGGAAACGGAAACATTTTTTTAATGGTTTGTGGAGAGATTGGCAGCGGACGAAAAATAATTTTCAGTTTTGAAGCCCACTTTCACTTGAGTGGGTTCTTTAACAGAACTATCAAATTTGAGGAAATAAAAATCCTCGTATAATACAGGAGTGTGAAATGCATCCACTAAGGATGACCGTGTGGTTTGGTTCTTAGGCTGGTGGGGTGATAAGACCGTTTTTCTTTGAATGTGATGAGGGAACTGCAGTTACCGTCAATGAAGAACGTTACTATGACATGACATCCAATCAGATGTGGCCTACCTTTGAAGATATAGAGATTGACGATTCTTGGTATAAGCAGGATGGAACGACCTACCACACGCGAAACAGTTGCCTTAGTCCACAAAAATTCCCGTAACGAGTGATTTCTTTGCACTGCGACCAGGAATTGCCTGCAAGGTCCTGCGATCTTCTACTCTGTAATTTCTTCTTATCAAGTTTGTGAAATTACAGGTGTACGCACAATTCTGGAACTGAAGGCGAAAATCATACGCGTGATTGAAAGTATCGGGCCGGACATCTGCGAGAGAGTTACCAATAATTTTGAGGAACGCATAAATGGGTGCACTTTTAGTACGGGTGGATATATATTTGACATTGTGTTTCATACATAAATGAGAGATTTTACTGATTACACGTATGTTGAATATAACTACATTTATGAAAATTTGACTCATTGATTGAATTTTTAAATTCGACACCAAATTAAAGGATGTTTCACCTTTAATTTGGCAGCTACGCATAGGAGGAATATATCTTTACAATTTCTACAATCTTCTATATTTCCTTTTTGTGTATTAGCAAAATGATTGCCATACTCTACTCAGTTGCTAATTTTTTTTACTCTTACATGCTAAATTAAAAATATTATATAGCTTCTAGTTTTCTTTATCTTCCAAAAAATTGATTATTTCCGCTGTTATTTTATTGTATTCTGAAGCTTTTCTCATTCTGCTTTTGCTTAGTTACTACTATGCTACTTCTTTCTTTGATCTCTGCTATTTTCGTTCTGTACTTTATTGCTATTCTCTAACTGTCTTTTATTTGCTTTAACCTTCTTTTTTTCTTTTTAAAGGATTTCAATATTTTTTGTTTGTTGTTCTTTATTACGTTGCCAAATTTTTCCTATAATTTTTTTAAGCTTTATTAATTATTTTCTTTGCCTTCTCTTTTCGCATTTTATAAGGTTTTGTATGTAACGTCGTTCTTATTTGATAGACACTTTTTTATTTTTTATTTCTTTAAATTTATTAATTCTTACTCTATCATGTGATATGTTTATTATTTTTCTTTATTTTGCTGGTACCACACACCCGTTTTGCAGTTTTTCCCTACATTTCTTTAAAAATTTTCTAACTTTTATCAATGTTGTTACTATTTTGTATATTGATAATAATTGATATTGTTTGTTTCTCTTTGGATGTATATCTATCAATATAGCTTTTATTTTTTGTGTATATATTTTTTGTAGGTGGCTTGTCATTCTTCTTAACCGTGCTTTTCTGTTCTTTCTTCTACTAAGTAGTAGTCATTTCCTATTTCACCTTACATTATTTATTTATTTCAAGTAATTTTTTGAAATTATCACATAATCCACTATGAACTTTTTACATCTACTTGGTAATTCTCTATTTATGTCGCAAGAAATTTTCTAATCAAGAAAATTATCTATGCAAAATTCTATATTTTAATTATCAGCTGCCTTTTCTTCAAACAGTTCAATTACTACCTTCGAATTACTATATTCTTTCCTTACCCTTGCCTTAGAATCCGTATAAATATTAAATTATTTTTGTGTTTTCTTTTTATATTGTATTTAATAGCTTTTCCCAAAATTCGTTTTTCTTTTATTTTTATTTTCGATAGGACTATTATTATAAATGTAACAAATGTATTTTCGTGTATCTATTATTACTTGTAATGTATTTTCTGATATATTTTCCCAATTTCTCACTTTGCACAAAGCATGTTACTATACTCTTTTATTTAATTATTCACTCTATTAATTAAAATATTTCCTTTTTCTAAAGCATAGTTGAGCTTCCTCAAATAATTATCCCTTACGTCTGTCTAAAATCCTTGTCATCTAGATTTGTAATAACTAAAAAATACACTGAGGCAACAGTAAATGATTTCTTTGTCGAAATTATCGTTGAAACGGACTACCAAAAAGACTGAAACTTAATTAGGTAGTCAAAATAACTAAATAGTTTTAAAATAAAATGTAATTATGGAAAGACATACAAGAAAAAAAGGTTTTACTAGAAGAGCTAAAGAAAATTAGTATGATTTTAAAAGAAACCCACGATTTTTTATATACTCAGCAAATACTACCTAAAATAATCTTCTTACAGGAAATGAATAATCAACTCTAAACTTAGTCTTTCAATCTAAATGTTTATTAATAGAAACATGTACGTAATATAATATTTCAGTAGACTTTCAAAAGACTAGTACTTAGTACTTAGTTATCAATTACCAATTATTACTAATACAATTATTCTAATGCACAAAACATTTTTATAATACCCACAATTCTGTGTATTCCCATAGTAAGCATGTCCTTCAGAGACAAATGAGTTTTCAAACTTAGTCAAATGACAGCAAACTGTCTTTATGGAACCTTCTACAGCCTATACACGTACTCACCACCCAAGAATGCGCTTAGAATTATAGAAATCTAATCTATCCTTTTTAAGTAGAGACAAAAAATCTTTATAATTCCAGTATGTGATAGATTTTTCTTTCTAAAAAAAACTTAAGCAATTACTCCAACCCACACCCTTCCCAGCCACCTGGGATTTACATAACCTCATAACAGATATATCATCATTCCCTTTATCTTTATGTCATTTTTCTTCTTTTCTCTGCTTCCTTTGTTTCCATTATACAGGACTACTACTTAAATCAAAATAAATGCAGTGTTCATAGACTATTTTGTGAGTAGTGCCTGGGTAAATGTATAGAGAAATTTTATTTAAAGTTGCCTGGCGCGATGAGGCTATCTTTAAGTTAAATAGCTCCAACACATTTGCAACTAATGGGTTTTTTGAAATTCGCATGTTACAATAAAATACCATTTGAACTTACCAAATATTTTCAGGGTCAATAGGAATACTAGGGACATAATTTTTTTACCGAACTGTTACTGGTAATGTTCAACTAAATATGCGATAGGAATTCTTTAGTCCACACGTCAAAGAGTTGTTTGTTTTACTTTCAGCAAAATGGGACGTCTCCTCTTTACCTTCATAAAAAAAGTTTATCTCGGTGTGAATAAATCTTCACTCTAATAGATTTTTGTCTATGTGGATGCCGAAAAGATAAAGTTTACTGCACCAAACCAGCAATAATCAATGAAATAGAAAATTAAAAGACAATATCTGGCAATTGTAAATGAAATGTTTCGTAACGCTATCGAATCCATTGGTCTGCATTATGGGCAGCGTTTAGAAAGGAGTGGTTGTCACACATACATTTGATTTCATTTAATATATTTTAATTTAAACCAATAAATTATTGTTTCTGAGTCAAAAGCACTGCATTTATTATTATTATTTAAAGACCAAGAACCTTTTTAGTCTGCACCCGTAGCTTAGTTGTCAAGAATTGGGGTCTCATGGATGACATCGTAGTATTAAATTAGTTAAGGGCTTGAGGCTGCCGTGCCAGTAAATGCGCCCAATGAAAAAAGTATCTTTTTTTGGGACACACTGTACTTTTGATAACGTATGTACGCGTGTTTGTTTTCCTATTTTCTTTCTATTCTATTTTCTACTGTAATTTAATGTCTTATGTATTTTTTTGACCTTGTTTTCTCTCTTATTCGTTTACTACAAATAAAAAAATATTTATTTTTGGCCGTTTTCTGCTTTTGTGACTAGGTATTTACAATATTTATGGTTTTTTCTTTCAATTTTCTGCCATTATATAATATGGCCGTTTCTGTCTTTTTTCTGCTGTTTAAAATTTTTTTTCTACTTCTATTCGTTCGACTGTCATTTTTTTTAAAGTTATGATGCTCTTCTTTACAGTTTCATACATATCTATTTGCAAATAATATTGCTTTAGTTTTTAAAATTGTTTCAATAGCGGACCCATTAAAGAAACTTTCAATAATCTGTAAGTTATTTACATCTTTGTTTGTTTTCCTATAAGTAGCTTTATATTTTAAAAACAGATTTGCTATTCTCTTTCACAACATTGTGTTGTTCGTTTTCTATATTCTTTTTATAACTTTAATCACAGCATCTACGCTCAACATCGATTATGGTGTGGTATTTTTTCTGTTTCTTTTTTTAACCTCATATTCTCATTATTCTTTGCGTGCAAAAATATATATTTTGGTATGAACTTAGGTTTCCTACTTCTCTGGTTTCCATTTGTAAATTTTATTTATAATTTTCTTTAGCTATACTCTAATGTCAATATTTTGACGCGTTTCTTTCCAGACTCTCAAGTACTTTTCAGTAAGTAACACTGTTGTGATAGTATTTTCCCACGCATTATTGTGGTCTTCCGAATATAATTTCATTGTCAAGATCACTTCTTTGATACTCTGTTCTGCAAGTTTTAGGTGAGTTTGAGGAAGCGTTAAATTTGAATTTTTTACAAATAATCCTGCTATTGTTTTATCGTCTGTTGTCGAGGTTGCTTGTCTCTTTGCTCGATTGAGAAATATATGTACAGCTTTTCTTTCTTGATAACGCTTTATCCATTTTCCCACAAAATCAGGAGGCTTGTACAGGTAACATGCTGGCGCTACAATATTCATTTACAGGCCTTTGAAATGGTAACACGGGAACACTGCTTCAAATCTCTTTGTACATACAGCACTTGTAGTAAAACACTACCTTGCTTCGCCTGCAGCAGAACAACTAAGTTGCAATTTACAAAGCATTCCCATCCGTCTGAAATATCGACCAGACGCTCTTGTAGAATAAATGTACACTCCTGCAGTTTAGCTGATTTTTAATTGTTTATACATTTTATTACAAGCATATCTAGTGGCCCAATTGTGGTTATAGTAAAAATTTAAGAAATTTTCTAATTAAGAACAGGTGATATGATATAAAGGGACTTTTGATCGATAATAAAGTTAAAAGATTCGGTTACTACGTAATCTCTATCGCAACATTCGTGTCCACATCCTTACGTTACGCCTTAGTTTTATGCTATGCAGCGTACATGGCAAATCTGGGCAGTAAAGCAGGGCTGTTTATCTTTTTGCTGCAATTTCTCGCAGTTTAGATATGCAAATATTCCATTTGAAATGCTTCAGGGGGCGTTCAATAGATTTTGCGAAACACATGCTCACCGAGTAAGGAGGCGGAATTTATCACTTCAAGATAAAAACGTATTTTATTGCACACCAACCGTGAATAAAATACCAAACTATTGCCATTAGACAAAACTCACGAGCACGTATTACATAAATTTCGCTATAGCGTCGCATTTTCGTTCGGTTTTTTGCAGGACCAACGCTCCTCGCTGCGGATAATTTTTGGTCGGGCGGCTGCGCCATCGCCGTGTTTTTAGCGTTCGGCAAATTAACCCGCGAACTTTATTGCTCATTAGGGATCGCGGCAATGAACCGCGCAACAGTAAATTCCTGGCTGTTGAGTAATATCACGTAACACGCAAACAAATTAATTAAGATCAAATTTGCGGCATTACCCGTAATTAAAGTGTGTCAATGGCAAGAAGCGGACACGGATAATCAACCGTCCCAAGCGCGGGGAACCGAACCGAGTTAACATGTAACTTGCGGCTGGATTTCGTGAAGTAAACGCGCAAGCAGCTCGGAAGGATTTCGAATCCTAGGATTAGATTTCCCTAATATTAAATCCCATTTATTATACCACAACAACTAAGTCTTCAGGTTGTGTTTCAACAGATTATGCATAAATATACATAGCACTACCAGCAGGATAATAATACACCCTCCAGCAGCGATTTGGGTTTAACCGATCACGAGACCAGAACTGAAACTTGATATGAGAAATAACACTTAGAGTCCAACTAGAAGAACATAACTTGTTGTCTTGCTGTTTAAACTCCTTACTTACCTTTAACCTCTATGTGGCAATAAATAATCAAAATCTGCACCAGCTTTGTTTAATTCATGAACGGGATATTTCATTAATTAATTAATAATAATAATAATAATAGTAAGGCTCTACGCCTCACGTGGGGGCAAGGCCTGCGACTGAGAGGTTAAGGCTCTCATACGTTCGCTCGCTCTCTCTGCCCGGTCGTCGCGCACCATCTCTGATGCAGGGCGATGTAGCAAACAACGCGCCTTAGAGAACGCCATTATTATTCCTTGTTCGGGTGAACGCAGCTACTCAATTATTTATAATGACTGAGTAGGCCACCCGCCAGGCATCAGAGAGCACCGGGAAATGAACTCGGGTCCGTCAGCATCGCATCCTGCTTCTCAACCACGTGACCACGCTGGCTTTAATTAATTAATATATACATCCGACAATCTATATTCAATACAGAACAAATCAGGAAAATACACCGATTATGACAATACCTTTAAACCACACTAGGTTTTCATGTTGCCTTTTTCTACAGGGTATGACATAATCTTAAGAAGATCGGCAATTAGATGGTTGATGGTGATCTACAAATATAACTGACCATCGAAGATAGTACTTTTGTTTCCGCTTAATATTTCTTTAACGACGAATTGCTTCAGTTACTTTTGTGCTCTCATTTATATTCAAGAAACCATCTTTTATTATTAATCATGAAGCATTACATAAACTATGTTTTTAAGCACAGTAGCAAAATTTGTGTTTGTTTATGAGTAAGAGTTTTCCCAAGTTTTCGCCCATTTGTGCATTTTTTGTAATACTTGAAAGCACTTCTTTCTTCTTTTATTCAAAGTAAATAATAGCCCAACGCTACCTTTATTGATTTCTTTTCATCATATCATTGCGTGTAACGACAGTAATTGAAGAAACACATTTTGTTGTTTAAAGATATCTAGTTTTGCCACCAAAAGATAAATTACTATATTCACAATCGACAATGGTTATATCCAAATGCAGATATTTATACAGAGTAAATATTACCTATAGGAACGAAGTTCAGGATGTAATTCCTGATAGAAAAGAGAATGCACATGAACTTTTATCTTACCATACCTTGCACAACACTGCTTTATTTATTTTACAACTTTATAGTAGGTATTTAAAGTGCCTATTTCAAAGCCTTAATCCAAGCACTAATGCATCATGAATTAACATACTCGTTTAAATCTTTCAAATGGCTTGTACAAATATCTGCACATTAGGAATTCACTCGTGATATATCACACTAATCTTGTAGCCCCACGGATAAAAGTAAAAAATGTTTAAGTCCCATAAGACCACCTTGTCAGATCCATCTGCTAGAGAAGCTGTTATTAAGAGACTAACGAACGTTACTATTGACATGATCTATTACGCATTGGCCAGTAGCATACCTTAAAATTCTCCAGGAATTTTATATACACTGAACATTCTGGAAGAACCACTAGGTAGTTATCAACCATCCAATTCAAAACATACAAAATCGTTGCCGATGATAAGTTTTACAAAACTTTACACGGATACTTAAAAACAAATCTTCAAGGGAAGGGAAACCTATAAACACACCGTAACTGAAGTGAGTCCCCTTACGTGGGACTAACATAATTAAGAACCGTATTGCCATCTATCATAAAACTCATGAATTTTTAGGCATATGTTTTTATAAATGACTCTCTGTAAATTGCCACTATATCTATTCAAATATAAGAAGAATTGCTCTAAGTTTTACTGGGTACAATAACAATTTGACTTTATGATATAATTTAATCATCATACAATATAAAATATAAATATAAAATTCTTTTAAGTAAATATTGACACTACTGTTTCCATGATGTGGCATTTTTTGAGTGGGTACTTGAATAGCGTGTTCCCGTTACTTTATTGATATTTCATGGCAATTCAATTTAATAAATTGTAAAAATTAATTGTCACGACATTTTTGGTCAAATGTCAAAGTATGATTTTGTTATGTGTACCCATAAGGTTTGCGATTTTGTTTCCATTCCTGGCTGTTTTTCAATTTTTCTTTCTACAAACCTCTTTCCTTCATAGCTGTTTTTGTATGGATTTCCCAAAAAAGAATCTGTCTCTTTTTCTCTTTCTTTTTGGAAACCATTGCGTCAATTTCTTCGATCATCTGTCATCGGGTATTCGATTCACATACCCACACCATTAGAGAGTTCTATTTTTTAACGTTTTCATGATTGAACACCAGATTTTTCGGATCTGAGCCTGTTTCGTCTTGTAATTTGTAGGACCTTTCCATAAAATCTAATTTTGCTGTCCTAATTTTATTTATTATTTTTTTCGTAAGCTTTTTCACAATACTATAGAATACCCTTTGGATGCCTTGACTTATTCTTATTTTATATTCTTCCATGCAATGCTTTTTATGTTTTCTTTGTCATAATTCTTTTGTTGATGTTTCTCTTGTATATCCCTGCTAAACTTAGAAGTAAACGCAACCATTTAGGTGTTATACACACATATATTGCGTTTTTTTGTACTCGAGTTTCAAACCCCACTTCTCTAGTTCTTTATTTAATTTTTAGCATATATTTTATATATTACCCATCTTTGGAGAACACATTCTCATCATTCGCAAACTATAGACAGTTTAAGGTTGAGTTATCTAATTTTAATTCCCATTTCTGAACATTTTCTGTGCCACATGTCCACTGCTTGTTCAACATATATATTAAACAATTGTTATTTTTATAATTGGAATTATTTTATAGCTTATTTTTATATAACTTTCCGCCTTATAATATATCTTTTAAGCATATTTCGCTTATATTCACTTTTCTTATAGTTTTCTATAATTTACATTTAGGTGCCTTTTCAAGATCTATGAAGATCATGTGTGTGTCTATTTTTTGTCTCTATTTTTTTTATTAGTTACCTAACATAATGCATGCTGTTTAAATATAATACGTCTTTCTATAAAAACACTTTGCTCTTCACTTATTGACGGATTCTTTTTCTATTTTACTTTTTACGACACTGAAAAATAGTCTTTCTATAAGCGAGATGACGCTTATTCTTCAGTAATTAGAACAGTATTTCTTGTTTTCATTTTTACAGATTGAGCTTATCTAGGCTTTATTCTCCTGCCTCTATTTTATTAAAGACTTCTCTATATATTATGTAACTTTTTCTCTATCTTAAGTTTTGTAGTTACACGTGCTGTTCTCCAAGTTCTAATGTGCCTTATGATGTCTATTTTACATACGCTTTTATTCGTTAATCATATTCTCTGGGTCTTTCCTGAACCTTTCTATATATTTAGTTTTTTCAGTTTCGATGCCAAGAACCTCACTCACTGCATCAAATAAAATTTTCCCCAAATTTTCATACATTTCTTCTGGTGATTGTTCTTTATCTATATCTAATTTGTTTTTCATCCTCTTCTGATACAAAGTTATACTATACTGTTTTAGTAGATTTGTTTTTAAGTAATTTTTTTATAATTCTAAATTCTCCGTGTTCTTCTTTTGTTCTTTTAATATTCTTTATCGTGTATGTAAAATATACTACTACCATACGATAATTTTTTTTGTCGCTAGGCCTTTACATCCTGTAGTTGTACTTTTTATGCTTTTTTCATCATCAGGTTTATGATGAATTTTAAATTTCTTGACGGCTCTTCCATCCGTGTATATTTATGGTTACCCGTCCTTATGTTGAAAAATATGTTTACATATATTTGTATTCTGTGCAAAAATCAATAAGGCGATTTTCATCGTCATTGGTTACTTCTTCTCCAAGATATTCTACCAAGACAGTGTTCTTCCTATCTACTCTGCTATTTAGGTCATCTGTTATGATTACCTTTTTATGGTTTGACATACCTTCTGTAATATTTGTTTATCTCATCTTTTCCTCGTTTACATCATTATCATTTATTGCGTATATTCCTATAATAGTTGCTGGTTGTCCTTAAATTTCTATTTAAATTTTAATGATTCGTTTGAATATGGCGATGTATTTCTTCCACGTCCTTTTTATTATTATTGATACTTAACTTTTCACATTTTAGTATCTAGGTACTTTACTCCAGTTATGGTTGTCAATTTATTTCTTTGCCTGTTGCTGTTTTTAAACTAAACGAGAAGCTAAATCTAAAAGCTCTACCACCTTATTATTTTACAGTGATTTATATAGGACAACACGTTTTTCTGAAACATTCGGCCCCAGCCTACCCACCACTTCTATGTTGAAATTTGTTTGTTTATTTACATATGCCTTTCTAGAAGATCGTCAGGTAACGTTATTTCAAATCCTGTTCGGCTTCGAAGTCATGTACGATAATATTATTGTTTTCATCGGCAAAATTTAGAAAAAGATAATTTTAGTGACGATCGGCAAACCCGTTTGCTAATTATGAAAATACTTCGATATATAATTTGATTTCTCGACTATTAAAGAAGTTTGTTTTATACCTGGGGTTTATTGCAAATGTACGTTATGGGAGCTGATCTCTAGTCGAATAGATTCTACTATATATAATGCCATTTGCAATTCCAAGTTGTGTATTACTTATAAGAGTCACCTCTGTTGTAATAATAGCGGAACGAAGTATAAACTTTTTTTTATAACTGAAAAATTAGGTTCTGTATTTAACTAAATTACTTTTCAATTAAAATAAACTTTACTGTTAGTGGTAAAATTAGAAAAAGTTTATAGTTAATTAAAAACAAGCAAAAACATTTTTATTGAATTGTACTTTCCGAAGGCGTTCATGTCTACGCCCACAGGCCATTACTAACAAAAAAATTAAAGAATAATTGTCTATCTGGCGGTAGCGGCCCCACGTACTGCAAGGGCGTTTAAAACTTGAATGGAAAATGTTCCAAAATTAAAATTTTTTAGAAATTCGGGAGCTGCAATAACCGTCGAGCGGCGCCTAATTTACGCCAATGGTCTTTCAGAACTGTATTTTGGGTGGCGTTCGGATAACCCGTAAAAGCAAAACATTTGTTAATGGGCCACGCAACAAAGTTATTGATTTTATTTTTAAAAAGGACTTGTGTGGAAGCCCTAAACAAAGGTAACATTAGCACATCTAGCAGTCCAATATATATTCGCTTGATAGAAATGCTCTTCAGATCGCTTGTTGTAGAATAATGGTTTTTGCAAATTATTATTACTTTTATAATTTATGAGGACTTTTTATCTGAAAAACTATAAAGATCACAATACTAAACTTACACTTAACAGGGCATTTTTAAGGTAAACATTTTAAATTGGTTCAAGAAAAGCAAGATATGCTCTATATAATATCAAAAATATGGATATGCATGTATTTGAGGATCTATTTCAAAGTCATTTGCTAATTTTTTAAGATAATTCGCCCGACTTGAACGACGGTAGTTAGTATTACCTCAATTATTTTTTTCGTTGTCGTGGGTCAGTCTTTCTAATCTTCCACCCCATGGCACACTGTGAATTCCTGTTAAATCAGAAATCTCTTGTCAATAAAATTAGTTATTCAGTGCTATACTTCTTAAAGAAATTATTATCAGCCCCACATCCTTAATTTTATGGAAAAATGAAATTCGGAAAGTGCAATGTTGAAACTATTTCAAAAAAATTCAGCTGTCACTGATATGTTTGCAACTAACTTTTTCTCTTTCGAAAAACAAATGAACCACTGTATTGAAAAAGTCTTGTTGATAGTTTTAAGATTTAATTATTTTGGCGTCACTATTCTTGAGAGCAATGGTGAAGCCGGTTTTGTTATACGGGTCAGAATCGTGGGCGGTTACGGGAGTGATGAAACGAAAGTTGCGGGTGTTCGTAAACAGATGCCTGAGGGGTATACTAAAGGTGTGGTGGTCAGAGACCATTAGTAATGATGAGCTGTGGAGAAGGACAAATCAGGTGGAGATAAAAAAGAGGAAATATGTATGGTTGGGGCATACCTTGAGAAGAAGTGGTGGTGAAATTACTAAGAGAATATTAAAATGGAATCCAGAAGGGAAAAGAAAAAGAAGGCATCCAAAAAATACATGGAGAAATACGATAGAGGTGGAAAGAAAAGAGTCATTTCCAGAGTTGGCACAAATAACTATGGATAGGAAGAAGTGGAATAATTACATCAAAACCCATAAGGGTATAATGGGACTTATTATTATTATTATTCTTGAGACATATCTCTGATGGCTGTTTATAAACTGAAACAATAAAAATATGTTTTTCTTGCTATGCACGGAACATAACGGCCTACTAATTTTGATCATTTTCGTGTCTCTGATAGATGGTTTGCATACATGCGTAATACTATATTAATTTATATACTTTTTACCTCAAATACAAGTCTTATATAAGTGAACACGCCAGAGTGGTCTAAGTGGTTGAGACACGGACGGACCCGGGTTCCATTCCCGGAGCTCCCTGATGCCTGGTGAGTAATCTACTCGGTCACTGAAAAGTAAATGAAATAAACTTAGTAGACTACTGACTGTTTGTTTTTTCTGTATGAATGAAAAGTACCAAGGCTCAGCAAAACTGAACAGAAGAACATTTGCGCCTAGTTCAAAATAGCTAATCTCGTTACATACACCCTCATAAGAATCTTTGAAGACAGAGAGCAGCTTAAAAACAGAAACATTGGTCAAAAACTTGACAGAGTGATAATCTCCCCTTCCTTTGAAACTTCGACGGGCCATAAAAAATATAATAATTGAAATATGATATTACACAGCATAGAATTAATTTAAAAAACATACAAACTTCACATTAAAAACACGAAACCGCAAAATAAACAATGGCACATACAACGAGAAACGACCAAACCTAAATAATAATAGAAAAGGACGTTAATACAAGCAAAAATCAAAACTACATAAAGAAATAAAAAAGTGCCAGTCAAGACAAAAAAAAATTTATAGCTTAAATGGCAGGAATATAACAAGAAGCAGCAGGAATATGTGATTAAAAAAATTCATATAGAAAAGCAAAAAATCTGTCAGTAACTCACACGCATTACCAAAAGTTAAAAAAGAAAAAGGCGAAACTGAAATATTTGTCAGAAATCTACAAGCAGGCTACAAAAACATGCAAGGAAACAGAAGAAACTAAAAACAACTATACGTCATAGATGAATAAATCGCGAAAGAGGCATTAAAACATTTAATAAACTATTTGAAAAGGCAACAGGCATAAATAGTATACAGGTAGAACTATTAAAAGCACACATATATTAATAGACAGAGATACTTCACGTATTACTGAATAAAAACATGAGGAATGAGACAAGGGAAATCCTATCGCCTCTATTACTCATGATAGTAACTGATTTGGTAATAAAAAAAACAGAAAAACTATTTGAAAAACTTGAAGTCCTAGAATTTGCCTGATATATCCATTGATAACAAATAAAGAACATATGCAAGAAAAGAGAATCAAAATAAACAAGAATCCACACAAAGTAAGCTTACAAATAAACAATACGACTAAGTTATTGGTTAGATATATAACAAAGAGAAAAAGTTGAAATAGAGGAAGTAGAAAAAATATATCTTGGCAGTATCGTAAGCACAAACGATAGCATTAAGAAAGTCTTATATAAACATATAGAACTTCCATAAAATACCTTTAAATCATTATATAAAAAATAGTTTTTAGCAAGTTATGACTACTTCAAAATAATGTGATGGTGCATTACTATATGGAGCAAAAACATAAAAAGAAAATAAACAGTACTGAATAATGCAAAAATCTATAGGTCGATGCTTCTGATTTATAAGCAAAATTTTTTGGGCTGAGAAAATTAGTAATGAAGAACAGTAAAAACAAGAATCAAGAAACATAAATGGAATTAGAAAACAGACAAAGAGTATAATAAAACCAGCTTTATGTTACAGCACAAAAGAAAAAAGGAGAAGAAGCAGACCAAACATCACATAGAAAGGAACAATATAGAATAAACTACAACTATTTAAGGTAACCTAAAACGAAGAAAAAAACCGCTAAAACAGAAAAAAAGACTCTAAACAGTGCACGAGATTAGCACTCTCATTACAAATGTCTTCACTTTGATGGAATTATTATGGCATAGAATGATAAATATAGGACATTACTAAAATGTAACAGATAAAGAAAAGGCACGTATGACGGAATCTGAAAAAAAATATATAGAAGAAAATAAAATATAGCAACCACGTTCGCCTTAAGAAAAATACACGCGGAAAGAGCAAATTAGTACGAAAAAATTTCATACAAAAACATGGGGGGGGGGGGCGATTCTGTAACTCGAAAGCGATATCGAATTCACAGCGCTAGCACTCTGCTTTTATCTACGATTAATAGTTTTTGAGTTATCCGCATAGGGGCGCAAAAACTTTAGTTTCTTATAACTAGAGAAGCTAATCATTACTTTTTCACACATTTGGTAGCATAATAATAATTTTTATTGTTAAGTGTTTCAAATTTAAATATTTTGTCATTCTGATTAACAAAAAAATATCACAACATATTAACAATGAAAATGTTTATAAATGGAGAAGCACAAAGTTGTTGCCCCATGCAGATAACTGCAAAACTATTAACCGTAGATAAAAACGGACAGCGCTATGAATTCGATGTCGCTTTCGAGTTACAGAATCAGCCTCCAAGGTTTGTGCAAAGATCTCAGATGGTAAAAAGTACCACAGATAGAGAGATCGTTTGATAATTTACATCGCATTATCGATTTTTTAGTCAGAACAAGAGGTACCTTCGTCTATTGCGCAATTTCTATTACAAAGTTTCTGACGACAGAGGGCGTAAAATTGTCTGAAGTTTTGAAAAGACTTAAGGTGAATTTTGTGGACAACACACTTGAAAAGACTCAAATGTACTCGTGGAATAGAGCAGTTGAAAATGAAGATCGCCAACGTCAGTAAGGACTAGCCTGAGTGAAGAGAATATTTCCTTTGTTCTCTCGTATTAACTGTTGCGAAATTTCCTTTGAAGTTGTAATACGCTGCGGCGGTGCTCAGGCAACTCCCAGCTTGATACAAAATTGAGTATTTGTTCTAGACTATCCCGAAATATTCTTTCGGCAGTTCTGGCATCGCTCTGCAATTATCATTTATTTAGACCACTAAAACAAACACTTTGAGAGCATAAAAATAACTTTGTATATTTGTATTTTTAAAATTAATTAATAAATTTAAAAAGTTTTAATTATTTGTGTTCAGCAAAAAATGTGTACCACCTTCGTGTGCAATAAGAATAAAAATATTGACTTTACGAACATAATTAATGAAAGTACATATATAAAGTTTATAAGACAAAACAAATTTGTAAATTACAAGTTGAGGGAAAAATTATATTAAAATGTTAAGATAGAGAGGCAGTGGAAAGTGAATAATGAGAAGATTGAGTATGAGAGGGAAATAAAAGAATTTGAATAATTAAAAGTAGTTTTAAAATCGTTTTAAATGGATCTAACTTGATATAAACACGTGCTACTATAATTTAAATCCTATATTTAAAAACTCTTACTGGCTCATTAGGAAACCTTTGAACTTCTTTTGAAGCTTTGTTCGTCATCCAGGCTCTATTGTACTAAAAAATAATGTGGTAATCATTTTATTACGGTAGCCCATTTGATGAACAAAGAGCGTGCGACGGTGTGCAAGGCGCCATCATAAGATACGCTTCGTTAACTATTCATTAAAGGTAGAAGTACTGAAAGTTCTCTGTGAGCAATCGACGCTTTAAATGAATATAGGAATTACAATTAGCCCCGCGCACGCAGCGGTTTGGGCAATTCTGTCATCCTTTCCGACGCAGCTCGTTAACGCGATACTTTTAATTTTCCTCTGCTGTGGGAAATTGCTAATTTCCGTTGGCAGTTAAGGGTGGTACCGAGACAGTGCGGGGAATTGCGCCAACAGTAAGGCGGTAATAATCAATTGCGCGAGTCCCTTAAAAGCCCCTAAAAAGAGGCTAAAAGTTTACATAAAGCTGATAGAAGGAGCCTTGCCAAGTTTTGTTTGCTTTCAAGCAGGATTGCCTCACTTTGGGGTCGCATCAATTTCCCGTCGAGAATTTCATAGCTGATTGCATATAGGTAAGTTTCTTTGCAGTTTGTTCAGCTCTTGGGGGTGTTTAACGGAATTCGAAATTTTCCGCCTTCGGCTGGATTTGCAGTCGCAACTTTAAACCAGATTTAACATGAGGCTGGGCACGGTTCGTTTGCGCCGGGGATTCTATTTTGCCCCTGCATACAGTGTGATGTAGTCTATCCGAATGCTACAGAACCTGAACAAAATATTATTGCAACATTTTTAAAAACAAAACAAATTTTGTTACACTGCGCATATAAACAGTATGCCAGAGTGGTCCAAGCGGTTGAGGCACAGATTGGGATGCGGACGGACACGGGTTCCATTCTCGGGGCTCTCTGATGCCTGACGGGTGGCCTACTCAGTCACTATAAATAATTGAGTGCCTAAGGCGCGGTGTTTGCCATATCGCCCTGCATCAAAGTCGAACATATAAGAGCTTTAACCTTTCAGTTCGCAAGCCGTGTTTCTGCACGGGGAGTTAAAGCCGTGAAAAAACATATAAATAAAATTTTAACATGGAAAAATTAAAACGTAAAAAAATCATACCATTTACATTTTATCAGTCTCCTATACATACTTGTAATTATTTTGGTTTTACTTATTGCTCCATATAAAACCAAATGCGCATATAAAATTGGTCTGTAAATAAATAATTCTTGGATTCACTAATAAATCTGTGCAAATATACAAAAATTTTGATACCAAATTAACCCAAGAAATATACGATTTTTAATTTCCAATATTTTTCCCTCTAGAATTTCCTAGCTACATTTGCTCCTTGTAGTGTTTCATCATATATACAAAAAGTGCTCAAATTACATTTATAAACAGTTAATTTATGTGAAATTAAAGACTAAAATAATTTTTTGGCATTATATTAGTACTCTATCTACCATTTTATTATTGAAAATAAAATAATGATGTCCTTCGTGTCGTAACCTACTTAATTTTTACACTCACAATATCGTTAACGTTTAGTGTATTTCATAAGCACCTTAACGGCTTGAGAACTAGTTCGAGATCATTACTCTCATTGTCTGGTGCGCCACTTTAATTACAAATTTGAGCGCCGTTAAGTATTGCTCTCCCATAAAATAAATTATTTATATTGTCATGGGATAATTTTATGGTTATGAGCCTACAAAAAGATTATGCTCTAAAGAATAAATTCGTAAAACGCCGTAAATGGAAGAGGTAAAATTTGAAATTCAATGAAGGATGTAAAGAGCTGCATGTATTTATTTTATGTTGTTTCAGGTATTGTGTTTCTAGACTTTGTTTTGCTTTTTATTGCGGCACTTAGAGATCATATTTAATATTAACGTGCGCGATTTGGGCTTTATATGGTTTATTCATGATTTTTTCAGTAAGTAATTTACATAAAATCTATAATATTGAAACATTTTCATTTAAAAAACATTTCATCATATATACAAACACATTAAATATTAAAGTGGATTTTTTGCAATCATACCGAACGGACGACTTTCATTTTTAATCGCAACAAGTAAAGAACACGATAAGAATATTAATAAGTGCGTGATTCAAATGATAAATCAAGTAAGCGGAGAATAATTTACAAACAACAAATTTAAATCTGAACATACTTTATCTAAAGCCAACCAACTGTTCCAAACAACAATTTTGTACAGGGTGTACCAATCAATAATACTATACAGAGCGTGTCTATACTAAGTACGCAAATATCAAAAATATATAACTTTTAATCAGCGAATCAATCTACGAGTTATATAAAAAATTTTTTTTTTATTAGAACTTGTACCTGCTCAACAATATACATTGTTATACAAGGTATTTCTAACAAATAATACTTAACAGAATGAAATAATATGAATGGAAATTAATATCCACTTGAAATAGAAAAAGTTCACATTCACTTCGGTTTGATTGTTGTTTGGCACTTAATTTTCACCACTATCACTTTCATATATGTCTTGCGGTAGCTTGCGTTTTAGACGTGTATGGATATTTCTTTGACCTAGTTTGTAAGAGGTGGCACCGCTGCAGTTGGTAAGGTTCTTATGAAAAGTTTTGGTCAACTTCGCGATGTGTTCTTGAATTTTGGGTAGAGCTAGTTCATGGTGGAGCTGCTGATTTGTAATAAACCAGGGAGCGTTGACTGTCATTCGAAGGATTTTATTTTGTAGGACCTGGATTCGATTTAAATCGGTTTTTGAGGTGTTAGCCCATACCACACATCCGTAAAGAACTAAAGGACGTATTAATGATTTATAGAGAAGAGTCATACAGTCGATTCTCATAGAAGAATTCCTATTGATGAGTGGATAAAGTTGGATTAGTCGTGTGTGTCCCTCGTTCAATTTTTTTAGTATGTGATATTTCCATGTAAGTCGAGTGTCGAGGTAGATACCAAGATATTTTACGGGCTCATCATTAGCATTCCACTGGATGGGATGGTCGTTAATTAAAATAAGAGATGGATTTTGATTTTCGAAGAGAGAATATTTTAGTGACACATTTAGAATAATTAATTGATAAATTCCACTGTTTGAACCATCTGCTTAGAATATTGGTGGCAACTTGAAGTTCAGCAATAGCTTGTTCTAAATGTTCATTCATAGTTAACACGACCGTGTCGTCCGCGATCATTGCAAGGTTTGTGCTGGGAACTGGAATATCGTACATGTAGATGTTGAATAGAATGGGACCCAGTATACTGCCTTGCGGGACCCCTGCGTGTATAGTTCTGGTAGCCGATAAGCTAGTGTGTATTTTGACCGCAAATGTGCGATCTTCAAGGAACGAAAATAATACAGACTTGATATACTCGGGTAATTGTAGATGTGTTATTTTGTATTTTAAGCCTTCTGTCCAAACGCGGTGGAAAGCTTGTGCTATATCTAAAAACAGGGTGGTAACGTATTGTTTGCTTTCAAAACCTCGTTCAATGGTCTCGGTCATACGCTGAAGTTGGTGGCAGGTGGAGTGGCCTTCTTTAAATCCAAATTGAAAAGTGGGCAGAATACTCAGTTTTGTGATTTTCTCCTTGAGTCGGAGATAAATGATCTTCTCGAAGAGCTTCGAGGTTGTTGTTAATAAACTGATTGGTCGATAGCTGGTGATTTCTTTCTTATTTTTGCCTGGTTTGGGAAACATTAGAATAATTGCATGTTTCCATACATTCGGAAAGTATCCTATTCTTAGGCAGGCATTAAAAGTACTTGCTAGGTATGCTAGCGCTTTTTTAGACAGCTTCTTCAGTATTATATTTGGTATTTTGTCGCATCCAGGTGATTTATTTATCGGGAGAGTTTTAATTATAGACGCAAGTTCCCTAGCTGACGTTGGTTTAAAGTTAGCTTCAGCAATTGGTTGATGTGTTTCTATATAATTTATCACTATATTTTTAAATACTGGGTCTGCGTGATTTGCAGAAGTGAATGTTTGGTCTAAATAGTTTGCGAAGGCTTCGCATTTTTCTTCATCCGAGTTGTATATTTATGTTCCTGAAGAGATTGGAGGTATCTCGTTTGGTTGGCGCAGAATGCGTTTGGTTGTGTTCCACAAGCCCGGGTCGCTTGGTTCAAGGTTGCTGATATGTCTTTGATATGTCTCGATTCGGTAGGTGTCAAGTTCCTTTTTAATACGATGTGATAGATTGTTCACCATGTTTTTGGTTGAGGATTCCTTGTTCTCTGCCACTCTCTTCGCAGAGTGCTTTTTGTTTAATTAGGCTCACTATATGTTTGGGTGAATAGTGATCGATATTTACTTTGTGTTTATGGGTAGCTATGGTCGCCACGTTTACACTGTCGGAGATGGTTTCGGTTATGTGTGTGATCGTTTCATCGATTTGGTTTGAGAATTGAAGATCGTTGGGATACTTAAGGTGTTGATCGAGTGTAGCACTAAAGATGTCCCAGTTTACTGGACCATTTATTAATTTCGGCTCTGGAATGTGTTTAGCAGGCGATAGTATAAACGAGATTATAACGGGTATGTGGTCTGAATCGAGTTCGGAGAGCGCTTCTTGAAAGATTTGTTTGTTGAAGTTTTGTGACGATGTCCAATATGTCTGGTTCATGGTCGCTTCTATATGGGTAGTATGTAGGTCCATCTGGGGCTTCTATTTGGAAAGCGTGTAGATGCTAAGTCATAAAGTTTATTTCCAGCTGGGTTTGTTGTTCTACATCCCCATATCGTATTTTTGGCGTTCAAGTCTCCTATAAGGAATGTGGGTTCACTGGTATTGAATATGATGGAGATGTCTTTTTCAAGAAGTTGTTTCTTTGGTTGTTTATAAACACATACTACGGTTATATTAGTACCATTGTTAAGTTTGATTTTGGCTCCGATAATCTCGAGGTTAGTGGTATTAATTTTTTGGCATTCATGATGAATTATATTGCGTTTTATGATTATGGCTACTCCGCCAGATGCAAATGTAGCCTCTCTGTCATCTCGGTAGATCAGATATCCAGAAATTTTGAGTTTGTCTAAATTAGTTAGATGAGTTTCTGAAACGCACGCTATGTCAATGGAATGTCTCATAAGGAATGACTTAAATAAGGTTATTTGTTTTGTAATGCCATTGGCATTCCAGTTAAGGAGTTTTAATTGAGAGAGTTTTAGTTTTGTTGTCCATTGAAAAGGGAAGGAAGGAGATTTGATAATATGAATTGTTTGATTTGTTCTATGTAGGGCTGGATGAGATTTAGGAGGTTGATAGAATATTGTTGATTATGGGGAAGTTTCGGGTGATGCAGAATTATTTTTGGTAACCAGGATGGGTTAGGTAAGGATGTGTTGTTTGTATTGTTTGAAAGGGAGGAAAGTTTCTCATATTGTTAGCAGGTGCTGGCTTGTTATCTAGTTTTCTTGTTGTAGGAGTTGCGTTCTGAGGTCGTTTGCCTTGGTGATTTATTGATTCATGGAAGTATTTGCATCCCTGAAATTAGCGGGTGGTTTTCTCCGCAATTAATGCATATTGGGGTATCACTTCGAGGTTTATCACAGTTAGTGTACAAGTGATTTCCTTAGCATCGTACACATCGTGGTTCTAATCTACAGTAGTTTTTGGTGTGCCCTATGCGTTGACATCTGTGACACTGGGGTGTTTTACGATTAATTGTTCGTGGCTCTACAGTTACTACGGTGTGATATAGATTTTTGACGTTGAAAATTTCGTTTGCCTTTGCATTTGCGGTGAGGAGTACTGCACAAACGGGCATAGGCGTTTTATCTTTATTTAAAAGCCTTGTAATTCGTGTTATAGGGAGGTTGAGAGGCGCTAGCTCAGCATGAATGTCTTCTTCAGTTAGAGAAGGAGGAACATTCTTTATAACTACCGATAGGGGTTTCTTGTTGGGATTTTGGTAAGTATGAAATTCGATCTTATTTGTTAAGTAATGTTTCGCTAATTTTCTATAATCGCTGTCGCTTGATAATGTGATTTTCAGTGATGATGAATTGAGAGCCGTTGAAAACTCACCCTCGATAATAGTTTTGATATCATTTACAACTTCTTTATGGTTGACTGGGCCGTGAAGAAAGATAGGTGGTATTTTAATTTGAGGTGATACATTGACCTCTGCTTCTTTTGAGGCAGACGGCTCGAGATGTTCGGGTAAGTAATATTTATTTCTTTCGAGTAATGATTCAGGATTCCATTGGTATTTCTTTTGTAAATCGGTGATAGGCGGAGAAAGGTGATGGGAATGTCTTTTGTGAACAGACATGATAGCACACTCAATTCACCCCCCCGTAGGGGGTGATAGTTAAAAGCTGACGAATTTACTGCTAAATATAAATAAAGTTTGTTACCAGAAATAAATAAACGATTGCTGGTTATCGCAGGCACCAAATGTTGATAATTTGTACTCGCACTTTCGAGTCGCGGAGTGAACGCTCGCACGTCCTTGCGGTTCGAAAGTAAAGCGCGAACTCATATAAAATTTTAATTATCTCAAAAATAATATATAAATACAACATTGAGCCTTAATCAGCTAATGTTAAACAACACCATATACCATTATAGTATGTCTTCAACCAGTGATAATGGTCGAACTGGACAAGAAGCGAATGTCAATACATGGCAAAAATTAATACCCAATAAAAGAAGAATGATAAATCCTAATATTAATCAAGCTTTACCTTCAAATACCAGATTCGCTAGATTATCTGTAGATAACGAAAAAACAACTACAGATAAACAACCAGAAACCATTGTTCTAAAACCGCTTATAACATCTATTTGTGGAGTACTTAATTAGCAAGAAACGACTAACAAACGAAGAAAAATAGTAAAAGGTGAGGGGTATAATACAAAAGCATTGGTTGACAATACAATAAAATTACTTACGGAAAAACTTTATAAGAGAAAAGAAAAATACACATCAGATTCCTCAACCCAAAAAGAAGTGAGCTTACCAAGTGGTAATTATACATCGAAATCACATAACTAATATACAAGAAAAATTCGGAAAAACTAACACAGAAAGAGCATAAAGTTAGAAATATTGTAAATGCAAGACAATGTGGAGAGGCAGGCGTGTAAATAGCCGCTCTCGTGGTGCGGTGTGGAAACGTAGTACGACCCGTTTGGAACGTCAACCGAGGAGGCCCAAATCGTCCCTTAAACGGCCGTCGCGTAAGCGGATGGGGGCGGCTACCGATATCAACCAACGAATATTGCCAAGTCGCTCACCTGAATCAGCTTCGGCTTCGGCTTCGTCGGCGATTCCAAGGTGGCCACCTCTGCGCTGCGGATCTGGTATCTGCGGGTAGCGAATGTTTCTTGCGGGGTGAAGACACGACCGAACTGGTCGCGCTGTGGATGGCGAGTGTTTTCTTGCGGGGTGAAGACACGACCAAATTGGCCGAGCTGCGATGCGTGAATGTTTCTTGCGGGGTGAAGACACAACCGAACTGGTCGCGCTGCGATGCGTGAATGATGCCGGGCTTCGCCCCTGGCTTGGCGGTAAGTCTTTGCGGGCAATTTTCATTCGACAGCACCTTTCATATCAAAAGGTGCCGCCGACGGCGTATGCAGACTTGTCGGCTGAGCAAAAGCCCATATGCCGTTTTGTGTGCGATGGCAAAACGTGCAGATATCAAAGGCTCGCATGCCGCCGCGATATAAAGCGGTTCAAGGGCGAAAAGGCCGCCACACCACAATGAATGGTAAAAGAACCATTAAATTTATTTTTCATCGACTTAGAGCTTGCAGGATATTGACAAAGTACAAAGTATTCCAACTCAAATCTCCAAAACAGACAAGGGGTACGTCACAATGTTATCAAAACAAGCAAAGGTACTTTGCAAAAAACTTTATATATGTGTAAAATGCAGAATACATAACACTCGAACTACACAAAGAAAGAAAAATTATATAATTTTATCAAATCCTTTTAAAGAAGCCAATGTTAATAATAAACGCAGTATCCAACAAAATACAAAAATTTTCACAGATTCCTACACTACCGATCATAGAATAGAAACACTTCTCCTACGACGAAATACTAATTACGCAGATACTTTAAAAGAAACAGAACCATCAAGGCAATTTTACCTTTCTAAGCCAATTTTTAGAAGACAATGTTTCAACAATTAGTCCAATAAAAGAGCATAGTCTTGAAGATGCTTTCAACGCATCTTATCAAAACTTGTTAAATTTATTAGAATCGCTCTGTGGGATATCAGTGGCCTTGTACAACAAACATAAAGCAGAAGTAGAAGTAAGATCTGCCCGGAAAGTGGGGTACTTTACGGACAAATCCTACTTTTACAAACCACAATACTTAGCCTATTACACCAACTGCCTGGAAAATACTGCCCATGCTGGCACAGAAATACTGTAAAAAATACAATCAGTTACTTTAAAATACCATCTTACTAGCTAACAGTATTTGCTGTTTACTACCCTCCTTGGCACAATTTGAAAAAGTACATTTTGTAGATTCTTTTTAAGCTTTAGGAACAACGTTTATTGCAGGAGGTGATTTCAACAGGAAATATACGATACGGTAAAATTGTCGAATTTAATTCAAGAGCAAAACTACTCATTTTTATCTACAGAAACTCTAACTTATTAGTCTTTAAACCTCTTAAATTAGACCTCTTAAATTCAACTTTTTTATCACCATAAAAATTTTATCATCATATATGACTGTTCTACCCAGTTTGCCTTCAAATCACTCTCATATAATTGGAGTAATTAGTACATTTCTTATCTACAGAAATTCTATACACAATATGCACACCAATTGGGAAGATTATTATAAAAAGTGAAAAATCTCAAATATATTATTGAAGTAGATGAAGCAAACACACAACCCACCAAACTACGCCTCAATTAGCAGCATAATCCAGTAAGTTACCAACAAAAACTAAAACTTACTACAGAAAAAGTCAATCTTTAGATAAAACTGCGCTGTATCACATAAGCAATCAACTAAAGGCAAAATCAGGAATTTACGCGAAGCTCCAATTATGGATGCTTTATCAATCTGAATAGCTTTAACAATTCAATAATGAAGCTATTAAACAACTCAAACCCCCTGATGTCTCCTATAGACTCAATGATCAAAAAGAAACAAATATATAAATTTCTAATATTTCGCAGAACATACCTTCAATTTAAGGTTGTACTCTAAACAAAGTTTATAAAGTAATAAGTTTTCCAGCTACCAAAAAGCTACAGCAAGCTCATTGTATAGCTCATGTAATTAACAAAACAGTCGAACAAAAAATATTCTTCGTTGATCTTTCTAGATCTTTCTAGATTGCTCTATAAAACCAAAAAGTTTCGACTTACTACAGTCGCTTCAAGTTTTTTCTCAGTGATCAAGAATTTGGAACTAAGGAGAGGATGTATGTCTGAAAACTTTTCGATCAAATTTGGAGTTTCATAAAGGAACGTCTTAGGACCAATGCTATACCTGCTTTACACAGTTAATATGCCGACTAACAAAGACACTGTTATTAATACCTTCGCAAAACACACCAGCATTTTTGCCACGCATGAAAGTCTAGTAAGAGATTCACATATCTTGCAAAATCATCTGGATTAGCTACAAACCTGACTACAACTTTGAAAGATTACAATCAATAAAATCAAATCTAAATATGTAGATTTAGTATAACCATAATACAGAGAAGTCAATCCAAAGTTACCCGGATGCTAACCAATGCACATAGGTATGTGGTTAACCAAATTATTCGTAGAAATTTGGGAATGTCCTTTGACAAGGATGTCATCTAACCTAAAAACACAAAGCATTACGATAGAACAGAAATTCACACAAATACTTTATTACAACTAATAGTAAGAAGATTGTAGAGGTACTAGTCAGCAGACCTGAGAATACGTAGAGGTTCTATCACTGAGTGGAGGCCTCGTCATTCCATTACAAGAGAATTTTCGCTCTTAAGTCAACGCATTAGCTTATAGGATGTATTGTATCTTGTGGCTAACAAAAAAATTAAATATTAAAACAAAGATATCGCTTAAAGAAAACCTGCGTGATTCTATGAGCGTACTAATATATTTAACAACAATGTACATAATTATTAAATAAACTGTTACAACGGAGACTCAAAGGATGATTTTAGTAATTTATTAAAAACTCTGTCTATATTACTAATATTTTTGTTACGATGTTATTTCAAGTATTACTATAACATAAATGTTTTGATGACTTTATTTTGTTTGAAATAAAAGTACTTTAAAAATCTTGAAACATTGCTTACATTGTTTATTCTTATTAAAACAACTTTTGTATACAAATCTGCTCCATAAATTATTTTTATTAGAAAAATAAAATAACATGATAAAGCGGGATAATAATAATCACTTGTTTATACCTGATTTATTTACTAACCTTTCTTTTGTTTACAGGTGAGCACAAACTTATCTTGGGAAACTAAACAGGTGCTGATTTGGTATTTGTAAGTATGCTTTTGAGTGAAGGATCTTAAATGGCTTAGCTAAATTAAAAACAAAGTTTCATTTTCAGTGTTGTTAGCTGGATTGTCAATTGATATGACAGATTATCCACTAAAAAATAAAAACAAACTTTTTAACATCAATTATACCCCATAAATATTTTTATATTGATTTTAGGATGTTATGAGGGTGGGTGTGAGGATAATTTTGGGAAAACTTTGATTGAACGAGAAGAGGAGTTGCTTACAACTGCGAGTTTTTCGCGCAGGCAATAGAAGTAGCCCAGGTGGTGCACTTTCAGTCCCACCTGCAGTCTAGACCATCTCGACGCTCAAGCTCTTCGATTCGGTTGGTTATTTAAGAATGGAAATGATCTAGATCAGCCAAGTGGCCCGGCGGCTAGGCTGGGCCTTCGGTTCCGGCGGCAGTTGATCGCATATGGGCGACAGACTATCTGGTGTTGGGAATAGTTTTAACGACGTCCCGAGATATCAAGGAATTGTTGGGAACATGTGTCTTGTTAGAAAACAATTTTGCATTTTTCACTTTGACGCTCCCTGCCGTCCAAATTCCTCTTGATTACTCTACCAAATTTTCCCACAATCATCCCCCAGGCTAACCCACATAACAAACCAAAGATTCATTTGAAAATATTGGTTGGTCATAGACCTAATGTTAAAAAAGTTGTTTTTATTTTTTTGTAATAAAGTTACATCAAATCGATGACCACGGTCAAACGACATTCGAGCCAACAATACTGAAACCGCCACTTCGACTGTGGGGTGTGTTAATAGCAGCTTCCGCTTGCAATTCTATTTCTTGTGCTATTATATAAAGTAACAAATTTTGCAGTGGGCCTTTTCAAGCAGATTTTATCTGCTAAGCTTACTGCTAAAACGTCACAACAATTATGTAGTCGACCGGAATCGATTCCGCTAGCCTTCCAATTCTGAGTCGAACTCCGGCCCACTTACCTGAAAATTATAAGATGCCGTACGCAATTCAAGAGTTCTAAGAAAGCAGTGGCCTAAAGCTGCTGGATGGTAAATTCAAGTTTTATTAAACGTTGCACGACAATGTTACTTCAGAGCGTTTGTGCATGATAAAACTTCGGTAATAAATCAAATGATTCGGCCCAGCGCGGTAGCTTTCGTTTTATTGCCGGAATTTCATTCAAAGTTTTTAAACGTATTTTCGACTCGAAGTGATAAAAGCATTTTGACGCAGAGGTTATTTAAAAGAATTTAATTTTCTGTATTATACCCAAGTCGCTCCCGATTGTATCGACTCTTAAATTTATTCTGTCGTTTATGCAAGGAAGATATAAAAGCAAACAACTTTTCTCGTAACTAGCGCCGGCTAGAAGTATAACTTATTATTGTGTTGGAATATTTTTATTAGCAAATAATTTTTAATGTACTTATTTATAGTAGGTGTGATTGTATATTCAACTACGTTGGGTGTACAACTATGAATTAGACGGATGATGACTAAGCTTTTAATTAAATTTTTTCAATGGACTTAGTTAATTGCAATAATAGACCTTAGTAGAATATTTGATGGGTATTGACTCTTTGTCCTACAATGGTATTCTAAAGGGTGTGCCAAATTGAACACCGGATTTTTTGTCTTGTAGTCGTCGACTCTGATACTTTGGCATATGTCGTTTACCATTCTTCAGATTAATAATAATAGAATATTCTACAAAACACAGCAACTTGTTGTGGTTAAAAGGCATTGCAAATTTGGGGAAAATTTTGAGATGACGGTACGAAAACTCAATGGAAGTTTTGGTACACCAAATCAATTGTCTGAAGATTGATTAAGAGATTTAATGAAATTTGATTAATAATAGATACAAAACCTTGTATTAGCACGGGGTAAGCTCCTACGAAAATATTGCTGTAGTTAGTCAAATCTCAAAACATCGATGCGGTATTATGCATAACAATTGGATATTTTGAGATGCTCACTAAATACCTACACCTTTATATGTACAAAATTCAACTAACGCAAGAGGTTAAGCTTGCTGACCATTTTACCTTTGGCAATTCGTCAATTGGTTTTTAGGGCATCATGAATTGGATTCTCAGTTTAGTCGAAAAATGATCTTTGAACTTGACGGGTTCATTAACAAACAATATTGTCACACTTGGTGTTCGAAAAATCTTCGCATAAGTCATAGAAACCAATTGCACCCCCAATAAGTCACTGTTTGGTGTAATTTTGGACAAGTAGTGTGATAGACTCATACTTTTTCAAAAATGACACTGAAAATACTGGAACTGTAAATGGCGATCGTTATCGTTACATGGTAACACAGTTTTTGGTATCAACTGGGAAGTATAGATCTGAAACAATTGTAGTTCCAATAGTAAGGCATCACCTACTATACAGTTCGAGTAACAATCGATTTACTGCAGCAAGAATCTTCTCGTCGCGTAATTTTACAAAATGCCGACTTACGTGGTTAAAAAGGTTTTGTGGTAACTCCTTTTTGTGGAGTTACCCAAAATCAAAGGTCCACGCTAGCAATCCACAAATAATGATTACCCCAAGAACGAAGTTCGATGTGTTATTGTTGAAGTCTGTCGATTCTGTTCTATGAATGTCTTTATCACTTTTTCTCCTTACAAACATTTTATTTTCTCAGAGAGAAAGAAAAACATGAAGAATTGTTTGGGAGACTCAGAGAGCGACGATTTGTATATTAGATCCTGTACTATTCTACTGCTGCAGATGTATTACCGTTTCGATAGCCATACAAAAAGCCATATCAGTATTTTTACAAAATTGCACCCCAAAAATCCCTAACTTGCTTCATCTATATCTCAAAAACAATTGAGAATTCGACTCAGATATATCGGAACTTTTTTGCTTAAAATTTTCCAAAGAACCTATACACGGAGTCTTGGAACATACTCGTGGGACACCCTGTATAGTCCTTTTTATAGAACAAAAATTTTATTTATGCTTTACGGCGAACAGCTTGTAGAGACATGAGTGTGGTCGAATCCCAGATTTAGAATGAACGACGGTATACTAATAAATCTAGCAAGTACTTAAAATCTAGGGTGATTTCTAAACTCGTTCCAAGAAAATCGTCGCCGACCAATTAGACCTTGTCTTTTTTAGGAATCGAGGGTAAGAGTATAAACACATTTGGCTATAAAGACTCGGCCTGTCTCTATATTGAAAAACCAGTAGCCTCTACTGAGGTTCCAAACCGATCCGCAAAAATTACTGTAAGCGCTGTATTTCAATCTCAGTGCATAAAGATGTCATTTGAGGGCATGGGGCTTAATTTACGCTCTCACAACCACCTTGAGCTAAAATACCACTTTTGGTAGAATATATTATAGAATGTATTTGTTTCTTAAATTAAAAAAAAACATTTGAAACCAGAGTCTTATAAATTTTATTGAAAGAAAAATTTGTTGTTGAATTTAAAAAGGCAACTAATGAAATTAAAGAAAAAGATTTGTTTGAACTTCCAAAGAGAACAACTCACATTTAAATCCCTACCTTCTTTTTGTATCATCTAAACTATTATGACTTTTATTATTTCTATTCTAATAGAAGCTCTTTCTAAGTATTTCATATATAGTAAAGATCATAATAAAAAATAAAAATTGTTATAATCCTACAACTTTCAGGAACACAAAACAAATGTTGGCGTATTTTAACTTCTGATCTTTATGTCTTCAGGCGTCATATTGGGACTTCAAGTCATTCTGTACACATTTCTTCGAAGTCTTTCTATCTCTTGTTAAAAATTTTATTTCATCAATTTATTTTGCCTTTTTTCACCCCACTCCTATCTTGTTTATCCATTTTCTTCTTGACCTGCCTCTTTCTTTCTTTCTGCTGTCCTACTTCGATTACAATTGTAGTAAATCTATGATGCTTTATTCTTATATCAATTTTTCTATTTTTTGTAACAATACAACCTAAATATTCACATGCTATTGCTATTTCAAATAGTTTTTCTTTACATTTGATATCTTTGTTATTACAATTATCCCCGCGTCTTTTCACTTACTATAATCATCTTAATACTTTCTACTATTACTTCTATCCTTAAATGCTCTATTCCTTTAATCTATAAGTTTGCTAATCTCTATGTTTTTCTTTTTTTCTATCAATACTATAATCAATTTCATCTAATAAATATTTCTGTATTTAATTAAAATATTTAACTGTTTTCCTTTTTCTTTAATGCGTTTAATTAACGTATCCACAAGCATTATAAAGTAGTTATATAGTAGTGGGTTTAGGCTGTCTCTTCATTTCATTCATTTAGCCATTCTAAATTTTTTCAATCTTTTCCTTGCGATTGTATTTTGGTCATAACTATTTCATATATACTTTTAATTATTTGAGGAAATTTATTAGGAACTTCTATTTTTATTAAACATTTTCATATTTATTTTCCATCTATTATATTAAATCTTAGTTTCAAATTTATGAATGTTAAAAAATTTTTGCTCCTTCTTCCATTATTATCTTTATTATTCTTTTTCCTACTCACTCAACTGTTGGCTCTGTCAGTTCCAATTTTTGGCTGTGCGGTAATTTCTTTCATTGTATTGCGCTTTTTTCTTATATATTTTTGACAGTATCTTTCATGTTATTAGATATTTTTTATATATTTTATGCTTTATTGGATATGGTCTATACCATCATTTTTTCCATTTAATCATCCCAGAAACTATTTTATTTTCTCCAAATGTCTTTACCATTTTGATTTTTTAAGAGCTTTTCTTGTTGTTTTTTTTCTTATTATTTCGTCCAAATTCCTAACATTTGTTTCGTTTCTACTTTTAATTTATTTTATATATCGTTTATCATTCCTATTTTATTTTTTTTTATTTCTTTGTAGTTCTTTATTTCTTATTTGGAATTTTCTATTATCTATTTTGTATTATCTGTTTATTCTCACAGTTTCTTTTCACTTTTTGACTTTCGTTATTTTTATAATCTTCTGTTATTCTATATTTTAATTTGGATACGAATCTTTTCTTAGGTAGTTTTATTCTTTTATTAGTATCTTTATTTTATAATTTTATTATTTTGTTTTTTAGTGTTTTCTTCTTCCTCGTGTATTCCTTGTTTTATTTTATATTGCGCATCTTTCCTCTAGAGATATTATTTTAGTTTACCGTATGCTAGCTTCTACAATTCCTTTTTTTTTATGGTACTTTGCATATTTTCTTTGTGTTTCTTAGTTTACAAATTGCCAATCTGCTATATTCTTTATTTTTCTTTTCCCTTGTTGGTTTTAATGAAACATTTGTTAGTACTTATTTATGATTACATTTTATATCTGATTTTTCTGTTTTTATGTATTAAATTTTTCTGGTTTTATGAGTGAACTATATAATGGCTCAAACTCTTTAAGGTTCTTTTTATAACAAATATACATTTATCTTTTATTTTTTGTTCTCATCATATCTTTAACAAAAAACATCGGTCATCTTTGTTATAGTTATATTTATTGTTTGTTTTTTTTCAAAATGAAAAGTGTGAATGTTACTTACGTAAATCCCTGGCTAGTGATTAACTATATGGACTAATTTCATGCAGGCTCATAGAAGAATCAAGACTTACAGGCACTTATGGGTAGATTTCCAAAATTAAACCATAAAGTTTAGTTCAGAACTGTTTTACAGTTTATGTGAACAATTTTTTATGTTCAGCTTCAGCTGTTTTTAAGAAAAGTAGGATCATAAAAATACTAGCTTCTGTACGACCGTGTTTTTCTTGATCATGCTCGCCTACTTCTATGGAAAGCTTTATCTGGATTATGCAACATTATCACCAAATAAGCAAAATTGATCCTTAGGATTAAATTTAAATATCAGAAGATTTCAGTAATTATGGCGTCTTCAAATACGAATCCCAGTTTTAATGTAGACACTTTGACAATGCGAACGAAATTTGTTAAACCTTAGATGATAAAATACATTCGTGAAATTTTTGAACGCATAAAGAACGTTATATAATAATAAGACGATTAAGCCTATAGATAGAAAAAATTTACATTAAGAAAGTTAAAAATAATAAAAAAGTTTTAACTACTACCAATTTCTTATCACTATGTGTTTAAGTCAGTTTTCTTGCTATCTTTCGATTTGTGTTAAATCGTCTTGACTTTATCAAGAAATTAGTTTATACAATCATATTTCATTCTAATTTCTGATGTTGAAACAATAGAAGTCTTAACTTTATCAGAGGAGCCAGTACTTAAGATCCTCTACTGGAAGTAACTCTGGATTAGAATTAAAAACATTTGAGAAAAGCAACTTCTTGTTATTTAAAATAATTTCACAAATAACCACAAATATTGCGACTTTTGATAGGAGATATGATTTTTTATTTATTTATAAAGAAACCAACATAATTTGATTTTTAAATAATTTGTTATATAGTCAACATTTTTGACATTATCACCAAGTGTCTAACTTATATATTATCAATCTTGGTAAAACAAAAATATTGATATAAGTACTATCAAGCTACTCATTTAGAAATTTACTACTTACTATTAAAATGGGTAATACTGTCAAATGCTGTTGGTATTTTAACAGAAAAATGTTATTCATCCATTTATAAGACTATAACTAAGTGTAGATCAATTAGATGAATGTTTTTTCTTCCGTGCTCCTATTTTTAACAAAGTTTTATAGGTAGTTGCCTCTTAATTGACCACTTTTGTTAATTTTTTTTGCTTTTTTTTATTAACTGATATTAATTTTATACCACCATGTTCCTATCAATACATCTCTATATTTATTTACTGATTAGTATGTATGTACTTCTAATTATTTTTATAACTGACGTTACTTTTATTTTATTTGTTAAAAGGTGAAGGAGGCCTTTTTGAAACAGCAATAAACAGAACAACATAGATTCTGTTCAATGTTTTATTGTACCATCACACAACAATGCTTATCATTTGGTCAACAACCAGTTTTGAAGATGATATCGTCCAAATGTTTGCCCGGGTAAGCGATACACTCCTACAGCCTCGCCTTAAAGGTCCACAATGCTTGCAGAGTCAGTTCCAGTGGTACTGATGCGATCGCGTTACGAATGACATCCTCACAAATAGTTCAGCCTGTAGTTGTCCCCACAAAAAGAAATTGCCAGGGGACAGGTCTGGTGATCTAGTCGGATATTACATGTCACCATATAATGAGATATTTTATTTTAAGCTATATTTTTCAGTTCATTCCATATTTTACCCGTTGTTCGTCGCCATGTCATTTTTGGCCTCTCTCTTTTTCTGGTTTCTTGGGGTTCCAGTGTAATGCCTTACGTACTATATTTGTTCTTTGTTCAATCCAATTCCATTTCGTTTTAACTTTCTTTTGGCCGCTTCTTCGCTACAATTTTTCATTAATCACGCAATTTTTCCACTGTATTCTTGTTATCCTACGTAGCTTTCTGTTGACAAAGACTTGGATCTTGTTATCTGTTGCTGCTGATGACTTTCAAGATTTGCAGTCATAAAGTAGAGTAGATTTCACATTAAGTATCAAAGTTCCTGAATTTTGTTTTGATTGTGAGATTATTGCTGTTCTATATGTTATTTAAGTGTCTTAAGGCTACTCTTGCTTTGCTTATACGTTGCTTTATATCTTTTTCTGTCCCTCCTTTGACTGTGATTATGCTGCTTAGATAGCAAAACTCATTCCCTATTTACTGGAAGGACGGTATCGTTGTCAAACTGGCAAAAAAGGTGACCTTACAAAAAGCAGAAACTGGAAGGGCATTACCTTACTGAATACGATAAACAAATATGTTGCACACATCATTAATAATCAGCTCTCTGGCTACATAGAACCCAAGTTACAAGATGCACAGTGCGGATTTAGACCGAACAGATCTTGTATAGATCACATTAACATCCTACAATTATGGGCTTTGGCAAATTCTAAAGCTAAATGGTATACCTCATAAGCTAGTAAAAATCATAGTCACTATACAAAGAAGTCAACTGTAAGATCATGGCAACTCGGGATAACTTGAGGACTTCAAAAATTAATTATACCACATGGACTATGCAAACGAAATTTGCTTATTAACACACACAGCCATGCAAAGGAAAATAAACAGGCTTACAAAACAAGTAAAGCTGATCGGTCTAGAAATCAATACTAACAGAACTAAAATGTTCAGCCGTTCAATATCAACAACAAACCGCTTGTAATGAGATGATGCGGCCTGAAAACATTCGTTACGAAATAACCGTTGTGTCATCACATAATCGCCATTTTAAAAATAAATTTTCGCAAAAACGTATAATATTCATCACTCCACGCCATGATGCGCAGTAAAATAGCATACCTTGTGCTGCAAAAGGATGTGCGACTTGAGTGTCATCTACTAATACACTGCGCGCGGCGGTCAATTCAAAAAGGGAAAATCATTCTGCCGGACCCTGTATTTGTTTCATATTTCTGCAACACGACTTCATCTTGTTTCCTTAATAACTGAATACCCATCATTTGCTATAACAAATTTTCTTTATTTTTGAATATTCAACATTCTTCGTATAATACGTTTTTTTTTTGGCTACTAAATCGTGACCATAACCGCTCTTCCCTTCTATCATCTGAACGAGATGTTTTTTTATTTTAAAATATTATTTTTAATCTTTTTCTTATATTTGTAGATATTTTGCTTTATTTTATACTTTTGCTGGAATTTCTTGATAAAAATTATACCTTTAATTTTTCTTTTGATTGTTATAATAAGAAAATATGTCTAAATCAAGGCTAGTTAGTATGAACTTTTTATGTGTTATAAGCTGTTCTAAAATGTTAAACAATTATTTTTGAGCGATGAAGCCATCAAATTTAAGTCCTTTATCAGGTAATTTTGTTATACATTTAATTCTCTTAATTTTCCATGTGCGAAATACTGTTATACTAAAAAACTTGGCATTCCAGGTCCGAGACGGATTTTAAACTGGCTCAAAAAAAGTTGCCATCGAGCATCAAAAAAATAAATCGAAAATGCGGTGCGCTTTGGTGGCAATTGTAGGTCTGATTACCGTAAATTTTTAAAGCAGTTCCGCTGTTAACTGCACCAAAGTGCCGCCTGCGACACTTAAACGCCATTATTTAACACGGTCAGAGATGGCTCGTTTCCCACGTTTTATGGCGTTCCATTCGGAATTATCTCCCCATTTAAAATTAGCCGCGCCGTTTTGGGCGAAAGCGGGATTTTTTGCTTTTTAATGAGGAGCGCCAGAATCAGGGTGCACGTGCTCGTTTACACTCCTCCAAAGGGTCTGGGAGCCGCGGTCGTTAACAACCCGAGAAGAGGTGACGCCCTACGGCTAGGTCTGGACTTGCCATGTGCGTTTGAGGGGCCGTCTGCTTGATCCGGCGTGAAGTTCTGGAGTCGTAATTATTTGCCAAGATTAGCTCGAGAAAGGAATTCTACTTTTACACTCTGCCCAATTTCAGCAGAGGTCTGCAGGCTTGTCTGCTACAATCCCTCGGAGGATAAACCTAAGCAAACACAATTTAGTGCTGGGAAGAATTAGGTCCTGAATGGTGCTATATTAACATAGAAAAGGTTTGCTCTTCCAACTGGCATCATGTTGCAGACAAAGAGACCTATATCGATAGAACAGTTTCCGACAAAGGATCTCGAGACATCATCAGGAGCAAATGTTAGGAGAGGAGAACGGTTTTTAAGTTGCTCTGTTTCCAGCGTTTCCCCAAAAGAAACGCAGCTCTATTCTTCTAATAAAAGCTAATGCGTTGTGCCCCTATTCCTGGTGTTGGCGATAAAATCGAATACGAAAGGCCGAATAGCCACACATAAAAACTCCTTGGTTGTTTTTGCAGTTTTGTTGGAACAACTAATGATAAAAAGGGCATACCTCCTGGCCTACATCCTCACAACTCATCGATCCAATCTCGTTACTTTAAAACGCCAGCAGATGTGTAATATATAGTGCGTGCTGCGATATTGACATGCATATGTATATTAATGATTTGTAATGTACCGGGTCAATGTAATAAATAAAGGAACTGGACAGCCATTAATGAAATTGTGCTGTAATTATTAACGCAAACGTGACCAACAGCCAAGCCTAAGTTTCATCAACGCTGCACTGCGCAGCTTCGAGCTTCATTACTTCGCATCAGCTCAAAACAAAAGCCCGGATAAAAATAAAACTATAGATAACTGTCCGGCAGTGACAAGAATAAATAATACCCGGATGAATTCTGTAGGTCAAACGGCGCAGGTTACAAATGATGTATTGGGGGCGGGCGATCCGAGCTTTGTTAACGCTGACCGAAGTTGAACTGTTGAAATAATGTAAGCTGCTGTTCCGCGCCCCATTCTGGGTCACTGATCGAAATCGAACAAACCTAATCTGCGCCATGGAGGCGTTTTCGCAATATTGGAGGGTTATTGGGGTTAATTGCGGCGGACACGTTCCGTTTTTGTTTAAATTAAAGATGCGCTCGTCAAAGCAGCGCGCTATTACATCATCAAAAGTTAAATACGTGTTTTTCCTAAAGCACCAGCGTAGTTACAATATCATACATTTACATTAGGGTTTGTATGATGTCGATGTAAAATTTCATTTTTCTTATCTTCGGAGTTATTTTCTTAAACCGCACTGTTAATTTGGTTGCATAACTTACATGCATTTTACGATCATAGAATATTGAAAAAATTGATTTGATCAATACGAACTGAACATCAACGTATCTGCATTTCTTAAGTGATACCTGTTACCGTTAGATGTAGTCGTAAATTAAAAAAATTTCTATTTCTTTTTAGTTATAAATATGCTACTTTTTGAAATAATAATAATAATAATGGTAAGGCTCTAACGTCTCGGGTGGGAGCACGGACTGCAAACTGAGAGGTTAAGGCTTTCATATGTCCGACGCGGGGCGATATGGCAAGCACCGCGCCTTAAACGACCGCCATTGTTGCCCCTTGTTCGAAATGAACGTAGATACTCAATTATTTTTAGTGATCGAGTAGGCCACCCGCCGGGCACCAGAGAGCTCCGGGAATGGAATCCGGGTCCGTCTGCACCACAGCCCGCGCCTCAACCGCTTAGGCCACTCTGGCGATTACTTTTTAACAAAAAATCAAAAGTGAGATCAGTCACAACACTAATTTTTTCCAGTCTACTTGTTTACTTAAGTTGGATTGGGAAAATCAAGATTAAGACACTGTAAGCAGTATAACCTGATAATACATCAATTACAATGAAAATAAAAGTTAAATAATAATAATAATACCCCTTATTGTATATAACAATTACGTCAATAATAAATTTATCCAAAAATACAACAAATATTACTCACCTAAAACTACTTTTGAAATTCTTCAATCTTTAATATCAATACAGGCAATTATTTTGTTCCGTTATTTAATGAAATGTCCTTGTATAATGCTTACTACAAAATTTATTAAATGTATTTTTTAGAACATTGAAATATAAAAAGGTTAAATGTCAATTATAATATATTTAACAATAAATACAGCATTCTCCAGCGTTCTTATTAAAAATTAAAAAATAATTATTTATGTTTCCGTTCATTAAAATATTTTAACCACACCAAAAATATTCAAAAGTTGCATAAATTCAGTATCTATTTTTTTATTGAATTACTTTACAATATGTGACTAGGCGGTTTTTAATGAATTTTTTGACAATAATTAGTATTCCACTAAATATTTTCACAAAAAAAAACAAAAATAATGGTTTAATAATTAGATTAACCTAATATAATGGTGGTGCGGCTCTAGTTCTTCGAGTGGGAGCACGGCCTGCGAACTGAGAGGTTAAGGCTATCATACGTTTGCTCTCTCTGCCCGGTCGTCGCGCACCATCTCTGATGCGGGGCGATATAGCAAGCACCGCGCCTTCGACAACCGCCATTATCACCTTTTACTCTAACGAGCGCAGGTACTCAATTATTTTTCGAGTTCATTCCCGGTGCTTTCTGATGCCTGGCAGGTGGCCTACTTAGTCGCTAAAAATAAAAGGGGTAATCAACCTAATATTCTAAATCTAAATGTAGCACTGCACTACACACATCACACGAAACAAGTTGGTAAGTTACAAAACGTGAATATTTGTAGGCTTGGATTCATTGTTTACGTCTATTGCTGTTGAAATATCAAGGCCTTTTCGCATGATTTTATTGGATAAGTACGATTCGAATAGTTTGTAAAAATCAGGTGGTAATAACCAAATTACCCCAAATATTTCCAAAATCTTGATTTACATTAAGGAAAGTAAATTACTGTTTATTTTGAAACTCTTTAGTTATCAAGTCTATCACTGTAAACTTGCTTTATTTTTGATGTCTTTAGAAGCCCAATAAGTATTTAGCTATTTAATTTTAGTTTATAAGTATTGTAAGTTGTAAATCAGAATAACATCAAAGAGATTCTAAAAGAGATTAGGAACAAATTAATCAAGTTAGAAGACAAGGAAAGAGAGATGAGAATAGAACCAAAGATAAATACAAGCAGGACCAACAAAAATTAAAAATGAAAGCCACGAAAAGAAACGAGAGAACGAGCAATTGAAAAAGAAAATCCGCAAAGAAGACAAGAAAATAGAATTACTATAAAGGAAATCGAGGAAGAAAAACCTGATAATCTTTGGTATAAAGGAAACCGAAAACGAGAGCCTAGAAAATCAGCAATATGAGATAAAAGAAGTACTAAATAAAATAGGAGTTAAAATTATATCAAGGGAAGACATAGCGGATATTGGCAGAATAGCAAAGATGGACCAATAATGACAGAATTAATAAAAGGAAATAAGAAAGTCAAAATAATAGTTGACTAAGAATCCGAAAAAAAACAAATTGAAGAATAAGTGAAGATTATACTAAAGAAATATATATGTAAAGAAAACAATTACTAAAATAGATGAAAAAGGCAAGAGACCAGGGCAATACAGCAATGATTATATATAATAAGCTCAATGTGAACAGATCAGTATATATGATAGAAAACCCAAGAACACGGTTTGGACAAAATGGAACAAACTTATAGCCCAAAATCAAAAGGAAAAACGAGAACGGTAAGCAAAAGAATTTCCACTGAAAAGGATTTAAACAGGGAAGGATTACATGGTAATTTCCACTCGAATTTGAGCCACTTCATCTCGAATGGGTTATTTGAGGGCCTCGATTATGCTTGGTGGTTCATCCTAGTAAACTCTATTTTTCAAATAACCCCAAAGGAAGACGCTGCGAAGTCTGGCGAACGAGGGGGCCACGCAATATCCCGTTTTGAGAGATGATATGGTTTGGAAACAATCCGTTGAAAATATTAATGCTTACTCTCGCTGTATGGCTAGGAGCTCCGTCTTGTTGAAAAAATATAATGCACCACGTAGTAACTTTCGCGGAATGGAGAGGTTTCTGATAGAGTTCTTGAGTGTTTACGTCACTCTAAAACCGGAATTTTTGTTTATTCGTTTGCAACCGGACAAATGAAAATGGGCCTTATTACTTAGTTGTGCACAATGTCCTCAGCTTAATGAACCAAGTTCAAAAACTATTCACAGAAACGCCTTAGGGTGGCATAACTTCATTGAACGATTTGAATTTTGTACGTGTGGTGGTGAAGATTATTATGCAAATTCCATCTTATCATTCTCGTGGAAATCTGAATTCTCTCCCTTGGGAACAGCGAGATTGCTATTCTTTTCACAATTTCCAGTTATTTTGCCCCCTCCCCCCCCCCTATTTACTATATTACTAACAGTATGAAATTTAAAGTTCTTATTTGAACTCATCTAAATTAATGAATGGGTATATATTTCTGAGAACTACCCTAAAACTTTCCTCTTTTTCACTTTTTCTTTCTGATAAGACTTTGTACTATTTATAGTTTAATGTTTTGATATCGTATTTGCCTTTTGTTAATTTTTCCAAAAACTTATTAGTGCGATATTTTAAATTGCTTTCTTTCAAAAATAACTTCTTTATTGGTAGTGGAATCTTTTTCTAAAGGTTCATGACGATTTGTTGGATTTATCCAGTAACATGTGATTTTACTATGTTTAGACTGTAGATTGTTGATGTTGTTTTCGCACTCTCATTTTTTGCTGTCAACTGATTACCATTCGGATATTGAAGTGATTGAGATTAAGAGAAACTTATTTTATTTTGTATAGAAATGTATATAATTGATAAGTTGGATTATTGTAGTATGTCTTGTACACCATCCGTCTCAAAAATAACCGGAATTGCATAAAAAATAAAAACACATAAGAAATTTTGACAAAAAGCATTTTATTTATTGAAATTGCTCATCGTTGAGCATCGAATGTCTTTAGAGAGCTAAATTTAGTTAATGTGGAAGATAGTGCAAAAATCTTTGGTCAAAAAGTCAGCAAGCATTGACGAACAATGCGAAAGTGCATTAACAATCGCCAACTACCTGGTTCTCGGTATTCGGGGCGAACATACCAGGATACTCAACATAAATTTCTTTACTGTGGATAATCCCCTTGGAATAGTAAAAACCAATGAGCATCATTTTGATTTTTGACTTTTTCAAACGAGATTTTGTCAGACTTCCCTCATCTGGTGACCGCTATCAGCACTTTGGTTTCTGGATCGTATCAAAAACACCACGTCTCATCCGAAGATTTTTTCTCTTCGAGCTTCTTTAATGATGTTTGTGCAATATGCACAATTTTTGGTCATCCATCAATCGATGTGAAACAAACTTTATATATACCTTCTGCAGACTAACTTTTGTTTTTATGAATCTCGTTAAAGATTCTTTCAAAATTACGTGTTTTTTGACATTTCTTATCGTTTTAATTTATCTTCTTGAACATTTATCATTATCTACATCTCCTCTATTTTTCCTTGTTTTTGTGATAAATAGTCTCCTTACTCGTTTTGACCGTTTTTGCAGCACCTATATTGTTTTTAAAAAAATTGTTAATGTCTATTTTTCTAAATCAAACAAATCGTTTTGTTTTTTTTTATTCTTTTTTTAACTAATGTATATTAACTGCTACCACTTAATGCTTCGTATCATGTTTCTAGTGAAGAAAATGTAATAAAATGTTCACAGATTATTAAGAAAATTGACACTTTCTAAATTAATATCCCTCCAACAGATGGAGCTATTAATTTTGTTGAAAAGAGCGATTTTTGTTATCTTAGGACATATTGCTATAAATACTGATAATTGTGATAAAATTATACGAAGAAGGCATTGTAGATGTTAGCAAATATAATAATTTAAAATTTTAGGACACACTGCTTTAGTTACGAAATGTTCCTGCTTTAAGTGTCAAGATTTGACAAAAAATGTTTTATACTTGTTACTGTATTTTTGAAGACCATCTTGTTAAACAATTTCTGTTTCAGTTTTGCAACTACGAGTTCACAAACTTTTTTATCATACCTTGCATACTAACACTAATATTTTATTTTATTGCACTTTACTTTTGCTTAGTATAGTTTGAGTTTAACTACTATATTTTATTATTATATATTACCACTATAAGCCTAGTTTGCTCATGGCTTGATTAATTGTTTTGTTCCATGTTTTGTTATTTGGCGCTTTTTTTCCATCTTGGTATTTTTAGCAGCATTATATCTTTCTTGGTCTCTTCTTTCCATCTTTCTTTGGGTCCTCCTCTTCTTTTTTTCGAATTGTGCTTTTTAATACTGCTTTTGGCATTCTAGTTCCTCGCATTCTTTTCACATATCCCAACTGATGTTATCTTAGATTCCTTGTTCCTCTTAATTCTTTATACCTATTATTCATATACTTTCCGTAGTAGTTTCCTTTCCCATACTTCCAACATGTTCGTATTTGCTTTGGTCAAGGTCTAAATTTCGCTGGCGTATATTACAGTAGGTCTTATAGTAGTCTTATATACTCTTATATTCGCTCTTTTAGAGATGTGTATCCTCTTTAATATTTCATTAAAACTATAGATACATCGATTTTGGGCATTATTCTCCTTTGTATTTCTTCTTTAACATCAGGTTTCTAGTGAATGCTGTACCTAATTATAAGCATTTCTTCATTTCTTCAAACTTGTACACTTTTCTTCTATCCGTTAACATTCTCAGGTTTTGCCCTCTCTTAAATTCTTGGTCCGTCCATTCCATATTCTTGGTTTTTGTCTTGTTGATGTACATGCCTAACTTTCGTGATCTCTGCTCTAACTACCTTTTTCATCTCTTGTCTTCTTCTTGTTAATAATTCTAGGTCGTCTGTAAAGGCTAGGCATTGATGTCTTTTTTGATAGATAAATCCTGGTCTGTTTACGTCGGCGTCGCATACAGCCTTCTCCAGAATAAACCTGAATAGTACTGACGACAATCAATCTCCTTGTCTAACCGCTTCATTAACTTTAAAATTTGCTGATATTTTATTATTTACTCTCGCGTTATTTTCTGTCATTCGTAACGTTACTCATACTATGTTTATTAGTTTTTTGCTGATTCCTATTTCTTTTAAGACCTTGTGCAATTTGCTTCTTTCCATCCTATCGTAAATTTGTTTAAAATCGATTAATAAGATTATTTTCTGTTTTTTATATTTGAAGCATTTTGCTTTTATCTCCCTTAACACATAAATTTGGCCTGTTGTGCTTCTATCTTGCCTAAACTCGCACTGATATTCACCATAATACTTTCCATTGTATCCTTTAACTTATCTTTAATGTACGTTGCGATAATTTTATATGCTATATGCTATATTGCCTCTATTTACTACTTCGGTATGCATTCTTGTTTCCATATTTTCTTTCTAAATTTTTGAATCATTTCAGCTGTTATATTATCACTGCCTGAACTTTTGTTGTTCTTTAGCCTTTTTATTCCTTTAATCTAATTTTCTGTCGGCAGTTGTTTTTCATTTCCCTATTTATTTATACCCGTATTTATTATATTGTCTTTTTCAATGTTTTCTGTATCATCTGCACCATTTAATAGCTTGCCAAAATGTTTCTTTCATCTATTCAATATTCCATCTTCTCCAGCAACGATCTTTTTATCTTTGTATTTGTAATAGGCTGGTTTAGGCTGATACTCCTTCTTTTCGTTTTTTATTCGTTGGTATAGATTTCTAATTTCCTTATTCTTAAAGCTCTCCTCTATTTCTATTAGTGTATTTTTATTATATTGTCTCTTTTTACTTCTTAATAACCGGTTGTTTTTTTTTGCTCTACATACTTATTTTTTGACTTCTCCATTTCCTCAACTATCATCTTTAGTCTTAGTTTATTCTTTTTTCCCGTACCATGGTTTTCTTTATCTTTTTATTTCACTGTTACATTTTTACCAATTTTATTTATAACTGTTTTTATCCATTCCTATTCTTTTTCGATGTTGTTGCTCTGTTCTATGTGTTCTAATTTTTTCTTTAGGATCTTTTCATATTTTATCTGCTCTTCTTTACTCCTCAGTCTCACTACTATATTTGCTCTTGTCTCATTTCTCACTTGGTTTCTAAGACTCGGGATGATTTGTTTTGTCTTGATTCTTACTATATAATTGTCAGAATCTATATCCGGCCCTCTGTACGTCCTTACATTAGTAATGCATCTTTCTTCTTAAATAAGAATATGATCAATTTGGTTAAGAATCTGCCGGTAATATCCACATTTTCTTATGGATTTCTTTTTTTTGGAAACATTTCTGATTACCATATTTTTTCTTTTGCGAAATCAATTTAGAAATTTCCTATTGTTTATACAGTTCTTTCCTGCCTATTTTTACATTAGCATAACTTAATACAATTTTCATATGCTTTATCTAATTCGTTATAAAACTCTTCTTTTGTTTCTATGTCTTTTTCTGCAAACTGAGCATGAATATTTACAAAGGTAATACTTTGATATTTTCCCTTAGTTGTAACATACATAATCTATCCGAGATTTACTTCAAATTTACGATTGTTCTTTTTAACCTATTACTTATCATAAAACTTGTGCCTAATATTCTGTTTTCCCCCACTATTAAGAAATAAATATATTTCTATGTATACTGCATCTTGTCCTAGTTGTATTATGTATATCCTGTATTGCTACCAGATCGTATTTAATTTTTTTTTTCATTTATTAGATGTTTCAAATTTTCTTCTTTGAATAAAACTGTTATGTTCCATGTGCGTACTTTAAGTTGTTTTTCCACTTAATTCCTTTCTTTTTTTATTGTTGACTTCTTTATTAGTTTGCCTGGTATTACACCTTTCCTGTATTTTACTATTTGCTAGTATACTCTGTTTCTTTGCCTGGTCAGTTTTTCTATATATATATGATTCAGTTTTTTAGTATTGCTATTTCTAGTTTTTCTTTGTTTCTATTCCACCTTTATTTTGTTCCCTCTATTGTTATTTTATTATAGCCAATCTTTACCGTTTTTCTTCTTTGAATTTCTTTCCGCGCACTAAATCTCATTTGTCTTTTTTTCTCTTCTCTGTTTTGTTAATTCACTGTTAATATAATATTTTTCAGATTAAAATTTCTTTAGATTTGACTTATTTTTCATGACCTTTAATTTATCGCTCCCGCTTTCCAGTTCTATTTGACAATTTTTTGGGACTATTTTCGTTGCTGATTTTACATCTATCTTTAGGTGGAGTTTTTATAAAATTTGTTGTAGCTTTTAGTAACGCAGCTGCATTACTCGTATTTATTTCAAGCCCTTTATAAAAAACTTATTTTTTCTTTTTTTTGCTACCCATTGTAAGCTGCTTCTCATTTCTTCTTCTTTCATTTTTTATTTTATTTTTTAATTTCTTTATTCTTCTTTGTCAGGTTTTTATTTTCAAGTAGCTAGAATTTGATATTTTTACAGCAAAATGCTTTTGCTCCTTTTTAATTTGCTGCATTTTATTTTTTATATCTGTTTATTCTGCCTTTATCTCTTCCATCAGATTTAATATTTGATTTAACTTATCCTCATCTTTTTTTACAATTTATTTGACGTTATTGTAATTTGTTTACTCTTACCAAAGGTTCCTTTCGTTTGTCTCAATGCTCTCATTTTTTTATTCACTTCATCAGTAGCACACTGGTCTGAATCAGCCATTCTTATTTTTCTTATGCTCTGCTTCACTTATTTTTATTTTCCGTTCGCTTACTTTTCAGTTTTCAATATACGCTATTTAATTTTCAACTAGATGTGGCCCTGTATTTTTATTCGACTGCAATCAGCTCTACTTGATAAAACCTTCGCCCGGATCGACTCCTCGGTGCTGATTACCATTATTTAAAAATCACTTACCTGTATCTTTTTTTATTTTATATACTTCTCACATTCACTATGTTTAATTTCTCTAAGCTCGATACCGCTTAATTTTAGGTTCGAGCGTAATTTTGCACTTTCGCACGTACGATCGCCAGAACAGTACCTCCAATTACTACATTTTATATTTTTAATAATTTTAATATATAAGTGTAGTTTTTTGTAACTAAAAAAACAAAATTGTTCATAGCCAAATAAAGTTTTCTTCTGTCTTAGCCGACAATCTAATTTTAAATGCCTGGAAATGAACTGCAATAAGAAACCAATCTAAGATAATAAAGGTGTGATATATTCTCAATCTACTGATCAGTTCATTATTTGTTTATTCACCTGCTATCCGTTGTCATTTTTTCTCTCCATTATTTTCATTGTTTATCTATATGTCTATCTGTTTGTCTATATACTTGTCTATTTCTCAGCTAACGGTCTGTCTATCCGTCTAGTCAGCAACAACTAAAGAACAATTTGACAGATATGGATGACCCTTGGTACGCGAATGCTTAAGCTCAAAGGCTATTCGGCCATATTAAAACATAGCCTGTTGCGTATCAAATTAAAACCCAAACTGCTTAGAAACCTATTCATGAAATACCTCTGTACTTGCTCGGTGCATTGAAATCGGGGTAAAATCTGCTGGTGAAATATACAGGACGAAATTCATAATTATTTTCAAATTAGCATTATTGAATTTAATTAATGGGTACAGAAGCTTTTAGACTGCTCTACAAATTGCGTCAAAACTTGTTTTTATTCTCACGGAACTACAGCACTACTAGGATAACTGTAATTTGTTGTACTGCAGTGCTAATTAACTAAAGTTATTATAGCAATCGCAGCTAATTAGATTAATGCAGAGTTGTTATTAAGCACTCCTTTGTGAAGAGCTTTCGTTTAATTGAATTTTTGTTGCAAGTCCATTTCAGTTGTTTCCTCATGATTTTGCCTTTTGGCAGTCAAATTACAGTAAGCTTTATAGGCGGGAGGTTTTTAAATTATCGAAAAACTGTGCTGAGGATGTCCAACAGTGTAACTTTGTTTAAATCAAAATTTATTGCAATGCAGACAAAACAGTAGAACGAGGTTTGTTCCAGCAGCCCACAATAAAAAGCGCCTAACGGCTACATCTGGGGGTGCGAGTGATAATAAGGACGAACACCACCCAGTAGAGCACTTTATTTGACACAGCGTGCTTGCATAAATCCGGTGATATTTTAAGAAGCTTGAACAGATATTGAACTATATTTCGGCGCGCAAATGTAGTTTCTTGGAGCCAAAGCTTTTAAAACGATTGATTATGATGAGCAATTGCTGTTGTGTAAGTTTTGAGCAACTATTGCCAAAGCTGGTAGTAAACTTGGCCGTTGAAATATACTTCGGACAGCCATATTCCGAAGAATAGCTTTTATTGAGGGTTTTCTTCCATTAAGGGTATTTTATGGCGGAGAATGAATTCGTTTGGCAGTATAACATGTGCACGTTATCTTGCAGCATCTGATCAATGCGCGCCATAAAACAAGCTATGTTTAATGTGTCGCCAAAAGTTCCCGCGAACTCGTAAAGTGAATCCTGCTACCTTCTAAAAATTCAAAACGATCGAATTAATATTTCTACAGCTTACTAATTCCGTTCTACAATTAGTCTACTGCATAGCCATCTCATTTCTTTTAAATGCGTATCAAATATGTTACAGCATCTAATCAAAAAGTCTTTTATTTAACCTCTGAAGTTCAAAACCTACCCGTAAAAATATTCCAACATCTTACTTACTATCAAGAGTCTAGTCACCTTATTTTTAGTCTACTAGAAGTAAATCACATTTTTCTCTTTGCCATTTTAATGGTAAAAGTGGCATTAATCAACTTCTACATGACTTAAACTGACTTCTTAACTGACTTTTTAACTACTTCCCCCATATTCTCGAACTGATCTTTCCCTAAATAAGTTTTTCGGCTCAAAACTCCCAGTACCATTTCTATTAAAAGTTTTAAGATGACTGGTGCCTTTTATAACGCACAAATCAAAATATATAACTACCATAAACCACTGTTGATTTTGAATGTTGTCTTTTTTGCTTATCGCTGTTTTGCAATACAAATTTCTACTATCCAATACCAAAACAATTTGAAAGTATATAATTGAACTTCAAAAGGTTTCTGAAAAACGCTAGTGATGTCCATGAATTTCGAACAAATTTAGTTACACCCTGATCTATTTTCGTCATCATCATATGTATTTCTATCTTTTGGATCCACAACGCTCGACGAGGTAATTGCATGTTAAAACTTGTCGTTTTTTATTATTTTTCCTAAGTTTTCGTTCTTTTAAAATTAAGATGTCTTAGTGTTTTTATTATAGATTTCCTATCTTTTAAATTTTTCTTCGAATAAACTTTCGTCTTTTGCATGATGAAATTTTTGTCCAAATTTAAATACTTCTTGGTCAAAGTTGTTCAGTTATTGATGAGTGAAAAAATATCAATTTTCTCTACATCATCAAAACCTTTTGAAAACTGCCATTGTTAATGAATGTTTGATTTGCTCTCACTTTTAATATCTTTTCTTTGTCTGCTTTTTCATATCCCATTTATGCCTTATGGTGCTGGGTCCTCGATACATCTTTTGTAGTTGTTCCTCTGTCTTGTCAATATCCTGAAGTCCTGAATAGTTTTCTCCGTTTCCTTGCCAGCTTTTTGATGTTATGGTCCCATGTAATTTGGGATTTTCCTCTTTTTCTTTGACCTTCAGGTCCCATTTTAAATACTTTTCTGGGGTGTGCGTCAACTCTCGTATGAATAAGGTGTCCATACTATATTTGTTGCTTGTTTTCTACTTCCTCCACTAATAGTTTTTGGTCTAGTTCTTCTCTTATACTTTTGTTTCTGACTATCTCTTCTAGTCTCGCCTACCACTTTCCTTAGATACTTCATTTCAAATTCCGTTATTTTTATCTCATTTTATCTTTCAATGCCCAGGATTCTAACCCATACAGTAATGTAGATGTATATACTGTTTGGTAAAGATGCATTTTTGCTTTGACCTAGTTCTTTTTTGTCTATTAGGGTGTTGTTTATTTGATAGTAAATTTTATTTGTCATGTTTATCCTGTGTCTGACTTCTTGATTATTGTTCCTATGTGTTCTATTTGATCCACATACTCCAGTAGCTTGTTTTCTATTTGAATGTCCATTCTTGCTATTTATTCTTCTCTGGTGATATGCATTATTTTACTTTTATTGAAATTGATCTACATCCATTTTTTTTCTAGATTTATTTTTTAAATGTTTATATTATTCTGAAGTTGACGCTGGTTACCCGCTATGAGTAATATGTCATTATGTATGTATAAAGTGGGTCGTCTAGGTCTGGAAGTTTGATCTGTGCTTTGAAATGAAGATATAGATGTCCAAAACGATGGGACTGTTGAGACACAAATGGAAATGCTTATGTCAAAAGATGTTAACAAAATGTCTTAATAGAAACTTCAGAACCAACGGAGCATGCGAAGCGCCATGTTGACAATTCTTCTTCTGTACTGTATAGCAATTTTTCATTATTTAACCTACACTGCAGTTAAGCAAGTCTTGTACGAAAACGGAAACAACGAATATTAGAGAATGATAATCGGGCTATGAATCTCAAAGAGTATGATGCACTTATGGCGCTATGTTATGTAATATATGGCTTCTTTTTCATCAATACTATATCAAAACATTGATTCAAAAGAGTATTAATGTCTCTATGAGTTCAACGAAAAAACTAAAAATTTTACCTTATATCAGATATGTGGTCAAACAACATATGCCTAGCAGTCTGGAAGAACATGCGTGCAGTATCAAGTTCTGACTCATTATCATTTTATTAGGCAATGACAGTTACACTTGGACATTGTCTACTTCAAAGTAGAAATGCGGATACTGGAATAGCTTTCAGCTGGTCGGTTACGACCTATTTAATGTTCAATACTGTGCCAAAATGACGTCCTTTGAGGTGCATTTTTGCACGTAGGAAGAGGAAGAGTCGCACGGACTCAAGCTGGGTGAATAAGGGAACTGAGGAGCCACAGAGATGTTTTTACTTGCCAGAAACTTATTAATTGAAATCGCTCTGTGACAAGGCGCATTATCGTGATGCCCGACCTAGTTGTTCTTGTTGTTTGGTTTCACACGCATGACTCTTTTTCGCAATCGTTCAAGTACCGCTCGGTAGAATTGTTAGTTGACAGTGTGGCTTTGAGGAACAAGCTCTTTGTGCAGCAAATCAGCTCTTAATCCTCGACTTATTCATTCGTGCTTTTTTGGCCTGGGTGAACTTGTAGTGCGCCACTCCTGGCTCTGGCGCTTCGTTTCGGGATCCTACTGAAACACCCAAGTCTCATCGCCAAAAAGTCAAGACACGTGTTTTTCCAGTTATTCTTTTGTTCCAGCGAAAGGTTTTTCGGGACCATTTTCACGCAAATTTTCCGCATCTCAAATTAGTTGGTCAAAATCTGAAAAACTTTCTTCATAAAAGCGCATGCAAAAAATTATGATGTTCTGAGAACTCGCTGATGTTGAAACTCTGGTGTTTCATGGGTTCGCTCCGAGACTTTTTGTCGCGAAGCTTACCATCTCTTCATAAAAGCGCATGCAAAAAAATACGATGTTCTGAAAACTCGCTCTGATCATAAACGCAATATTCTTTAAAATCTTTCGAGTCGATTTGTGCTACAAAAAAGTAACTTTGTTAAAACGATGGCAAACAGTATCATTTAAACACGTCGATATTTGACAATATATGAATAATCTATTAACTATATTAATCGTTCATTGCGTTTTACAATTATTACATTTAATTTATAAAAAATACTTAACTACGTTGATGTATAGAAATGACTGAATTTAAAGCTCATCGATTAAAACTTTGACCATACAGCACAAATAGGCTTGTAGTAACTATAGTAGGACTTGTAGTACCAGCATGCAAGGTATGACACATCCGAAAAGCAAATGTCAATGTAAGTTCCACGATTATTGACGAATCATCCAAATTCAACTGCGTCTGAAGTCCATACTCGATAAACATTTCCACAATATCCTCGTTGTTTTCGGCAGAAAGGTCGAGATTGATGTCTCCAACGTACAGTGCATCCTTTTTGACCCTTGACAGTGATGCCCGGAGCATGTGTCAAAATCGCTGCTTTGGGAAGGTCGGTGACATGTAAATGGTAACAATGGAGAGCCTACCATATTTGACAGTTACAAAAATGCAGTGACCGTTGGATGAGGTTTCAATCTTTACCAAAGGAAAGCACTTTGCTGACGTTGTTGGAGTCTTATCTATAAAGGCAAAAATGATGTAAAAATATTTATTTGAAGAAACACTTGGAAACATGTCATGTTTAAAAGGGTAAATATTTCCCATAACTTTTAAAAGCACCGCAGCCTCTTCAGAATTTCTTGCTTCCCTGCAGTTTGTAGGATGAAACACGTGGAATCCGGGAAAAGTCAACTCATCTTGTTCTAGAAGATGAGGTTCTACAAAGGCGATTAAATCTGCAGACATAACGCATGGATCAGAAGTAGCATCGTGAAGGTGACTGGCCAGTGACTGCACATTGTGGAAGTAGAACTTGTGGTAGTAATCCGGGATGTCCTGAAGGAATGTCAATTTAAATTGATACGGCTTTGATTGAATTCTGGCCAATTCCACTGTCACTAGATCCGTCTTCAGGAGGAGCACCAGGAGGAAGAAATTCACCGTCAATGAAGAGTCCATTTATCCCTGTTGCTCTGCTGCAAGCAACGTACAGCTCCTGTCGTGTCAATCTCCGCCATCCAGTTCCCCTAGTTGAGACCACCACGCACTCCATTGTGGACCCCTGAGACTTTGCACTGTCATCCCATTGCAAGCAATCAGCGAAATCTGGACACGAACGACTCGGAGACTCTGGTAAACGTAAGACTTGGTTAAGGTCTTTTTGATCCTCTCAACAGGAACTCAACTGCGATAGTTTTCGTTCAGTTGAGCTCGTCTGTTGACCAGTGCGGCTGCTGCCTTCCTCTTCAGAGCTCCAATGATTGGATTTTTGAAATCGATCCAAGTCCATTGGTTCGGCGTTTTCCTCATTCTGTGCAGCATATTCAATGGCCTTCCAAATTTCTGTTGCTCAATTGAAAAGCCGATCTGCCACGTCAATGTTTGTAGAAATGAAGTACTCTCCGCCGACTTTGAGGAAGTTTTGATATCTTAATCCATCGCACTCTGATACTGTCCAATTTTTTGCAGCTTCCAACAGAGATGTTTTTGCTTATTCGGACCCGTTACCTGTAATTTAAAAAAGTATTAGTATCATAATTGCCTGAATTCGTTTACCAAACAAACACGACGGCGTGTTTTAGTTGTGTTGGACACTTCAGTACCTTGAATTAAGTCAATTGCAGTTGATAAGGCTCCTTCTGTGTCTAAGTTCTGATGAACACGATCATTGTGTGCTGAACATTCAGCGTTTGTCTTGAAAAGCCAAACGGCTTCGTCTGGAGGCTGCAAAGTTTCTGATGTTTCTCTTGTTTTTAGCAGGGCAACGTCATCTTCGCCCATTCGGCCTTCAGACATGTTGAGCGCCTTGTAGAATTCAGTTTCGCCCCTCTGCCGCATAATCTCTGTCAACTCAAAGAACGTAAAATTGTCCCTCCACAGGTAATTTCCAACGGCTTCTCCGTTGGGAAGATGAGAGGGTCGTCAAACACCTACGGTGCTGCGATTGGAGCCAGTTGACGAAGATGATCCACTACCAAAACTGGAATCCCTCCGAAGAGTTTGTCAACTCCCATGATTTGCCGCAGTCGCTGATCAATCTCAAACAGCATATGATGAGAAGTTTGAGGCCCTCCAGTTCCTTTCTGAGAGAGTTGAGCGTACTGGCGTCCAAGTCGGCGAGGCGCTCATATTTGCGCTGGTTCGGCAGCAGACGTAGTGTGTGGTGGATGGTCATCCCAAGAACGTCAAATGCTGCTTTCCCCGTAAATGCCATGACAATTGCTGGAGGTTGAGAGAGATCTCGTCCAGGAATACTGTTAAAGTATCGCATGGTCGACTGGATGATGGCCGTAATCGCGTGACTCTTTCCGACTCCAGCCCCTCCACTCAAAAATGTGCAAAACTGGTCCTCCGAAGTCTTGAGACGATGAAGAAAATCGAGGACAATCTTGCGTTGTTTGACGTTGAGACTCCACATGAGACGACTGTACTGGGTGTCTGGAAGCATATTGGGCGGAAGAAACTTTTCCATCTTGGATGCTGGAACTTGTCTGTCAGGAGCAGGACCAACCATCGCATCTGCTAACATTTCTTCTTCTTCCTCCCATTGGGCATCATTATCATGGCGTTCCAACTCTCCGTCTCCTTCTCCGTTATCGATGACTTCATCAGCGTATGCTTGAACTTCATCGCCGAGATTCCTGTCTTTGTAGAATGGCCTGGAATTTTCTGTAATCTCCGGAAGATAGAGTTCTCCAAATGCAATGGGATCTATTACCAGTAAGTCCATTTCCTCGTCTCTCTAAGGCACAAACAGCATGAGTTATTCCCTCCAGTAGTTTTAAGGATCAACTCTACGACTAAAATTCCGGAACCGGATTACGTTTCTAAATGTACGTCTGCGCTTATAACCGGAGTTGTCCAGGAGGGGAAAGCGAGGCATTTTTCTTGAAAACATGTTGCCATGTTTGTCTTCCCCGTCTTCTTCCTGCTGTTGATCTCCCTCCTGTGCTGCTGACATGCCGGACTTTTTTTCAAACTCGTAATTTGATGCAAACTCTGCCAGAGTTATATCTTCCAGTGCCTCCCCACGAACAGCATAACGATCGAGTAATCCTCTTTGACAAATGTCTTCACTGTCTTCTTCAAGGGTATTGAGCTCCTCTGCACTTTTCAAAATACTCGTTATTTCGTCCGAATGTCCAGTGTTGATGAAGACAACTTGTCGGCTGCTGTGCGTGTTTTGAATCCCCAACAAAAATCCAGCCGCTTCCTGTGCAGATATCTCAGTTCCGTTGAGTAGAACTTTGGCAAAGGCCTTAAGTTTCTCCCTGATTTCTGCATTTCCCTTTGCTTCTCTGGAAGCTGCCTTCATAAGCTTTGACACTCCGCCATCAAATTTGAGTATATATCCCACGTAGTATTTGGCACAAGCAAAAGTGTCAGTCACATATTGGATGTCCATGTTTGCACCCCAAGCTTCCAGCATAGTTCGGTTGTATCTGTTGATGAATGCCGCATCAACTTTTTGCTTATGGAATACAGTCGTTCTTTTGATAGAGTTGCGAATAGCTGAAAGAAATAAAAGGTATTTGGAATTATTACCTAAAACACGTCGACGTGTTTGGTTTTTTGCACAACCAATATTAGATCTAGTTTCACTTACCCAATACATAATCTGCCATTGTTACGTTACGGATACGTAAATAATCTTGAAATTCTATTGCTGTGTTGTTGTTTCTGGTTCGTGTAGTCAAGTCTTGTTGAATGCGTTTGTAGAGTTCCCTTAGTCGTTTTCTTTCCGCTTTTGTGATATCTTTTGGAAGAGGCTGTAATATGGTGGTCTCTAGTAAAGGAGACAGAGGATATCCAAACCTGCAATCTCGTTTACCTTCCTTGTACTTGCTTGTTGCATAGTGGCTGTGCGTCTGCGTTTTGATCAGCTGCTCCATCACTCCTTCCTGGCATTTCTCTACCGTGATGAACTGATCAATGAATTCGCGGCAGCGAGCGATTGAGGAAGGATCATTTTCGTTATATTCCATAGCATCGTCAATCCAGTATAATCCGTGTGAATGTGGAGATTCTCGCATCTGGAATTCTGTTCGTCGAAAATGATCTGACATTCTGTATGGAGCGAAAATTCCTGCAAGTGGGAAAAAGGAAGCAGTAAACATTTAATACTTGATTCGGGAGTAATCTTTGTCCGTCCATTAAACCAGGGTGAGACATGACGTCATGTCTGGTGTAGATGATGAAACTTTTACCATTGGTTCTTTTCATCAAAATTGTATGGGCTTTTCTGATGCGCCGATCGAAGTGTCGCATACACGTAATGGGGTCATTTCTTATCATATCCGCCTTGTCTTTACTTGAAAGTGCTGATGCTTCTTCTTCTGTAATGGTCTCGTTGTGCAGCAGTTTCTTCCAGGTTACGAGGAGTTCGTTCCATTTCGTTTCCACTGCAGATAAAGTGATGAAGAAGGCACATTTTCCAAGCTGACGGGCCATCGAGATGACTTGTTTACTCCTGTTCGCCCAGTACGACGGCGAAGAACGTAAGTTTTTCCAGACGGAATATCCTTCGTCGTGGTGTACCAATGTCTTCAGGAACTCCTTGTCTCGTACCTGCGCTGCAATCAGTTTTTCTGTTCCACGTCGTTTTCGGAGATAAATCTGAACGGCAGACCGCATCTTCTCGTTGAAGGACTTTTTGAAGGAATATAAGACTTTTGATGGAATGGTACAGCGTCGGTCCTCCCAAAGACACTCAGACTTGGCGATGTCAGTCTAAGATAGCTTTGCACCTTGTCTTATTTTCCTATTTCTGCCACCGTAGATTTTTGGATGAGCCATCTCCTCTGCGTGCGGGTCATCATAGATCGGCTTTGAAATTTTACCCTCACCGGGAGCAATGTCAAGAAAGTCGGAGCCATTGTTGTTGAAATACAGTGTCTCGTCCGCTCCAACGTTGTCAGGCAAATCTATAAACAGAAAAACATCAATAATTTTTAAAAACCGAACACAAACACGTCGACGTTTTTCGGTAATTTTTAAAAATTACCTTCAAGCTCGTCAACGTTTTCATTTTCGTCAGGTTCGTTAACGTCCTTAAGTGGAAGCTGGTCATTGTTTTCTGGAACAACGAATTGGAGTCTTGAGTCTGCGAAATAAAAAACCCAATGAGCATTTCTAGTCATCATAATTTTTATATTGTTTGAAGTGGAAAAAATCAAGTCAAAACTCACTGTCATCATAGTCAATGAAGTCATCACGGGATTCCACATTATTTTCTGTATATAGCTCCTGCTGGATTAAGTACTGCTTGGCACGCTCAACAACAGCAGGTCGGATGACTTCATACCACACACGCCTATCATCCGCCATTCTTCTTTTGAATCCTAATTGTACGGCCATTTCGTCAAATCTTCGTGGAATGGCCTTGGCGCAGACATCTAGGTCGTTCTCAATGTTTCCCTTTAGTTTCAGCTGTTGTTCAGTTCCGACCGCTTTGATCTGCATAAATACGATGCGTAAAGCCAAAAGTCGCTCCTCCAACGCAGTCAGTTCCTAAAAGTATAAGATGATTAAAAATTAATTTTTCGTTATGAGGGGGTTTAGCCATTTACAAAAAACATGACGGCACGTTTGGTAGTGTCATCTATCTGAACCGATGGTGGAATTTCGGGAAACGCTAATCCGTTAGATAGACACAACGGTGGAACTTTGCTTTTTATGATGTGACTTTCAAGTTCAAAACTAAGGATTATCCACGTGTACACATATAATCTGAGCTAATAGTTCGTCACTGATTCCCTTTTCTTCTATTTCGGCTTCGGTGAGTGTCTTTGTAATCTTTGTAATAAATGCAGCCACACGAAGTACACGGGTGAATAGGAGATTCGCGAATGTGACGCTAAAATTCCTGTAGGAGTTTTTCAAAGTCGACGTCGTTTCTGCGAGCATTACGCATGTCAAACTCCAACCTCCGACGAACTGGATCAGCTCGTGCTCTGGCATGAGATTCGCGATCTCGATCTCGTTCTTCAGCACGAGCAGGAGTTTCATCCATTCGTCGCGTTTGCCTCGCCACCCGGTCAACTTCGCGCTCGTGATCTCTGAACTCCTCATCCATCCGTCGCTTCTGCTTTGACGAACTGTCGACCTCTCGGTCACGATCCCGAACTTCTTCATCCATCCTTCGATTTTGCTTTGACGCACGGTCTGCCCCTCGTTCTTGATCTCGAAACTCTTCATCCATCCGCCGTTGCTGCATTGAGGCTCGATTTACATCTCGATCATGATCTCTGACCTCCTCATCGACCCTTCGTTTGTTCTTAGACACACGATCTACTTCTCGTTCCTGCTCTCGAAACTATTCATCCATCCGTTGATTCTGCTTTGCTACACGGTTTTTTTTCACGTTCTGCAGCTTGGTAGTCCTCATCTTGTCTCAGTCTGTCTCTTGCTTCACCCTTTTTTGTCTGTCTTACAGCTGGGCTTTTTTTTTGGTACGTGGCATTGTTGTAACCTTTTTAAACAGAAAGTGTAAGTATAAATATTAAAAGCATGCTTTAATTAATCGTCTTTGAAACACGCCGACGTGTTTAGGTACGCTTAAATCCATATTTTTATTAACTTACCTTTATAAATTTATTTAACACACTAACAGTAGGAAAATTATTTTCAGTGACAATGTAACTGCGGCACGTGTGATAAAGTGGTAGTCGACTCGTAATGTTTGCCTTGTACTAATCTCTTGGTTATGTTTAACTGTCTTCACTAGCACTCAGTTCAACAAACATGACGACATGTTTTACGTGTTAAAATGATCTATTATTTTCATTAAACACTTGAATAAAAAAATACGCAGTAATTACAATTAAAATTGATCAGGAATAGAAAAAGATGAATTCTCTCAATTAATGTTGTAGAAGTAAGTTACACACTTTTAAGTAAAAATACGTCAGTGCATCGCAACAGAAATGCGTCAGTTTTGCTTAAAGCTAAATAATGTACTGAAAGCAAACAAAACATGCACAAACCTGTTTCTTTGTGTTGAGCTGTGCAGGTTTTGTTTTTTCCTCCACTTCTTTGCATAGCAAGCAAAATGGTGAGGTAACCTAAGACAAACGTCATGTGCGCATTGAATGATCGTGCACGGAAAAAAGGAAAGCAACGTAACCAATTTTACTTGTGGAGTCTGTTTTCAAATGAAGTATCAAGCTATACCAAATTATGAAGAAAAAATGTTGACCTTGTCGTGATGTCATGACCATTGACCGATTTAAAAAAATAATAGCAGAATAATGTTGTTTGTGACGTTTACTTTTGACTGAAATATCATAAGCCCTTTCTTATCTTGAAAAATCATGATGACTAAGTCGTGACTTCATGACCTTTGACTGAATTAAAGAAATTATAAATAGCGGAATAATGTTGATTATGACGTCTTCTTTCGAATGAGGTATTATAAACCCTGTCGAATCCTGAAAAATCCTGTTGACCTTGTCGTGATCTCGTGACCTTTGATCGATTTCAAAAATTAAATGGCATATGTTATGTGATGGAAAAAAGTTTGACCTTACCGTTGACCCCTTGACCTTTGGCCGATTTGGCTGAAATTCAATAGCGAAAAAGGTATTGACCTAACGTATATGTATGGCAAGTTTGGAGTGAATCCGATGATTATAACGCAAGTTATCGTGTCTCCAGACAGACAGACAGACAGACACCATGTTAAAATCATTAACTTTCGCCTCTAGCGTTCCGCTGTCGAAAGTTAATAATACTACATATGCTATTTATAGACTATAAACAGAATTAAGATACACCATTCTCGTCCCTTTTCTTTTCGTTTTCTCTTGCAGTTGTCTTATTGTAAAGACTTGGTACGTTACTGATCGTTCTCTTCTGAATCCACATTCATATTCTCCGATTTTACTTTTTGTTATATTTTTTAATCTATTTTTTATTATTGTTGCCATGCTCTTACATGTTATATTCAGTAGTGATATTAATCGGTAGTTGTTACAATCAAGTTTGTCTCCTTTTTTATATATTGGGTTAATTACTGCTTCCTTCCAATCTCTTAGGATTTTTTGTTATCCCATACTTCACGAATTAATTTATAAAATATATCTATTAATAGATAGCCTCCTGTTTTTATTAATTCACTTTATATTTTATCTTTTCCTGGTGTCTTGTTATTTCTCAGGTTTTGTATCACTTTATCCAATTCTTCTCTTGTAGGTGCTTTGTTTTTTTTTTGTTTATTTTATCTTGTTCTTCTTTCTCTTCCATAATTTTTTGGTAATGTCCTTTCCGCCTTTTAGTACTTTTTCTTTTTGCTGTTATTTCCCCATTTTTGGCTCGACATGGTTCGATTTTCGGTTAGTAACTTTTCCTTGCAATTCCTATTTTTTATAGTACGTTCTTACATCCTGCTTTTCAAAATTTTCTTCTATTTCTTTTACCATCTCTTCTTACTTCTTACGTTTTTTGTTTCTGTATATTTCTTTTGCCTTCTTTCTTCTTTCTTTAAGTTGTTTTTTGCATTGTTTTGTTTTTCATTTACCATTTTTAGTTATGCTGTGGTCGAAATCTATTTCCGTTCCTCTGGCACTTTTTAGATTTTCTATACATGCGTTGTGTTTCGATTGAATTAGTACATGGTATATTTGATTCGTTGTTTTACCATCAGGGCTCTTCCAATTTTTTTTATATATTTCTCCGTATTTTAATAATGTTGTTTTTATTTGTATTTGTTTCTCTAGAGCAAAGTTAATTAATTTCTATCCATTTTCATTTATTTCATTGTGTTTGCTATACCTTTCTACTGCTGATCTATTTCTTTTTTCTTGTGCTATTTTTGCGTTGGAATTCCTAATATAATTTTGACATCATATTTAGGTATTCTATCTTATAATTCCTCCAAATGTTTATAAAACTTATCTTTTACTTCTTCATCTACGTTTTCTGTAGGCGAGTGCACATTTATTATACTTAATTTCTTTTGTAGTTTCTTTATTCTCAAATAACTTAAAAGTTCATTTATTTTCTTAAAGTCTAGTAAGTTTGCTACTCTCTCCTTCTTTATTAAAAAGCCCGTACCTAGTCTGTTTTTGGATCCTCCTCTGTTAAAAAATAAGTAATCATCTGCTAGTATCGCGACTTTGTATTTGTTTAGTTGTTGTGTTAATTGTTTGTGCTCCTTCATACTTAATTCCTCTTACATTCCATGTTCCTAACTTCCATTTGATGTTTGATTTTGAATTATTGTTTATTCTGCTTCTTCCTGTTTCTATGTTTCCCTTCTTATCTCTATCTTATTCGTTTCCATTTTCTTTGTCGTGTTTGTCATCTTAGTTCTTTCCTTATGTTGTGTTTTTAGTTTTTTGTAATATCTTCTTTAATCTTTAGGTCTCCTCCTTCTTCATTTGACCACTCATAATGTGCGTTATTGATCTTTAATTTTTTGTAGCGTATTTATTAATACTTCTGTTTTAGGTATTTTGGTATCTTTCAACTCCCATCTCTTAATAATAATATTGTTTTCTTTTTATCTCTCTCCTGTTTTTGTATCGTAGCCTTCAGATCGTTTGTATATATATATATATATATATATATATATATATATATATATATATATATATATATATATATATATATATTTCTCTGCCATCCTGATTTTTCTTGGGAATACAATGAGGTAGTTTCCCGTTGCTTTCCTCATCGCAGTGTTACAGCCGGGTGTATCATAATTTGATAGCCACCTGTAAGTATATGATGACAAGCCTGTTACCGAAGTCATTCTTCTGCAGCCTTGACTCATTAATGACAGCTGCTTCCTATGCCATACTAGTTTTGGTCCGCCCCTGGTATTTCATTTCCCAGGTACCACCCATATCTGGGAGGCATACCCCTATCCGCCACCTGGGGAGGCGCCCGATGGGATACTAGCAACCCCATACGGGGTTTATTAATTATATTACGCCAAGCATTTTGTATTTGCACACGAAAAACGATGAAACGTCATCGCCTTCTTCAGGAGTAACTTTACCTGTATATACGACTGCTGACATTATAGTTAAAATGTATGATTATCATTTATCATGATAATTTTCATTCCATATCGATCTGGCTTACTTTTCATATAGATATTGAATAAATGTCCTGGTACTTTTCCTGTGACGCCAAAACCATACGGGTGCAAATATGGCCTACAGCAACTTTTCAATATTTCCAGTAGAGCAGCTGTGTAGAGACTAACGCCAAGCTATTGGCTCGATGGTTACGCCAATGTATAGGCATAATTATCGTACAAGAGAGGGGGGCCTATTGTGCATGTTCTGGTAGAGGGAGACATTTGAAATTTTCGACTTGCCCGATTTGCACCCGTGTGGCCTCTGAGGGATATGTTTGTGTATCATGCTATAAAATCGTTTAATGAAACTGAGGATGTGGAGGATCGTCCAAGATCTGGAAGATCACGTTCAGTTTTGACTATTCAGGCAGTTAAAGGCATAAGTACCCGAATGAAATTAAATTATCGTTGTAAACAGAAAGTTAAGTCTTGGAAGAAGCAAATATCCAAAACTTCGATGTCTCGTATTATTAAGTAAGACTTATGGAACTTTTGCTGACAAATATTTTAAAAAAATAGATGTAGTAGAACTTCTAAACTACACGATTTTTCAAGGCAAGTTCTGGATCTTTCAGCAAAACTCCGCACCCATCCACAAAGCATGGTCAACTCAAACTGAGCAGTTAAACAGCAATGTGTCTGATTTTCCAAAGATAGAGGATTGGCCTTCTAGTAGCCCAGATCTCAATCCATTAGATGACAAACTACTATACAAAAACGCCTTAATTATAAAATTAAACAATATTTTCCTATGAAGAATACAAAATAATGTAAATGGCATTATATTTAAAGAATACCCCTGTAACGTGTAGATGCCATCATTAAAGATAATTGTTATTTTTTTAATGATACGGCTCGAAAGACCAGATATCTAGCATTAGTTTCCACAATAATTCCTTACACATTGTATTTTCTTAGAGATCCTTAACGCTTTACCATAAATTTAAATCTCTTTCAGCTGTAAATACAATTACTTAGACTTTTTTATGTCCCAAAAAACATGCATTTTTGTATGGCGGCCCTTTCCGCATTTCAACTTTTTTGGTCCGTAAAGGATGGCTTGTCCAATTTACTGGGAAGGAGCGTCGACAACTTTTTACGCGTCGCGCGGTCCGAATTTAGAACCGAATTACACGGCGACAGAAAATTTCGGGGTTAACATGAGCATCTTAAACCGTGAAATAATTATATCGGTTCGGTATATCATCAATCACCAGAAGAGACGAGGTCGGAGCAGCGCAGGCGGTTAATTATCCTCTCCGAAATCCTAATATTGCCGAGATTTACGTACTCGCCGGAGTGCATACGCCTACATATCTCACCCGGCGCCATTTCATTTAATTTCAACTTTTATGCGTTTTTAATCGTTGAGGAGCAGCCGGCGGGAATTTCTTATATTGAGGTTTCGGGACAGATCCGCGGAATTATTGCCATCCCCGTTGCAATAAATAATTTCTGCACCTGTCATTTGCATCTCCTTTCCTGGAAGCATTCGTAATTTCCTTGCATTATCATTCATTTATACGCCTCATAACATGCTACCGAATGAAGGTGGAATACAAAGCATTTCTCAACATATGTTGTAGACAGTTTTTACATCCGAATTCCAGAGATTTGTTTATTTCCCCGAAAATGCGCCCGGCTGGGCCTTTCTCAGATAATCTGATATCAAATTTCCTTTTGTTTCGGAATTAAGATCCGCGGTAATAACAACTTTCGACATCAAAGTCCCGGAGATAAGGAGGCGAACTTGCAAAAACGAGTAAAAAGTGTTTAATTAAGTTGCAGTAATAAAATTTCCTTATTACGAGACTTTATACCACCTAACCTCGTTCCAGCTAATTTTTCGGCCAATTGGATTTTACGTCTAGCCGAAGCCCGCGCTTGGGCCACGCGGAAGGAATCCATCTCTGAACACGGCGTTTCGGCATTCGGAAACTGTGTAAGATAACGCCTTACACTTCCTCGCATGGTTTATGTGCAGAACCTGCTTTTTACAACATTCCCATTTTATGTTCTGCCAGACACATACATCAATTTTTTATTTCGCGGACTACTTGTAGTCGGAAGAGAGTTCAATTTACTGAAGTGTTGAATTACAGGAGGGTTGTGGACGTCCGAAAGACTATCGAGAATCGTCATCGCACTTCGACTTTTTCATGCTAAGGTGTACAGGGTATTTTGAAAAACGAAAATCACAATATGTTCATTCACACTACTAAAATCGATAAAGAGATAATATTAGGAACTCGTCGAAAAATCTGATTCTACTTAAACAGTGAAGCACATGATCCAAATGAGTCAGTGCATTCCATCGAACAGGAAAAACAAAATAATCATAAAAGAAATAAAAAACAACATAGAGTTAAATCCTATCAGTAACATATTGCGACCAGAACATGATGAAGATTTTTGGCGTGCTAAGCTACCAATTTTGCACCAGACTTCCCTCAAATTTTTGCATGTTTGCGACGTCATCAAAAAATTACAAAGTTGACCGTTTAGATAAAACATTTATTTGGTTTTTCAATTTTCGTTACATACATATACTTCAATACAATGTTTACTCACACATCAATTATAGAAAATAAAAATAAATGCCCATTACATATAAAAATTGTTATTTAATAAAAAATTTCTTTCCCTGGCTTTAAAATTAATAAGCCTCTGAACAAAATACTGTAGAAACCCACTCTCAACAAATAAAAATGCAAACCCTGTCATTTTTTGTTGTTTTAATGTTGATCTCAAAAAGTTTTTAATTCTCTTAGGACCAAAAAAGGATTGTTCTCCAGTGCGGGTAGTAACTACCATATGTGGTAAAATTTAGAACGATACCAGTGCTGGAAAAAAGTAGAGTCTACGTCCCATGACTTCAATAAGAGTCCGGCTCATTTGATCGACAGCCAGTTAATCGACAAGGCCACTTGATCGACAAAATAAGCCATGGGTTTGAGTTATTTGATCGAATGCCGTTGAACCGAACGCCGTTTGACCGATTAGGTCAACTGACCTGTTCGGTCAGTTGACCGAATGGTGAATTGTTTTAACAGTCACTTTTCTGTCCGTCTGTCTGTCTCACTTTTCACTGCTAAAAAACTATATTGTTGCGAGCAGTTATATAAATGTATTAATTTCAATTAATTAAATTAGTAACAATACATATATAGCCTAACAATAAGCAACAATACATTTCAATGGGTAATGGATTTCAATGGCTAATGTATTTTCAATTAAACAAAGGCAGCCTTGGTGGCAGCACTATAAGTGTGCTGCGCATGTGCGGGCAGTTAATAAATAGCAACTTTGCTCTGTACACTGCAAGCTGCCACACAGAAAGGTTGCCTTTTACCTATTAAGATAAGTTTGCGTTGTTTTTTTCTTTAATGAGGGGTTCCTTTCAATGAGCTCCCATCGGCGACCGGTCGGGACGGGATTGGGTCCCAGGAAGTGCCATCATGTCCTACGGTGCGTTAGCGCGGATATATAATGGTCCCTGGGTATGATGTTAAATCAACCCATCCTACCCGAATGTTGAGTCGCCAGCTGAATTCATGCTCTACGGGAGTAATTTACTGTGTGTACCGGCTGAGAATAAACTGTGTCCACCGTTGGACGTCCGATGTCGAAATCTGCAATGAGTCCTAATAGCGCATTCGGCGCCGGTTTGAATCCGGGTTTCCTTTGATCTGCCGGCCAAAAGGATCACGAGGAACAGCTGTTGGTATAGACCATTGCCTTTGTGCAGTTGCCATTTTGGTCTTATACTTTTACTAAATAATTAATACTTAAATAATAATTTGGCTTATTTTGGCAGTTCATTTCAAATATTATTATCATCAATTCAATCCAAAAATGGCGACTCAACAATTGGAAGTGGTTTTATCAAGAGCCAAAAAGGACAAAGTCAACGTCAATGGCTATCTAATGATTCAAAATCGAACTCGAGCTGACCCTGGCAATCCTAGATATTTCAACTGCTACTGGCATTGTCTTGAAAAAGGAAAGAACAAACGAAATTTTACTGCGATTGCTGGTCCTTATAATACATTGATTGAAATAGAAAATGAACAATACACAATTAAATATTCGAAAAATAACATCGTCCAATTGAAATAGAAGTTGCTAAAGCCATCAACAAAATGAAAGAAATAGCTGCAATTTCCAATTTCTCAAATTGGACAAAATATTAAATCATAATTGCCAACATCTATAGTTGCATCTCTTCCATCGACCATCGACCAAACTGTTAAAGGAGGGCGTCGTGAAGATTTGCCATCAGAACCAGAAACAATAGCTGGATTTCAATTACCAGACGAATTTAAAAATACAATCAATGGAGCAGAATTTGGTGATGTTATAGAAAAGGCACAGACACTATTATTCTCTTTACTACATCAGAAAATTTTAAATTATTAGGTCAATCTAAAATGTAGTTAATGGACGCACATTTAAAACTTCTATTTTATTTCAACAAATGTATACAATGCACGGCCAAATAGGAGCTGACAATAATAAACGGATATTTCCACTTGTATGCGCACTGATGACTTTAAAGCGTCAGGAATGATATCAGAAGTCGTTCTCTACTATTGACTTGATGGCAAAAGATATTGAAGTTGTACTTGAACCGGATTTTATCATTTCTAGTTTTTAATTAGCTTGCAATTAATGCATCAAGTAATATTTTTACTGCTCAAAAAAGGATGTCTATTCCATTTAGTCAATCAATTTATCGCAAAATTTAGGAAGTTGGATTAAAACATCAATATGACACTGAAGTTGATTTCAGCTTGAGAGTTTGGAAATTGTCAGCACTTGCCTTTTTAAGTCATTTAGAAATACTAAATACATTTGATGAATTGAAAACTGAATTTACAAGTGACAAAAAAGAACAACAATTGTTAAACTGGTTTTAAACATATTATGTTCATGGTCGTTTGCAAAATGGCAGAAGACAGCCACCACAATATTCTCCTTTAATGTGGTGAGTCTTTGAAAATAATAAGCTAGGTCTTCCAAGGACTCAACATAAAGTAGAAAGTTGGCATATAAGATTTGAACATTCTATCACTATCATAAAAGAAATAAGAAAAGAACAGCACAACATTGAAAGTGAAATTGAAAAATTAAATACAGCCATACAAGGACCAGCTATGAAAAAGAACGAAGTGAGTAGAGAAAGAAGCCTGAAAACTGTAATAGAAAATAGAATTCTACATAATACTCCAATTACCGATTTCTTAAGATTAATAACTTATCATTTATAATTCCAATTATTTATATACGATTACTTATTTAATTGCAATATTAGTTAACTAGGTTAATTATTTTAGTCACCTGATTTTAATTAAGTTTTAAATAAATTTATTGAAACTAAAATATATAGTTTTCTTCACTTTTTCTAACCAAATATAATTATAATTAGTAATTAATAATTATAAACAGTAAGAAATAATTTAATATATTAATAATTATTGATAATTAATAATTTGAGAATTGAAATAGTTATCAATCAAAATTATTTTAATTCAAAATTTAAAATTATGTTAATTTAAGTAATTTATTTATTAAAATGTAATGTTATCTATCTTGTCGATCGAATGGCTTGTCGATCAATTGTCTTGTCGGTTTAGAGTCTGTCGGTGGAGTGGCTGTCGATCAAGTGGATGTCAATCAAGTGACCCAAACCCCTTCAATAATGCTAGAAATGTTTGTGGTTTAGCATTCTTTTTTTTGTCAATACTTTTTTTCATCCTTTAAAATGCGGCTTAATGCTCACTCAGATATTCCTTTTTTATCCGAATCAGAAGCATACTTTCCCAAAAACTAATTGGTCCTCTGCCGTATTCTGTCATTTTCCGTTTGAGTTATTTTCTATAGAAATTCAAATTCTTACATAGAAAAATCTGTACAAATTGTTCTTTTTCATACTAAGTTGAGCTTTAAAAAATCAATTGCAGCATAATATGCTTCTATCACGAAAGATTATTTTCCAGAAAACTTGTAATGTTTTCTAGTCATGAAAACTTATTTTGAAAAGTGTTTATAAAAGCTTCTAAAACGGTGTATAGAGGAAGCCTTTCATTTACTTTTTGAAACCATTGTTTCAGAAATGCCATTAATGCCATTTTAAAACTCTTAAGTTCTTCAACACCACATTTGCTTCATACTGTGCATCCTTAGACTAAGTCACAGTATTTAGAACCTCCTATTACGATTTGCATAATGCTTGACTGGCATCAACACAGGCACTCCATCGTGTTGTGGATAAAGTTTTTAAAGATAATATGAGACTGCAAGATATCCAATCTTTTGACTAAAGAACTACAAAAATATTGATTTGTTGTACTAAAGGAAAAAATCAACGAAGTACTTGCTGCTCTCCGCAGCTACAAAGCCAAATAGTTGTAAACAGTGGCCCGTGCAAGGGGTGGATGTGGCCAAAAGATTTACTTATTTTATTCTAGTCAAAAAACATTTTTGTTACTCAAACATATTGCTGACATTGTTGTAACTCTGTCCTTTAAAGTTATTTAGATCAAGAATTACAAAATCTATGGTAGATATTACATCATTTGCCATTTCCTCACCTTTATGACCACAGTTAGGAATAAACGACAAGAACAGCAATTCTCGTAGATAGCATATAGCATACAACAAAAGCTAGTTAGACTATATGCGACACATCTAGCATTAAGTCCACAATTATGTAATGGTACTTGGCATTTACTAGATGTGCCTTAATTTGGTTCGCTAACTGTGTAATTTATTCATTAACAATTGTACTGATAAGTATCAGAAAACATCTCTTCCTTTATTTCCAAATTGCACTTTATGTTCGGCCATAAAAGAATCGAATTTTGAAATTAGTTCTACACAGCCATTTCTTACAGAGCCTAATATTTTATTATCGCCGTGAATTGCTGGTTCACACTATAATCGTTTATTATATGATTATTTTTCCAATCATCAAACCCCTTCGTTGCTAGGAACTTCATTCCTCAGCAAAGTTTTCACGTTACGCAAAATACTCGTTCTGTTCATTTTAAATAAACCAATTGGTACAAATACTACATACTATCTTTGAGATTTTTAAAGTCATAATCATGTTTTCGTTGAATGCCATTGTGGGCCAGCAACTCACGAAGTTCATAATTTACGCGCTACAATGCCGGATTAGCAGATAATACAATTGGTTTCTACCTCATTGAGAATATTTTCAGAATTCTACGAATTCGAAGCCTTTTGAAGCTGTGCAATTGATGTACTACAATTTGGGCTTGAACTAAAGTTGACGGCGGCGATTGTGATTGCTACACACTACGTGAGAGAATAGTGTCCAGTTTTGATATTTTCTTGATCACAACATCCCGCCGTTCAAGACGCTTTTTGGAACGTTTTCTGAATTCTGCCCCATTCATCAATTTTCAATGTTTATGATAAATGAAATGCGAATTGAACGAAGATTTAATTAAAAACTAAACCTTCTTTGCAAGACCTTGCATTGGTGCACAATAATTATAAATTATAACATAAGTAACGCAAGGGTCAACTGTTACTATAACAACACTAATTTATTTGCACTACTGTTGTTGATTGTATAACTTCTATTCAGCTGTAGCGAATGCCCATCTGCTCCGCTTTATATTCAAACGCGCGGTTTAGGTTCTGGAATTTGAACTCAAGGGCGCCGCTAGAAATGGCGCGGACGGTGATCAATCATTCTAGAAAGGCCCTGAATAATTTCATTGTGACATGTTATTTCCGCAACAACATAAATACTTTTAAAAATTGATTTTACCTCGATGAACGATGAATGCACGATTTCAAAGTTTAATAGATATAACTTATTTAAAAGTTCTCTCATTTGAGCACACGTTTTGATTTACTCAACTCAAAATTTTGTACCCCCTAAGCCTTTCGCTCTATTCTGCAACTTACTCAGCCTATGGGTTAATCAGACCCTGATTAAGACACAAATAGTACTACGTTTGAAAATATTGTATCATAAATCTAATATATAGGTATTGGACCAAATAATGAAAATGCTTGTGTCCTTCAGCGAACTGTTGCCAAATTTGGAAGCGCGAAATTGTCAAGAATATCGATGTACATCTCGATGCTTATCCTTACATCTACAAGAACGAAGAAACCCAGACTAAACCACAAAAAAATACCCTCAAACCATGATTCATCACTTCATAGAACTTGTTTCCATTATTTAACAGTTCAATAGTGGTGAGCTTTGCACCCTTGCAATCGACGTCTGATGTTGACCTTGCGACGACGCCAGAGAATTGTCCCATGTGTTTCCATATTGTAATGGTATCATTTACAAATAATTTAAACACCCGTATCAAGGCCGATTTGTTACAACGATGACACCCAACGATCATGCCACATTCAAAATCACTCAATTTTGCTCACTTACTCAGTGTCTATCTAACGCACTCGTATGATCTACATATGCTAATATCGCTTTTATCTAGTTTTAGAACATTTCAGTACACTTCTCCAGGGGGGTGTCTGAAAACTTTTGCCCATATAGTACACTTCATAAAATTATATATATAAAAAAAATTATGAGCGCTGCTGCTGCTGCTGTCACACAGGTCAAAGGTCAAATCGTTCGTGCCTTTCCGTGCCGACCCGAGCGCCTCCGAAGGACAAATTTCGGCCCGGCGGCAGGCGCGACCGAGGTAATATATTCCCGGAACCGCAAGCGATGGAAAATTTTCGTTCGAGAGGGGGTAATAAAGCACTTATATATAAAAAAAATTATGAGTGCTGTCACACAGGTCAAAGGTCAAAGTTCAACTCTAACTGTGTATACGTAAATGCATTGTCATGGCAACGGCGTACGCCAATTATGTCAAACAGAGCTTTTTAATCGTGTTTTTATTATTTTTAAAAATTACTATGCGAAGGGGCTCAAGCATGTCGGAGTTGGACAAGCTCTCCGGGGGGGCCGCTGCCAGACCTCGTTTTACATAAAGTTTAATGATATTGTTTATGCTTTAAATAAATAAACAGTATTGAGGTTAGTATTAAATCGCGGGAAATGATTTAATGGATGTCTCGAAAGGCTGCCACTTTCTTACCAAGTTGGACCTTTTGGTGCCCGACCTGTAAGTGACATAGATATAAAAAGACCTGATGTACTGCAAGGTCTACGCATCGGAGTCTCTAAGAAATGAACGCCGCCAAAAAATTTGATTATCTGGCCCACAATAAAGACTAAGCATGCAAATTATTTAACTATAGTGCACTAGTATAATCCATTATTCCGAATCTACAATTATAACACTCCAATCACGTACGTGATCTGCACGATATCTAAGTGAATGTTGGCGGTGAATACAATGTTGCATATGATAAAATCAATTTTTATAGTATTTGTCCACAGTAAATCAAGTATATCCGAAACATGGTTGTCCATACTAGTTGTTCTTCACGTGTGGGAACAAAAAAGAAATTGTTAGAAACCAAAACAAAATTATACGGCGAATAACCCATCAATTCGACGTTTTAAATACTCAAAAAGCCAGTTGTTTACGCCAATGTGTGTGAGCTCGCATAGTCATAGCGGGAAATGGTCCGACGTTACTTGTTGGTTTTTCCATTCAGAATTAACCGTTTTATGATTGTCCAAAACCATGGTTACAATATGTCCAGTTTTTCCAAAAAAAGGCCATTTTGTTGCATCGTGTGGTTGGTTCTCGGGTTATAAGTCGGACGAAACATCAAGAGTTTCCGAATTCCGACCACGGCCTTATAACCCGAGAACCAACCATACGATGCACCATAACACCGGCTGTGAAAGTCTTCGCATTTATTTGAGGCGACCATTTGCTTTGAAGTGCTTTGAGGGCAAACGTTTTTTGTTGGGTTTGGCCTCCCTTGGAAGACAAAAACAGTCGACTGCTGTTTACTTTCAGGCTTATACGCATAAATCCAAGATTCGTCACCTGTGACGATGTTGTAAACAGGTTTTGAAGCACGGAGATTGTATTTCTTGAGCATTTACTTCGACCAATCGATACGAGCCTGCTTTAGAGCGATCGTTAACTTATACGAAATCAGATTCAATATATGATAAGGTAATTAACACTTTTAGTTAAATATTGTTGATTCAAAAACTGTTAACTATGTGCTCTACTTATGTGATTCCTTTACCTATTTATCCTTGAACATAATAACTCAGAAATAAGCATAGATTCAAAAAAATCTTAATAGCTAGGAAATTTTACTTGTATTATTGTATCTTTTAAAATCATTTTTTAAAGCTCAACCCACTTAGTTTATCAATTTTATTGAGGCTCTTAAAATAAATTATGGCAGTCTTCGATTTAAAAATGTTTCTAATTAGAAATGTTTTTATTTTTGAGAATTGCACTAAGCGAATACAGTAGTTGGGGAAAATTTGTAGTTCAATCTATTTTTCTTTGTGACTCCCAGAGATATCTATAGAATTGCTACCTTCAGCTAGTCCAAAACTGGTATTTTCCATTTTTATCAATAAACTTATTTTAATTCTCTTGTTTGATGAGTCTTCAGAACAATGTACCAAGACGAATTGACTGTTTCAATTTTAAGTAAGTGGGCTATCATAAAATCATAAAACGCTACCTGCAAAATTAAACTGTGCAATACAACAAATGCAATTAAACTGGAAATAGAAGTGAGGCAGGAAACACAATATTTCCTAAACTGTTTACGTTATGCCTGGAAGATGTATTTAAGAATTGTTAGTGGGAAAATGAAGGTCTTAATATAAACGGCAAAAGGTTGAATCATTTAGGATTCGTCGACGACGTTTCACTTATAACAGACAACGTACAGGAATTACAAGAAATGCTTATAGGTCTAAGTGAACAGGCAAAGGTTATTGAACTAAAAATTAACAAGAAGAAAACAAAAATAATGACAAACAACTTAGTAAATTAGAGAGTGAATGTACAGGTAGAAAACGAAACTATGGAAGAAGTAGAAAATTACGTATATCTAAGTCAATATATTACTATGCAGACGGATAGCCATTCAAAAGAAGTAGAGAGAATAATAAAACTGGGTTGGACTGCATTTGAAAAATTGAGTGATAAACTTACAAAGAGATTAAAACAAAATGATTTAATCAGAATATAATCCCAGTATTGACTTATACAGCAAAAACGTAGACTAACAGCAAGGAACAGACAAAAGTTAAGAGTAGCCCAAAAATCTATGGAGAGGAAAATGTTAAGAGATAGATGAACAAATATAATAATCAGACAAAGGACAAAATGGAAGACGTGATTAAAGTGATACTTAAATTGAAATGCTCATAGTCGGGACACATTGCCCGTACAACAGATAATATATGGGCGAAGAAGTCCAATGGAGACCGCAATTGGGAAAAAGAGAAAGAGAAAGACCGTCTTTAAGATGGATCAAGAACATAAAAAGAACAGCTGAAAACAGAAAGCACAAAACAGGGATTTAGGGAGAGTATTTAGAGAGGTCTACACCAATGAAAGGCACATTATGATGATGATAAAGATTTTATATAATAATGAATTTATTTCTTATTCATGGTTACGAATCATTGTTTGAAATTCGTTCGGTTTCCTAAAGAAAGCTGAGGTTTAAATTAAACCTATATTACATGTAGTAATATATATTATATCTAGTACTTTTGTTAAAAATTTAATTTTTTTTACAATAATTTAATAATCCCATATTATGGATTTTATAAATGATTTATGGTGCGGTTTTCGCTTTTTTAATACTCCAAATTTTGCTTATCATTTAGATGTGATGCTTAAGATTATTTACCCAAACTTTGGTGTAAAAATAATTGAAATGGGGTTGATCATCTGATCGAAGTAAGGATCTAATATTAGAGTTCTACACCTCGTAATAACTTTTTGCTCATGTATGATGCTAAACAAAACGTCCTTAACATAGATGTTGGACTGTCAAAATTTATTCTATTCACATTTTTCTTACTGATTATCTTAAACTACCAACTTGATAATTTTTTTCTGAATAACTATGAGTGTGGTGTTTGTGTCTTTATTGATTCGTGAAGAATCAACCTGCCTTTCTTTAAAATTCTTTTCAATAGGTAGAAACGATGGGAAATAGTTTGATGCTTGAAACTTGAAATGCTGTCTGCAGTCACCAAAATAAAAATCACCTTTTATGTTATTTACTACGCGTTGTATAAATGACTAAATTATTAGCATAAATAGCCAAATTATTTTGATCACCCGCAACACTTTTTGCAATATAAATTGTTAGATGTCGCAAATGATCACTAATATTTCTGTTACTAGATACAGGGTCCGACAGAATGATCTCCCCCATTTTTGAATCGACCTCCAAACGCAATGTATGTAGATCCTTGAGTTGTACTCTCAATAGTGATGAAGCTCATTTTTATTTATCGGGTGGTGTCAATAAGCAAAATAATCCTCAACAACGCCATAAACAACCTCAGTTTTAGTTTTTTGACTCAACGAACATAGAAATGCATAACTGTGAGTCCAACAAGATGGCGCTACTACACACACTTCGAGAATATCTCAAGAAGTTCTGGGACGAATTTTTCCGGAGCGCCTCGTCTCATTACATTGTGACATTTCATGGCCAGCTAGGTCACCAGACCTGTCCTCTTACGACTTTTTTCTGTGAGAACACTTGGAGCCAGAAGCTTGTTAAAGAATTAAAGCATGCTATTCTCAACGCGATCGCAGCAGTACCAAGGAGAATGACTCTGCGAGCTATGCTAAACTTTAGAGTGAAGCTACAGAAATCATTCACTCGTGCGGACAAAAATTTGAACGATATCATCGTGAAAATCAATTGACGACTAAATGACAAGCATTGTTCTTCTTGTGATGATATAATAAAACATTAAACGGAATATCTGCTACCCTTTTTACTGCTATTTCGAAAAGGGAAGATTATTCTATTGGGCCCTGTATAATATGCCTGAAATCCCAATTTATGTGCTATTTCAGAAGGTTACACATATTTGCTTACAAACGGTTAGAAATCAAAGAATTAATTTATGCACCAGAGCCATTTAGGAACTGAAACATTTTTGACCTTTTAATTATTTTCTTGCTTATTGGGGTACTTATGGTCCCACGAGCGAGGGCGGTTAAACGCCGTATCCCTCATTTGAATCCGTAAGCTCCAAAGCGTCGATCAGGCATGATAAAGCCGTTTATCGAAAGTGCGGGTGGCGCTAAGGCGCCTTGTAGCCGGAATCCCCTGCAAGTGTTAGAAGTGACAAAATCCTCGTTCGCGTTTTTACAATGACCCGATAAGCCGAGCTTCGGACAGTTTTCAGCGATTGAGTATTCAGCGTGTCATTTTAGATTACGAAGGATCCGGTGCCTGCTAGAAACTCCGTTATTTTTCAATAATCTTTCGCCCTTATCTAAAATGGTTTTTCTTGTAATGTAACTCAATTTACTGATAAGGGAACCATCCGTTAAATACATGCAGATACGTTTATCCGACATTTTTTCTGTGTTTGGCCACCTTATCTGCTTCCCCATCGAGACCTATTTCGTGGTTGGGATGATTTACGGTGTAGGGTTAGATATGTTTCCGCAGATAACTGGCGCAGACATCTTGATTGATCCGCCACGTTATAAAAGCATTCGGCGGAAATATTGGTTTAATATGCTACTCAATTACGTATGATAGATATAATTCGATTTATTTTAACTGCCTCTAGAAATAGCCATAGGTCTATACGTACGCACCGGATTTCTAGAAATACTAAATAAATTACGATTAAATTTAACATGAACATTGGTAATAATATGATATGAATATGGTTCTACGTTAGTTATGATTCTTGTAAAAATTCTTAAAATACGGACACATTTTCTGGATCGTTGTTATTGCCCCTTCGTATAGCTTAGGGAATTTATATTATCACCTTACGTAATTTTTATAAAGAAACGATTAGCCTCAACTATTTTCTTAAACAGAACCTAAATGTCAAAAACAACTGCAAAAAAGTGTGACACTTATATCGCGATTTGGGGTAGATTGTATCATTCTCAATGTTTTGTAGAAAAGTAGCCGTTTCAATTTAAATTTAAATTTCACCCAGATTACCCTGGTAAACCCATTTTTATCTCATTATTTGTAACGCAGTTTTTCGTAAGTTTAACAAAGTAATCAAAATCTTATTTCGCTTAAAGTTGGTAAACACAGCCTGAACTGTTATAGTTATCTTATTATAACTTACTCATTCTGTATACAACACACTCGTGTAGCAGTACTAAATCGCCAAATTTACATCAAACTCGAAAGGACATTTTTCGTTGTTCTAGAATTGTTGAAAACTGTAATAATTAAAACAGCAGTCAGAGATGTAGACTACCTAACTAACATATAAGCATTGAAAATTACAATTTTTAACCAGCCACTCCCTTTTACTTGTATTAAAATTTAAAAATATTACAGGAGTTTGTAGTTGTAAATATTATTGACGCTTATCATGTTTGTCAACTTATACAAACTGCGACGCAATTCAAGAAATCGTTGATTTTGATCGAAAGCATCTTTTGTCATTTTTTATTGCTTCCGCGAAATTGATGGCCCGCAATTTAGGACAATGCTTAGAAAGCTTGGAAAAATTTGTAATGTTTGCAGATAACACTCCAATATTTTCTCATGCTTTCTGGTGCGTCCTCGTGCAACCAATTGAGCAAATATAATTAATATGACAGTCTATATTTTTTCGGTCAGCGCCAAAATTCTGTTACGCAACAATGGTTGTACGAAATATGCGATGATCGGATTGTTTATTTCGATATAACCCTTACTTCAATGGCAATGATTTAAGAAGCAATATTTTAAATTGAACGTTAGTGTTTCTAAATCCGGATAGTTTTGTTTTAAAGTTAAAACTTAATTTTCAGCGTTTTCTAGAGGTCTTCGCAAAGTAAAAATGCGTCATTAACATAACATGGAGCACAAACTATTAGCACTATAACATGTATTATAAAATCTGCACTACAAATAAAACTAATAACAATAGTTGTAACTTTATTAACGCTTACAGTTCAATATGTCTCTTTACTAAACATTTACAAGGACCGGAGGCTTAGGAACTCCAAAACTTGAGTCTTAGGAAAATTCTCGAGCTTACCCTAATGAGCAAGTTGTTAAAAATCTACCTTCGTCTGCTAATTTCAAAGCTGAGACTACTCTCAAATACCTGATTTCAAACTGCCCCAGAAAAGTTAGTTTTAAATTTCATCTCAAACACTACATTTTTAAACGCCTTAAATGACAAAAAAACTAACGGGAGGTTTTACCAAAAAATTCTCTTTCTTAAAATGACCAAATCCTTCTATAAACGGTTTTAGCGTCCAATTGGAAATACGATATTAAATCTGGCGTCATAAACTTATCAGAAACATATCTTTAAAGCTTTATGCTATTCTTCTCCCCCATATTTACATTTAATAACAACCACTTTAATGGTATACAAAGTCACACACGATAGGACGGTACCATCAAGTTCGTTGCAACTTTTTTTGGGTGTGTGACAACTCAAGGAGGAGTTAGACCAGAGCAAGGGAACAAAATGAAAATTAATAACTAAACACAACTTTGTTACAAAGAAGGGGCACTATACCTTGAAATATAGAGATTTACTTAAAATATCATCAAGTAGACTCTGAGCTTTATGTTACGGTTTTTCTTCCAAAACTAATTAAATATGTCTTATATATACAACGTCTAATAATGTACACTTATCCAGTATATAATTAATTACAGATGATTTTCAACTGCATGTGGTTCATCCAAAATTAAATCGTTCATTATAACTTCAACCATTTAAAAGTTTATATCCATTAGTAGCTCTTACAACTAAGAAAAGGACAAAAGTACTTCAAAAATTATAATTCACAAACAAACGACGCAGGGATAATCTGTGTCGGCTTACCACTATCTCTATTAAGTTACCCCACAAAAGAAGTAGAATCTGCATTTAAGACCCTCAATTGTACTACATACATCTACGAGCAAAAGTTAAAAATATGATTATACAAGCGAAAACTCGATCGTGGCAAAAATTCGGCGAAAAACTAGAAAGCAATAGCACTAATAAAAGATAAAACAGCACGAACTACAACAATAAAAAATAAAGAGGGAGAAATAATAACAAATTCAAAAAAGATAATGAATAGATGGAAAGAATACTTCCAAGAATTAGTATGTGGACAAACAGAAGATGGCGAAACAAATATAAATACAGATGTAACTGAAGAAAACTAGTTAGAAGAAATAAAAGAATATCAGAAGAGGAGTTAAAAATGGCTACAAGAAATCTTAAAAATACTAAATCTCTTGGGCAGGATAAGATTATAAGCGAAATGATTTAGAAGGTAGGAATTGAAGGTACAGAATTACTACTAAAAATGTTTAACAAAATATGAAAAAAAAGAAGACTCCCAGGGACTGGAAAATAGAACAAATAGTACCAATCTACAAAAAGAGCAACAGTTGCCGTTGTATAACCCTGTTAAGCGTCACATTAAAGATCTATGAACAGATAAGAAGAAGCTCAGAACCACAATAGAACGAAAAATGCTAGAAGCGCAAAGGGGCTTTCTAAAAGGGAGAAGCGTACAAGACCATACCTTCTCGATCAAACAGATAATTACGAAAACTATCGAATACAATAGGAAGCTTCTTTATCTTAATAGATTTAGAAAAAGCATTTGATAAAGTACCACGAAAAGAACTATAGAACAGTTTGAAACACATAGGAGTATGTCCTAAACTTAAAAGAATAGTAAAAATCATTTATAAAGCTACTAAAAATTATGTTATCAGTAACAACTATAACTCACACAAATTTGCAACTAAACAAAGGTTGAGACAAGGAAGAATGATGAGCCCCGTATTATCCACAATGTTTATGAATGATATTATAAGGGAATGCTAAGCGAAGCTCTGAAGACTGCATATAGGTTGCACCAAGTAACAAACTATGTTATGTAATAAATAAGACCTTTATAAGTAAAAGACAAGTGTAACAGAGAACGAAACTTAATGTATATAAAACAATAGTTAGACCTGTATTGATATACGGATGTAAATCGTGGACATTACCAACAAGAAATATGTAAGACGAATTAAAGAGGTTACACTGAAATATGAAATAAGACAAGAATTAGAAATCAAAACGGTATTGAAGTTTATAAAAAGTCGACAGCTGAGCTGGTGGGGACACCAACAAGCAATGGGAAGAGAATAATAAAACGAATATAGGAAGCTAGAATATCAGGAAAAGGGAAAGATAAAGACCGCAGGAAACCTGGGATAACGTTATAGGAAAAATACTTATAAAAAAGGGGGGAAATATAGGTAGAAGCAAAAGAATATTGCTATTTTTTAAAAAAAGTGTACGAAATCATCTATGACACCAATCACATTTTGACTGCTCTGATAAAACGTTCTAATGAGACTATTGAGCAAATATATGTACAATACATTTGAACAGAAAATAAACAAAGATATCCTATACATTTGAACAGAAAGTAAACAAAGACAGCTGATATAAAATGTGGCGTAGCTGAGCTCTCAGCGTACGTTTGGTTTCCTATCTTCAGGATCGTTTTGCATATCTTACTTTCGTAAGGTTGCCGGATCGACTTACCCCACTGCTATCGTTTGTAAATAAATTGTGAAAAACTGTCGGCCTAGGACAGCAAAAATACCTTTTTGCGGGCAACCCCTCATTTATTGACAAAATACTACTTTTAACCAGTAAATTAGTAAACTGATTGGAAAACTTTAAAAAAGGACAAAACCAATTATAATGACAACTACTTTCACTAACTATATATTGAAGTATTAGTTTAAACCTTTGTTGTTTTTTTAAAGTATAGATTTATACTTGGTGCTGAACGATGTAGGATATGAACTTTAAGGTGTACAAAAAATACATACATGAAATGTAATGTTTTTGTCTTTTGTTTCTATGTTTTACAAAAGAAAAACTATTTCCCCACTTTAACAATGACCAAAACATGGTCAAAAACATTGTTTTTGTATGTTGTATTAAGATACGGATGTACAAAAAAGATAAGGACATCAAAAAATACATATAGTAAGGAAAACATAAATACATTAGTGGATATATTTTAAAACAACTGTACGAAATGAATTCGAGAATCCTCTGAAATCCTAATAACTAACCAGTTAATAGTTTTTTATTTTATTTTTATCGTGCATCATCGCATTTTGTAGAAATACTGAATGGTCAACAGACCATTATCTGAATGAATTATTGTGTTTCTAATAAATTTAATTTTCGAATTACTCTGTAAACATTAAGCTTGACTGTATTCCCCTTCTTTTCTCATATTAAAGGCAGAGTGTACAAGATTAACCTGCTTTCGAAGAACAACTTTCTTTGAAAGAAAAGTCGAATCTAACTGCCTTCACCTCACAATGAGATCGCCAAAGTCTCTTCTAAACAAAGATTCGATCTTTCATAGGTTTTCCTAGTAAAGAAAACAACTAGTGCGTACTTTTATATTTTTATTCTTCGTTAGTCACTTTATTTGCCAACCCGTCAAAACGAGTAAGGTTCAAGTATTTAATATTGTAATTCGAAATAGGTTACATACCAAAAGGTACGAAATATTATAGAAACTTTTTTGAAAATGGATTTGGCCCGGAGGTATGCACTCAACTGTTGTAACCATACTATTCCCAGTCTAGGTGAAAGTGACTGCGTAGAAGTTATTTCTCGTCTGGAAAATTTTAGTATAACATAAAAGGAATAGATAAAGTGTTTATAAATCTTTTATTATCTTGTTTAATCAAGTTCTTTCTTAATTCCATGCATCTATCAAAATTAGTGAGCGGATAATCGTATTTTAAACAAGTTGAACTCATTTAAGAATTTTTTGTGAAAGTTCTTTTAAAATATACTTACATAGTCACAGCAGAGTTGATATTTTAATGTTTAATCCAATATTATAATTCGTTATGATACATTTACTGATCCAGTTACTGCATGACCTTTTTTATTTTATTTTTATATTAATTCTTTATATTTATCTCCCTTAGTTGCTTTATGGCGTTTCGTTCTTAAAAATACAAAAATCATTCGACGATAGATAACGATGACTGGGGCCTTCGTAAATCTAGCGATTGCGGCCGAGTTCTTGCCCTGAATTGGATGCGCGGTCTCTGCGCTGGAAGGTGTTCAAGATAGAACGCAGCTTTTAACAATTTCATAAAATTGAAATGTGATTTGTGAGGTCTGGCGGCCCGACATAAAACGGGGAACTGAAATTGTTTTTGGAAACGGCCGAAGAAACGGCCGATTCACCTGATCCTGCCGTGAGGCGTTCCGTTTCATGAGCCTTCATAGGAAAACCGCCGCACGGTTTGCTGCGGTGATCCTGCTCTTTCTCGCAAAGTCGCGCTTTAAAATGGGATTGCCTCGAGATGCCTGCATATTTTTTATTAAAAGCATTTATAATTAAACAATTAAAAGTAAATTAAAAATTGTATTGATATGTTAGGCGTAAATACCAAGCTCAGTGTACAGATCAAGCTTAATTAAACTACTACTTATACCTATAAGATCAAAATTGAATATTAAAACATCCGAAGTACGTACTTTAAATCCTTTAAAAGAAAAGTAGAAAATTACAATTTTGTAAGCAGACAAAGGTAACGTTATAATAATTCTGAACACTTTGTTACATCGATAAGATAGAAAACTTATAAAAGGCCAACAACTTCTTCCCTCAACCCAGGTAGGCCTACCTGCTATTGTTTCCAGTTCATTTGACCATCCCTTCATCAAAGCAGGAAACAGGCCGGTTAATCGCCGGACAATACTTTAAACCTTAATTTAAGACGAGTAACAGATGGCTAAATAAATTTAGAAGTAGACATAATATTCACGTAAAAGCCTTGTGCGGCCATTCTGCGAAAAGTCCCAGAGCTGATAAAAGATTATGACCTAGGACATGTTTTTAATGGAGATAAAACTTGATTTTCCTATAAACAAATGCCGAGAAAAACTCTTACCTACAAGAGAGAAGCGTGTAAAAGAGGAAAGTTTGCAAAAGAACACCTGAGTGTCCTTTTTTGCTGCAGTGCGACGGGAGAAAAGTTAAAACCGGTAGTCATAGGCAAATCGAAAAATCACAGAATTAAAAAATGAATTCAAAACGCAATAAAAATAGACAAATGTTTAAAGAAAGCTTATTTCTATTATAATAAATACCAAATAACCTTTTAAACTGTTCACATTATAACTGCTCTCTCAAGACAAATTTTTTTATAAGTTGAACATCTCCCTAAGTTGAACAATTTTAGGTGGTGTTAGCAGTGTTCAACATAAGGAGGTTTTACGGTATTTGGAAATATTAACAAAAATACAAACCCCCAATCCTAAGACCTCCCTAAACGAAAAGCGTCCTTGCCTTATATCAGAGGCATTACCGGTAAGATAGACCTCGTATTAATGAGGCAGAACGGGCAATAATAAAATCATCATCATCATAAACAGCTTATTCAGTTCATCTTCGGACGTAAGCTTCCCTCAAGTTGTTCCATTCTTCTCTCTTGTGTGTTTTCCTCATCCAATCGTACCCTGCCACTCTTTTTATGTGGTCTGTCTACTTGGTCTGCGGTCTTCCTCTACCTCTTTTACTTTCTCAAGGTCTCCATTATATGATCCACAGTCTTTCTATTACATCGGTATTCTGTATACGATCACGTAGCTTAACGTTCAGCATCTTTCTCTCAATATACCTTTGTGTTACTTGGAGCTTGTGCACAATATTAAGGGCTCAAGTCTGTGCCATACGTATTTGCTTTCAATATATTTAGTATCTTGTATATACATCTTGTAGTTGTTCAGTCTATGTAGGTCTGCTTTCAAATTGTTATTTGAAAGTTGTATTTTTTGTCCTAGATATACAAACGCGTCCACATTTTCTATTGTTTTTTCTTCTAGCCTGATCTCCTTTTGCTCATCGATTGCATTCGTTAAATACTTTGTTTTGCTTGCGTTTATTTTTAGTTTCACCTGTTTCTTGGACTTATATTTTGTCTTTGCTATCAATATTATATCATCGGTAAATCTCAGATGATTAAGTTTCTCACCATCGATATTTACTCCTTTTTCTTCCCATTCTAGAGTCATGAACATATCTTTCATTACCAATATGAACAATTTGGGAGAGATTGAGTCACTATGTTGTATTCCACGATGTGTCTTGAATTTGTTTGTATATCCGTTGTATATATATATATATATATATATATATATATATATATATATATATATATATTTAATAAGGTTTGTATACCTGTCATCTATTCTATAATTAGTTAAAGCATTTAGTACTGCCCATATTGAGTCAAATGCTTTTTTATAATGTATCATTGCTGCCCATAATTGGTTTGCCTTTTCTACTAGTATTCGCATCGTCTGTGGACGGTCTGTCGTGCTGTAACCTCGCCTGAGTCCAGCTTGTACAACACTGAAAGGAGACGATTAAGACTACCAGGACATTTAACCAGACTTCGTTTTAGTTGTTTCCAAATTTTGCTAGTAATTCTCTACATAATTTTGTGTTTAGTTTTTCTCTTTTTATTTCTTCTAAGTCTATTTGTCTTCTTGTTTTTGACATTATTTTTTTTTTATTTTTAGGTGTTAATGCAAACTTTTGCTCTTACCGTCCGATGATCACTTTTTAAGTTAATTGTATTAAGTAGAGTCGTGTCTATGATGGTGTTTTTGTCAAGTAGTCAATTTTATGTTTTGTGTTTCCATTTGGGCTTTGCCAGGTCCATCTTTTTTCTTTTAAAATACGTATTTATCAAGTATAAGTTATTTTCCTTAATATAGTTGATAAATACTTCTCCTCTGGGATTCCTCTTTTCTAAACCAAATGAGCCTATTCCTTGTTCATTCGGATCTTCTCGCACTTCTACTTTTGCATTAAAGTTACTCATTATTAGTGTATGTTTTGTTTTGTTGCCTTCTATCACTTCGGTGACCTCTTTATAGAATTTCTCTACTTCTTTGTCTTCAAAGTCAAATATTGATGCATATGCTTGAATAATCTTTAATTTATACCTTTTATTTATGTCAATAACTATTAAAATTACACTTTCTGATAAGGTCTTATATTGGCTAATCTTGTCTACTACTGTTTTGTTTTCGTGTCTTTTATTGAACAGTATGTGTCCGCTTTTTAGTTTTATACACTTTTCTTTTTTTCTCCGGACTTCAACTACACCTATTACCGTCAACTTTACCTTTTTTTTATTTCTGCCTGCAATTCGATTAATTTTTCTTCATCTCCTAATGTTCGTATGTTAAATGTGGCTATGTTCCACTCGGTTCGTTTTGATTTTTGTTGATTTGGGTTTTTCGATATCCTATTCCCCCCCCCCCCCAACACCCTCTTATTTAAAATCGGCTGACTGAAGTATTATTGCGAGGTTCTGAGTTTGCTCTACTCGCCTGGGGTAATATATTTTGTAAATTTGACATGTCATTGTATTTCGGGTTTTTTTAGCCATAACTTGCCAGATTGACCAGGCGAGTTGACAGGTGGGTAAGAGATTTAAGTTGGATCAGGTGTAAGATGAGTCTGGATTTTAGGGTTAGGACATGATTCTCTTCTATGTTTGAGGGAAAAAGAACCATGGCTCGCGTGGGCAGGGTCGCTTCCTCCCTTTAGTAGACTTATTTTTATTGGGATCATAAATAGTGTTTACCCACTACCCAAAGTAGCTTTTTTTATCTAAGGATCTTTGCCTTAACGAATTAGTACATGAAGTACATGAAATACTTTGTGGAGACTATCACAAAACCTATGTAAGTCAAACAAATATCAAGGCGAATGTATAAATACTCTCTGGCGATCAAAAATAAACAGGTCACAATATCAGTTTTTGCCATGCAAAAACAATTGTTTTAATTTACAATCTTCCGTGGTAAACAGCTACATTTTTTTGAAAATGGTTACGAAGGAAATGCCGAAACTTCAAGAATTATCTCATACATGACGCGGTTCAAACCGTAAACCATGTTTATAATAATCTACATGATATTACTTTTTCAGCGGAATACTAGAATATAGTATCGATTCTTTGTAATTTTTTACTAATTATATATTTTTTATATCATATAGTACCTTTTTGCAAATGATTGGGCCATTTGGTAATCTGACAGACATTTTTTTTAATATTTTCTTGTGATATTAAAACACATTGTTAGCCGATAATTAATATAATAACGCAAACCCAAGCCATATGAACCTTAGGAAAACTTCTACGTTACAAGACTTTTTAAATCTGAAGTTATTTTAAATGGCGATTTTTAAATAAACAATGACTTTCTCCAAACTCAAATTTTTTTCTTATAATATACACAGAAATTAATAACTCTAGGTTTTCCAACCTGTTCATTCGTCTTTTTACGTAGAAAACCATTTATGTCCTTATTTATAACGGCAAAGATTATATCTCCCACAAACTAAAAAACTTGTCTTCCGTTCGCTGTAAATCGACAAATCGATTTTGTTTTCCTATTACCGAACCTTCAAGCTGATGGTTAACTTGTAAAGTAGCTCTGTTACAACGTGATATATAGGAGCAGTTAAGAGTTGCTAGGCACAATCATCAATGTAAATTTTCAGACTGGATCGAGAAAGTTTCCTTTGAAAACAATTCCAAGTTCTGCAGCTTTATTACTGTTTGCTTACAGAACGCCCCAGTAGATGGAGCATGTGCCGAAACAAATATTTGCTCAAGTTATTTAGCTGCTAAATATTATAATCTCCCGAATACTGCATGAGGCGAAGTTAAGATGGGTTACGCAATTAAAAGTTGGGTAATTGTGATCAAGTCGGCCGGTATGCGTAGCTCCTGACAACCACTGGAAGTGATTGAATATAAAAACGAACGAACTAGCTAATGGAACTCCAATAAATCTTAAAACCTATTTGCATCCAAGAGTGGGGCTAAATTCAATTGGAGATCAGTATCTATTTATTTATTACAGCCCCTAACTATATAAATTTTTGAATTTGAATGGTTAAAAACGAAATATTTCAAAAGTTGAACGTAATCTATTTGTGTACAATTTAAATCGAGATTTGCATGAATTCGAAGTTTTTGAGATTAGAATTAGTTTAGTTGGCATTTATTAAAAATAGCATATGTTGTTAGATAGTCTTTATTAGCGTACAGATACTGTCAAGCGTGGTTTGTAGTGATGCAGATTCTCTTAACAAACATTTCTAGGCTAATTTAGTGCTTTGTTTTGAATGCGACAGAAACAGAGGGGACTACGGCATTCTTAGACCACTAAGTTTCGACAACACAATCAATTTGTAATAGATTTTTCTGAAGCTTTTACAAATTGTCTATATAAACTTTTATAAACTAGATGATTTTCACAGCGAATAAAAAATTTTATATGGGTTTGTATAATTTTTAAGATGCCAGTATTGACACTTAAAAATAATTCCAAAACAGAATCAAGTTTCAACTATGATATCCTTCTATATATTTGTTTAGGTACCTAAGTGCTATAGAAGAAGTCGTTATATATCCAAACAACAAACCAACAAATAATAATCAAACAGGTATCATAAGAGATATAGAAATAAAGCAATTGATATGGAACTTTTTAAATTAATCCATATAAGTTAACATCAGACGACTGTCAAAATTAAACAAACTAGTTATTATTTTTAGAATAACATTTAAAAACATTATAAAATCACACATAAAAACATACATAAAAAGGAAATGAAGAACATCCAAGTATAACATGTGAAAATACTTTATTTTAAACAGCCATTTAGCAGCACGGATCTAGTTTGTAAAATGGTGATGGAGAACGATGAATTTGCTAACTGTCTGCTGTTCAGTGACAAAGCCACGTTTCATGTAACTGGAAAGGTAATCTACGACAATTTTCGGATATGGAGCACGGAAAAGTACACGGGCCCTCTTTTTTTCAGTAAAATGTACATCATACTTAGATATGTTGCAGTTATGGCTATTTTCACAACTGAGAGATGATTATAACAACTACATATTCCAACAAAATGGATCTCCACCTCATTGGTATAATGAAGTGCGTGACTATCTACATTTTGATATGGTTCAGCTCGCCTGATTCCACCCAGAAAATTATAATACAAGACGTATCAGTCCTAATCAAATACACAGTTAGTAGTGACCACAGAATGATCCGAGCAAAACTGTACATTCATCGCCAATTACTTAGAATTAAGAAATTCAAAAATAAAAAGAAACCAATTGACACTAACAAATTGACAGAACATAAGTTACTCTTTCAGAAATAAAGAGGCTGACACTAAATAAAACATATCTCGTCGGCAATAATAGAAGCAGTACAAAAAGCAGCCCCAAAGCACAAAACAAAATCACAACAATTAGCCAAGGAACAGAAAACCTGATAAAGGGACGAAGAAGCTTCAAAATATAAAATGTCTTGAACAAGATAGAATTGGCAAAATTAAATAAATTAATTAAAAAAGAAATACGAAAAGGCAGAAGAAAGTTTAAAATGAAGACTATACTAGAGACATTGGAAGAAAATAAAGAACCTAAATGGTGTGGCGGCCTTTTCGCCCTTGAACCGCTTATCTCGCGGCGGCATGCTGGCGGCTGTGATATCTGCCCGTTTTGCCATCGCACACAAAACGGCATATGGGCTTTTGCACGGCCGACAAGTCTGCATACGCCGTCGGCGGCACCTTTTGATTTGAAAGGTGCTGGCGAATGCAAATTGCCCGCAAAGACCTGCCGCCAAGCCAGGCGCGAAGCCCGGCAACATTCCCGTTCCGCAACTCGGCCAGCTTGGTCGTGTTTAACACCGCAAACAGTCACGTTCCGCAACTCGGCCAACTTGGTCGTGTTTAACACCGCATACATTCACGTTCCGCAGCTCGGCCAACTTGGTCGTGTCTCAACCCGCAAGAAACTCGCCATCCGCAGCGCGACCAATTCGGTCGTATCTTCACCCCGCAAGAACATTCGCTACCCGCAAACCCGATCCGCAACGCAGAGGCGGCCAGCTGGGAATCGCCGACGAAGCCGAAGCCGAAGCCGATTCAGGTGAGCGATTTGGCAATATTCGTTGGTGGATATCGGTAGCCGCCCCCATCCGCTTACGCGACGGCCGTTTAAGGGACGATTTGGCCTTATCGGCTGACCTTCCATACGGGCCGTACTACGTTTCACACCGCATCACGAGAGCGGCTATTTACACGCCTGCCTCTCCATTTGTTGGTCCTTACGAGCCGCATCGGTATCGTATCCAACACCGCATCCACGAGAGCGGCTATTTACACGCCTGCCTCTCCATTTTGAGACACCTGACGACGAGCGTAAGCGGATGGGGGCGGCTACCGATATCCACCAACGAATATTGCCAAATCGCTCACCTGAATCGGCTTCGGCTTCGGCTTCGTCGGCGATTCCCAGCTGGCCGCCTCTGCGTTGCGGATCGGGTTTGCGGGTAGCGAATGTTCTTGCGGGGTGAAGATACGACCGAATTGGTCGCGCTGCGGATGGCGAGTTTCTTGCGGGTTGAGACACGACCAAGTTGGCCGAGCTGCGGAACGTGAATGTATGCGGTGTTAAACACGACCAAGTTGGCCGAGTTGCGGAACGTGACTGTTGGTGTTAAACACGACCAAGCTGGCCGAGTTGCGGAACGAATGTTGCCGGGCTTCGCGCCTGGCTTGGCGGCAGGTCTTTGCGGGCAATTTGCATTCGCCAGCACCTTTCAAATCAAAGTGCGCCGACGGCGTATGCAGACTTGTCGGCCGTGCAAAGCCCATATGCCGTTTTGTGTGCGATGGCAAAACGGGCAGATATCACAGCCGCCAGCATGCCGCCGCGAGATAAGCGGTTCAAGGGCGAAAAGGCCACCACACCACTAAAACTTTAAAGAAGCGTCTAAGAATAGGTCAAACAGAAATCGTAAAGATCAAAAACAAGATACCATAAAAAAACGAAATCGAAAGATATTACACTAAACTCTACGAATCTAAAATAAACCCAGACGAGAGACAAAGTGCAGTCTAAAAAAGGAAAATCTTAAATGTAGGTTCGAAGAAAATATCGGACATAACAACAGACGAAATTAAAAACGCTTTAAGAAAAATGAAGAACAATAGATTTCTAGGGTCAAACAATATTATTGTTGAAATAAATAGCTACAGACCAATAAGCTTTTTGTCGCAACCCTATAAGCTATTCATAAGAATAATCACTAGCAGACTGACGACCAAATTCGATTCCAATCAGCCAATAGAGCAATCGGAATTTAGATTAGGGTTCAACAGATGCGACCACTTTCAAACAATACAAAACTTATTAGAAAAAGGCAAAGAATATAACATCCATCTACACATAGCTTTATAGACTACGTGAAGACATTTAACACCAAAGAAATCTGGGCAATACTCAACTCGTCGATCAACTGCGAAATAGACAGCAGATACGACCAATTAATAAAAAACATCTACCATCATGTGAGTATGTGTATGTATATATATATATATAGACCCAATTACAACTACAGATAATATACCTATACAAAGAGGAGTAAGACAAGGGAATTTTATCTCCCCAATGCTATACCAGCGTGCTAGAAGATGTCTTTCGTCAAATGTATTGTTCGAATAAAAATATAAATATTAACGGAGTGAACTTGAACCACTTGAGGTTCGCTCACGACATCGTTATGCTTAGTAAAGACCACCGAGAACTACAGGAAACGATTACCGAACTTAACAACCGTTCAAGAGAAGTTGGAGTGAAAATGAACAAGACGAAGACTAAGATAATAACAAACGCAAGCAAAAATATAAACATTATTTTAAAGGGTACACCGTTAGAAATTGTTGATATATATATATATATATACTTATCCAACAATGGATGAAAAAAGGCTCGTGCATGAGATCATTAGCTCGACTCTCAAGTTTCCCCATCTTACAGTTTGCGATTTTCTTTTTTGGAAATACATTAAAAATGGGATTTACGTACCACCAATACCAAAAACATTGGATGAAATTTAGCACCCTATTAAATGTGACGAGAAGACTTCACATCAAACATTTGTAGTACTATCAGTAAAAACTTGGATGTTTTCTCTCCTTTTTATGCATTACTTAACCTTAGGATGCATAAACCGGACCTTTCAGGCCCGGAGAAATTTCGGTAACTTATAATTTGCTTGAAATAATTTCAATTGGCTTGAGCATTTAGATATGCTCTAAGCAGGGCTTTATTTAACACGCACTTGATTCAAAAATATTTAAGTGTATTTATAAATCGAAAAAAAAATATTTTCCGTTAGCACCCCGTATTTACATAAACCGGGTCTCCGAAGCCCGTCTACTTATAGTTTCTATAAAACAAGCAGAGACTTGTTCATTGTCGGCTAAGAGTAAGCTGATATTGTCATTCGGTTGAAATAAAAGTTGCATTGGGTGAACTTGTGAGACACATTTGATAATGGCATCAAAGAAGAGTGTGAAAAGGGTGAGAGTTGGTAGTGTCGGCTATGAGGAAATACTGTTGCAGTAGGCAGCTGAAGTTGATGCCTTCCGGGGAAAGTGTTGTTTCAGAAGCAGCAAATGATGATACAAATTTCGAATTGTCTTCTGATGAGTATTCCCCAATCCAGTATTGATGATGGGGACGACAATTCAGAGGATGATGCTAACGATATTGGTAATCCGACCTTTGCTTCAACGAGTGGTTACATTTCTCCAAGTGGTATGGATTTGAGTTTGGAACCTCCAGCAAAAAATAAAATTCAATCACATAACATTATTCGGCATGGGCCAGAACTGGCAAGAAAGAATATGGCTGCAACACCAAAAGAACCGTTGCAGTTATCTGTAACTCCAGTTATGATACAACTAATTGTAAACTGTACTAATTTAGAGAGGAACAATGTTTACGGAGCAAAAGGAAAACCGTGGAAAGATGTGACCGTTGATAAACTTCTTGCATTCTGTAGTTTACTTATTCATGCGGGAGTTGACAGAAGCTGGGATCATCAGATTTGACGATAAGAGAACTCGAAATACGCGTTTGGTAACCGATAAGTTAGTAATGATATCCTATGTTTGAAATATATTCATTCAACAATGCAAAATCTGCGTCATACCAAATACTAATGTAACTATAGATGAACAACTAACTTGTTGGGTTTAGAGGTAGGTGCAGGTTTGTTCAATATAATCTAAGTAAACCGGAATTTTTATTTTTATTTTTATTTTTTTTAAACAATGTTTACTTTTATATTTAATTTCACATTTGTAGTGTATACGTATATATAAATAAAGTTCTACTTTAATATCTGCGTTTTTGTTATGACTATACACAAATTTACATACCGGGCCTCAGAAGCCCGGATTATGTAAATGCCGACATTTTATTGATTAAGTATCCTAGGGTTAATATTATATCTATTATGTGTTCCAGTAAACTCTGATTAATCTTTCGCCCAAACAGGTCCTTATTTAACATAGAAAATGAGTTGATACGTCAATTAAAATATTTGCTACTATTAGTTCTGAGCTTTTCCGAAAAAACGAACGGTCTTTTGAGGCAATCCATTTGTCGATCCACTTTTGCACTTTTTGAAATTACGGAAGTGCGTATCTACTGATGCGTGTTGCATCAGAAAAGGTGGTTATCTGATGAGACCAGATCTGGAGTGTTTTTTACTACCAAAGCAACAAGAGGTCCTTTTTGGTGCAAATTCTCGTCCAAATTGAGTAATTATTGTTTGTAGCGGTTTTCCCCTCCGGATCCCACCAGATACAGAGCATATCCTTGTAACCATGTATATTGCGCTTTGTTGAAGTGGACGTTTGTCTAGGGTTCACTCATGATTTTTTGCGCTTGGTATTATTAAAATATATTCATTTTTAATGTTCATTTCATCACAATGTGAAACAAAAAACTATTTTTACGCTACTTAGCAAACAAATAAATTGCAATGTGCAACCAATTTGCAACGACACTTTCTGACAATTCATATAGCACCCATTTTTTCCTTCCTTCTGGACCTTTCCCATCGCATGTAAACAATCCGAAATGGTTTATTTACCATCTTCTAATGTTCCTGCAAGTTCTTTAATTGTTTGATCCAGGGCTTCATGTAATAATGCTTGAAATTGAGCGTCTCCGAACTTTTTTCTGATCTGAGCGTTTCTTGTTATTCACATCAAAATTGCCATTTTTTAAACGACGAAACAAAAATATGCAGTTGGAACACGCTAGAGCTTCATCCCCATAAGCCTTTATGAGCATTTGATAAGCTTCAGCAGCTAATTTTTTAAATCAAATGCACTTTAGAAGTTTCATCTTGTGAAACGTAAAAACATTGAATAACTAAATAAAATGGAGAGAAAACTGTCATACGCTATACACAAATGTCATAACTATCGACATGACGTTTATCGACATTAGTACTAATAATTAACTTATAATTATTTGCAATAGATGTCACTGATCAAAAACAACCGGAACACCCATTATATCTTAAGAAATATATCTTTTTAAACCCCGATAATTCTTCTGTATAGACAAACGGAGGTATAAGTTGTACAGTAGTTTTAAATATATAAAAAATACAATTACAAACCTTCGAAGAAATTATTTGAAGAAAAATATTAATCAGAAAAATAAAGAACTATAGAAGACAAAAATTCTATATAATAGAAACCATAAAAAATAAAAGAAATGTATAAACATAAATTAGCAATATTAGGACTAAGTGAAACAAAAGTAAGGGATCAGGATACATAAAATTACCTAGAAACTATCCTTTATATTATTCTGGGGTAAAATCAAGAGAGAGCTAAAGAAGATATTAATAAAAAGGTAATATATTTTGAAGCAGTAACTTCCAGAACTATATTAGTCAATATAAAATCGAAAAAAAATAAATGTTGCCTAAATATATACACCAATAAAGTGGGCATTATAATTAATTTTTACAATAAATTGCAAACGATATTAAAGTTGTTTATTAGAAAAACTTTCTGTAGACAAGAAATGAAAAAATGTGCACACATATATAGCAGAAGAAAGGAAAAATTTACAGTTTGTAATAAAACGGACAAAAACTTTTGTAGAAGCAGAACTGTAAATCCAGCGTAGATTAGTTGTATCAATCATAAAATGCATCAAGATTATAGTAGAAGAAGGGGATGAATATAAGAAGACAGCGATATATAAATTAAAAATCTGGTGTGAACATCACACGACTTTCCTTATCCTATTATTATATATTATACCGGGTCCATCGTCTCGGCCCTGCGCTGCTCTCGTTCCGGAACTTGTTATTTTAAAAAAGGACGAGGCGCGATTCCAACACTCGAAAGCTGATTAAAATAAACAGTACAAGACAATAATTGACTCGTACTTAAAATTTTGCTACGTCACTGAAGGTAACCGTGCGAGCTCGGCTGCACAGCCTTCCCCATTATCGCCTGCGTGCTCCCTCCTAGCGGCCAAGCGCTCCCCCCTTCCTCCCGGGGTCGGCCGGGAAGCTCTCCTAGCGCGCTGTGATTGGTCCGTTTAATTAATTTTTAATCGGCTATAACTTATTTATTTGACCTCGGATCAAAAAATTTCATTGTAATTTTTTATTCGTCTCGGTCTGATCTATCCGGTAATATAAATTTCCCGAAACATTTTATGAACACCCGGTATATTAAAAATCCTGAGCTTCAATTTTTTTTGAGTTCCTATTTTACCAACTTTTATTTTAAATTCATGTTTATCTCATGATAACAAATCATTTTTATTCTCATAAATTTTTTGTATCTTCAACCGTTTAGATTCGCGACCGCTTTGCAACCGATTTTGCGACCTTACGACCAAACGACTCAGCCGATTTTTACCAAAAGCTTCGCACTCCGTTCCCTACCTACAAGTAACTCGCATACCAAATTTCAAGTCTCTAGATCTTACGGTTACACACACACACGAACCAATGGCCCAACCCAACTTTTTTGGTTTCCTGAGGCTATAATTCGTCCAGAAATGTGAAAAACTGGGTAGGTCAAATTTCCGCCGATTAAATTACTTTCCTTATTATTGGATAAGGAAAATAAAAAATGTGATTATAACGACTTAAAACTAAGAAAAAAGAAAATAGAAGAATCAATTACAAAAACTAAAGTAGGAACATGAGAAGGCAACATAGTTCCTAAAATGATAACATGGAAGAGAAGAAGTAATAAAACTAGGAAAGCAAACACAATATTGAAAAATTGAGAACATAATCTAATATCACCAATTTACAAAATGTGCATCAAATTAACTGTGGGAATTATAGAGCAATATGCTTACCCTCAATATGTTCCAAAGTGTACGCAAGAGTTTTGAAGAAAAGAATAAGAAAAATTATAAAATTACACTTAAAAGGCGGGCAAGCAACATACAGAGCAAACAGACCACCTAAAGATAACATTTATTTTAAGAAATATTTTGAAAAGTGTAACAAAGAAAAAAGAAGAGCTGTACTTACCATTCATAGACTGCTTTCTATTCACTACAAAGAGAAATTATTTGAGAATGTTTCAGAACTATTACGAATACCTAGTACATGAATAGACGTAGCAGAAAGTACACCCAACATATGACAGGCAAAATCAAGAAAACGGAGAAAAATTTAAAGAATTGGAAATAAAGAAATGGTTAATCAAGATGGCAACTTAAATTCTATGTTATTTATAAAAAACACAAAAAATTACTAACAACAATAGAATGCTGAAATTTAATACCTATAAAAGTAAAAAGTTGTTGTATGCAAATAATATTATCTTAATAGCAGATTCGCTAATAAAAATATAAAAGCTATTTAGTATAGAGGATGATAAAAATAAAAAATTAAAAATGAATATAAATATAAACAAAAGCAAACTATTGTTACTGAATATGAAAAAGGAAATAATATAAAAAATATAAAAGTAACTTTAAACGATTAAAATTTAGAAACAGTGACAGAACACAAATATTTAGGAAGTCTACTAAAAAGTGGTAGAAAAACAAATAGTGAAATTGTAAATAATACAAAGAAGGCTAGAAACATAACTATTTTGCGATAAACAAAACAGTAATGGGGAAGAAGAAAAGTAAAATAAATTTTATAGAAATAAAGTATTTAAGAAAAATGCGTAGAAAAACTAAATGGAACTATATGACAAATGACGAAAAGAGAATAGAAAAAAAATCGTTAATAGAGATAATAAAAATTAAAAATGATTGGACATATAATTAGACGAAATAAAAGAGTCAGAGAAACTGGTAGATACAAAAATTGACGAGGAAGACCACACATATAGAAAAGATAGGAATAAGCAAAAAGAAGAAAAATGATAAATAAAACATTAACTACAGACAGATTAGAGTTTAAAAAATAAATCCATTGATAAGAGGCAAAGGAAGCAAATAAATAAAATATATCCGACGGTCTATAAGGCAGAAGGAGTGAGGGAAGAAGAAGAAGAAGAGAAACAAAAATGTACAAAGAAACTAACATCAAATAAAAATTATTCCACCGAGACATTGAATTTTATAAATCAAAATCAAACTAGATTTTCATAGTAAAACAAATATTAACAACGTAGTAATAATGAATTTATCTGGAGACTTTTATTATATCTATAGAAGTAATAACCATTATTAGGAATATAAGGCCTTACTACTTAGTCGATAATATTGTAATATGGGTGACTCCGTTATTTATTTTTAAACTATCTCTAAAGTTAAAAGTTAGCAGTAAGAATTCATATTAGACACCAATCAACGCGTTTGATCCTAATGAGGATTTTTATAGATCTCCCAACCCGATCAACGGATTAACAGAAACTATCGAAAACAGAAAATATTGCTATAACTTTCTCAATCGCGTTTCAGATGATTATATTAAGATTGGCATCAAATTTACTTGCAACTTTTATATCTTGTTCCAAATTTATATCAATATATCAGAATTGTTAAATATCTCCATACAACTATTAATTAGCACATCTTTACATCGCTACACGCTTACTAACTCTAATCTGAGCTTCTCTTTTCTTGCAACGGTGGTGGTGGACCCTTGGTGTGGACGGCGTGGTCAATGGGACAGCTCTTTTGTTAGGAACCCTAAGGACCTACCAACGAGCAGGTTGCGACGATGATTACGTAACGCTGCGATGCCCACCGGGGACCAGCATCTCCATCCAGCTGGCCCAGTACGGGACGTCGGCGCCGGCGAAGGACCTATGCAAGCCCAAAACAACCCAGAGCTCCGTGACGCGGACTATGAACAATGCCTCCTGCCTGTGGCCGAATGCTTTGCAGGTCAGTAGTTGCTCATAAATGCGATCTAAAATTACTGTTATTATTTTGAACCCCTGTTTATGCCACCAAGCTAATAATACCGCTGTAATGCATGCAGAGCAGAGTTGGTAGGAATAAGGAACTCAGAATAATTGCTTTGTCACTTCCATTGAATTTTTATTCGCAACTTCCCAAAATCTGTTAGAACGAAAATAGGTTAGTGGTTTTAGCATATACAAACAGGTTGGAGCTGACAGTAAACTATATGGATGGCTTAGAATATGCTTGTTTACAGAGTAAATGGGAGGAAGTTGCTCAAGGAGCCTGGGGGAGCGTAAGTGATCACCATTTTCACGATCTCTCTGTATTCAGTTGCAGTTTAGCCACCGCACCAGGTTACATCGATAAACACTGCTTGCAATTTGTTGCTCAATCGTGTCTTTTGATTATTTCACAGCTGTTTGCCGCTTTTCTGTGAACAAGTGCAATTTTAATTCGCTTTGCAGGTTTACAATTACTTTTGTACTGATTGTCCTTTATTTAGCTGACGCATGCTACAATGTTACATACATAATGGTGGGGGACTGCAGCTGTGTTTTAATGTTGCTTTATTTTCATACCGGAGAGCATTGCAGCCGATCTGACTGACAGTACCTAGTACTCGCTGTTGCAGACAGTGGTGGAAGTTTGCCAAAAGAAACGGCAGTGTAAGTTTCAGTCCTCTCCAAAAACTTTCGGTGGTGATCCCTGTCCTGGCGTGCGGAAGTACGTTGAAGTAGCTTACAAATGCAGGCCGTGTAAGTCACTGTAGTCTTTGTAGCTGCAAACTTCTTATGTACACTCGAATGCATCTTTTCAGACGAATTTCGCAGCAAAGTCGCTTGCCAAAACGACAGGATCCAATTGAAGTGCAATCCCAACTCTAGAGTAGCCGTTTACAGCGCCAGTTATGGAAGAACGGAATATGAAAGCATTCAGTGCCCCCAGCCGCAAGGAGTTCCGGAAGAGAGTAAGTCGCGTTCACTTTTGTGCCACTCTTTTAAGGCTGCTCTTTCAGCCTGTCTGGTCAGCTACGCAACTGAAACTGTAATGCAATTGTGTCACGGCAAACGAAGTTGCGATCTCTCTGCGGACGTCAACACGTTTGGAAGCACTTGTCGTCCTGAATCTCGCATGTACCTAAAAGTAGTCTACACTTGCGGTGAGTTGCAACGCCGAAATTGACGCATCTCTCGCATGTAGTATATAAATACTTTATGCAGTGCCGCGTAAAGTACTTAAAGAACAGTTCGAAGGCCAGCCAGAGCCGGACGAACTGACCGCCGATTCCGAAGTAACCGATATCGACGACGATTTTGAAAGCTACGATGCTGGTAATGAGTTTATTCGAGAATCAGCAGCTTCTCCTTCATCTCCAAACGTTGTAGGAGGATCTCAAGGGGACAACTTAACTAAAGATTCGACTGCTGTGAATACGAAGATTCCACCCCATGTGAAGTCAGAAGGCCAAGATACGGGTAAGTAGCGCACGTTCTTCACAGGCTCAGATTTCATCTAGAACATCTTCCGCTTGCATGCTACTATAATTAACCGTAGCTTAAAAGTAGATGGATCAAATACGCTCCGCTTTGTTAATGCGCATATCCCACTCCAATCCTCTGTGTTATAATCCTTCAGTAAGTCCTACGCCTGTGGAAGTTAATGGGTTATTTTGAAGTTTCAGGCTATATACTTCGTAAATCGTATGTTACTTTATACTTATATACCTACTATATTTTAATTTAGCACAAAAGTTAAATGTCAAAAGCAAATTAAAGATGACAACATAAGTTTTTATTAGATTAAAAGACGTCCTCTATATTTTGTCATATCTATACTACTTTAACTAAAGTATCTTTAAGTGTTCCTTTATTCCAGAATTTCCTAGACATTCAAAATAGTTATGTAAATATGGTTTTTAGAGTTTCTTCTGTAGTAACACGATAGTTAATTTAATATGAAATGGTGGTACTTATGCTCATATATATTGCTCTTATACCTTAGAGTATGTAGGTTATTTGAACGATCATCACAGTATTCTTCGTATTTAGGGATTCTATAATATAATAATAAACGTTTATCTGAACATTATTTAAATTTCCTTAGTATTCGTAATAGAAAAACACAATTATGATATAATTACCAAAGTTAAAAATCATACTTCAATAATTATTAATTGTAACAGTTTAATTTAGAAAGTGGTTGTAGAAAATTTTTCTGATTATAAAACTATAATGAACATCTTATTATCATTAAAATGTAGTAGGTAATACCTAATCTACTCAATTAATCTGTACATATAACTACGACCACCTCTTACCATCAGAGCATGCACATACCACATGGCACAGTTACTAGATTACGTGGGGTCGGATATGAATTGACTGTTTCCTTTGCAGCACTCCTCCAGCCTTATACAACCCCTCGTTCTCGTACTAACCCGTTCCGCCCCTCCCGAGTTCCTGCCGTGCAGCAAATCTCCAAAGACATGCAGGCCGACGAATTTCCAGACCCCAACTGTACGATCACAGTCTACACCAGTGAAAGAACGACAGTGATTGGCTTCATTTCTGAGTGGATAAACGCGTACACATTTGTCTCACGTAAGTAGCTGTGCGGTCGCTCCCTCCCGCTACTGCTGTGCGCTGTGCATTCTCTGGCTACGTGCATGCCTAGTAAGCCTCAATAACCATCTACTAATTTGTCTGTGCTTTTCAGAGAACCAAGAACGGTTCTATCTATACCTGACGATTAGCATAGCAGCTGCTGTGGTGTTGTGTCTGATCTTGCTGGTGGGGCGCTTGCTAGTGCAACGGCAGCGTGCAAGACGGGAAGCGAAGTTCCATGCAACTGCAGTTGCAGACCATTCTCTACCTAATGGCTTTACGGATGATATCAGTGAAATAGATGCCGATATTGATTTGACCACTCCGTTGCCTGTACCCGCAGTAGCGATTCATTCTCCAACACCCATGGGTACTGTTGCTGAAGTGGTGAGATACCCTCATGTGCATACGCATACACTGCGAAGACCTCCACTGGATAGTGATGTACCTCGCAGCCTCAGCAGTGCTTCTAACACCCAGTATTACTATGGCTGACCAGAATGCCCGGGGCGCGGATCAACCGCCCCAAACTCACCCCCTCCCTCTGCGTGCCCGGGCCACCGTACGTACTGTTTTTAGTGACATTCGGTGCTGAGAATAGTGAACGAGACCAAAGAATCAAACCTCTAAACTTTTTGTGACAGATAATCTTTATTAATGTTGTCATCATATTGTTTATACTAAACGAAACAAGTTACTTTATATAAGTATGACTTTTATATATGAAACCAATGCTGGAGCAGTTGTTCCCTTTCCCCTTCTGTACATATGTCCAGTAATGAAATACATGTCTTTATGTTGTTTCCATACTTTATGTATTTGTATATAATAAAATTTAATAAAAACTCCTTAATGTTGCATTGAGAATTTTAAAAATATATAACAAAACACCAACATCACAACCATATTACCATGTACAGGTAGCGAACTAGAATCGGCGTATTTGCAGTCCAGTCTATCTTCAGTAGGTTGCATATCTGCTGAACATTGGCATTTACCATTTCGACACTGTACATTGGGACCCATCATAACAAAACAATCCTTAGAACTGGTACAAACATCATTCATGACTGAAAAAATATAGGTTGAGCAAAAGAAAATATTTGTCTAACATAAAAATACTTACACTTCTGTGCATTGCATTTATTTTCTTTCTCTATGAATCCCTCAATACATTGGCATTGGTTTTCAATGCAGTCTGAATTTAGTACTGCTTGCAAACACTGTAATGCAGTATTACAGCTGGCATGTAAACCACTGGAAACTATAACAAAATAAGTAAATTTTAGAAGTATTGCACTGATATAAGTTCTTTTAACTTTAGAACACCAAATGATTTTACAAAAGCTCAAAAAATACCTTGCATAAAGTTTGAATGTATTTTTTACACTATTTTTTAATTTAAACTATTTATGACATGAAAAATAGGCTAAACTTGTAAATTTATAAATACCTTTTAGACAGCTTGTGTTATCTTCGTTTGGAACATAATTTTCATTACAAATGCAGTTTTTATTTTTCCCACACTGACTGTTGATGATGGTGCATGATTTTGATAGGTCATCACATGTTGCACCAATATCTTAAATAGAATTAATTAGTATTTGTTTATAATTTTCCTTTCTGAAACAATCATTTTTGATCATTACATCAAACATGCCACTTTTTAAATCCAGCATCAATTGTAGCTTTAGGACAATTATTAACATTTTAAAGTATCTAAATATTATTATAATTGCCTCCACTTATACGTTGTTTACTTTAATTTGTAAACAAATACTGAGTTTTACTAGAAAAGCTGTTTCTTTTTGACAAAAAAAGGAAATTTTCTCCGTTTCTTGTAAAGATAGGTAAATACATATTTTGTTTTACTATACTAAAATAGTTCAGTCAAAATACAATCTATTCGAATTACATCAAAAGATTTTGTTGACCACTTTGTGCATCTTATCTGCCAATACTGATATTTAAATAATATAAACTTTGTATCCACTAGGTTCATATATATTGTGGTTCCCTGATAAACTATGAACATTTAAACATCATTGTACATTTAATATAATACCTGGTCATACCACTGCCACCCTCTACCAAAGAACTTGTTTTTTCCATAATGCTTACAAGATAAACCTAAACTTATCTGAGAAAAGTATATTGCCTCGATGAGTCAGAATTAAATTATAATAATTTTGTCTCCACTATAAAAAGACTCTTCTACTTACAGAGATGAGTAAATGATTGGCTAGTTTGTATAGAAACCTGAGCTCCTCAGGTAACCACAACCTCAAAAGACAGTTGTCTTTTTAAAAGTCAGAGATGACACATTGCGTTACACAAAGTGATGTAACAACCTTAGTGTGTGCCTGTGGTACTGTTAGCCATTAAATTATTTAATTTTGCAAATGGAATTTTTTGCAATATAAATAAATCTTGATTATTTTTGCAAAATGATTATGTGATAAAATTAGCTCTCGCACAAGGGCTAATTTAGCTAGATAACCAGAAAACACTATTTTTTCCTTTCAATTTATCAATGATGTATTAATTGTTTGACTTTTGAACAATGTTGTAAATAGCAATTTTTAATTGTTTGTTACTTTAAAACTCTTTGTAAGAGTAATTAGAGCTTACTTGGCAAACATATATTGTTTTCTATCCGATAGTTTTGCGGACATTCACATTTTGCCTTATTAGAACACACAGAATTTGTTATTCTTGTACAATCTTCATCACTGTTACACCCATCTGCAGTTTGCGCTGAAAATTATAAACATATAGATATAACAAAAACCAAATGTTATCTTAGTTAAACCTTCCACTTTCCTGCAAATGTAATCATGGTCCAACTCTGCTGTCAGTTTGCAGCGGCATTGATTAGCAAGACACGTTACTTCCGTTCCAAAAACGTTACATCTTTCATTATTGTTACAAAACCAATGATCCTGTGTCATTGCTAAAACACCCGCTAGTGTCAATATCTTGCCACTAAAATTTGCAGCGCAGTACTCACGCTTTTGGCAGGCATTATTTGCTTTTCCGGAAAAATAGGTTTTTCGACAATAACATTTACCAGAAATGCATCTTCCAGGAGTAATTACACAGTCAGCGTCATCTTTACAATCCACATCCATTCCAAGTTCTGAAATTTTGTTCTGAAATAATGAGAATACGGCGTGCATTTTTTACCTGCTATGCATTTTCCATCTCTTAAAAAGTAGCCACGTTTGCATATACATGTATTGGTCAAAGGATAACATATACTATTTGTTATTGAACTACAATTTTTATTTTCGTCACTACAGTTTGCGATGTAATCTAAAATCACAAATTCTTGCATAATTAAATTTTACGCACTACATGAACTTACCATTATTGCGTAAATTAAGTGGGGCTATATCTTTGGGTTCTATTGGCGGGTGTGCACCTGTAGCATTCAAAGTACATTTTGAAGCTATGCACGTGGCATTAGCCGATTTGCAGTCCAGATCTAATGAGCAAAAATCTTCAGGATCTAAGAGTAATAATCATTAAATAATATTAGATTTACTGCTTTACTGAAATACCTGTAGTTGACTGTGGCCTACAATCATACTTTCCACGCAAGTAATAACCTGCATTGCATTGACATACACCTTCTCTGCACACCATGGCTAGCATATCATAGCCATTAAAGCATTGTTCATCACTACTACATGTTTCATGCAAACCAGCCGACTTTATGCACCGACCTTTAAAATATCTCCAACCATCATCGCATTCACATCTATTTACATTACACCTATGTTTTCCGAGAAGCCAGGCGCATTGCATATCATCTTCACACTGTGCTCCATAACTTGTTGCAACTAAAACCGCCAGGAAAATGGAGAACAAAAACTCTCATATGAAGCTAAGACATACTAGGCAAACATAATGTTCCTTCGGTGTTAAAGACGTTACCAAAAGGGCACTTGCACATGTTGTTATCACACACTGCTACATTTAGTGGTTTACAGTCTTCATTACTCACACATTCTGAAAAATTTGCTGCTACACCTAAAAATGAACGTAATATAAATAATAACTACTAGATTTTCTAAAAAGAAGGTATTATATAATAGAAACAGTTGGTAAAATTCAAAAAATCATTGCAAAAACTAATTAAATACCATTGTTGAAATTAAAATGTTGTGAAATATCTAAATATACTTTAATTTATATTAATACAAACTTTTTTAACCAATTTCATACAATAAAATAAAAAATTGGTGAGTGTCTTAATTGAGAATGTTAATTTACTAAATTATCTTTTTTTCTAATGTCTGCGTTTTAAACAGCATACTATTGGTGACTGCACCAATCCCTAAAACATTTAATGGCACCCGATAGTACTTGTGGTCAAGCGAGTGTTTTCATTAGATATTTGTGTATTAAAAATGCTGTACTTACTTGATATGAAGAAAAGCAGTAGATGGCATGTCACTGTTTTGTATGTCATTTTCATCATGCTTTGTTTGAAAGTAACTACACAATTTATTGTCACTTGAGTATTGGCTAATAACCAAATATGTACTCAGATACTTTATCAATACTTAAGAAAAAAGAAAAAATGTTAAATCAAATAAACATACACAAATATTCTGAAATATGTGCGGTCAAACACTTTATTATAGAAGAAATACCATCATAAAATGAAATATTGCAAAATAAGATATTTATTTAATGATTACAAATATACAAGTACCTACACACTTGATATGATATCAATTTCATTTAAACAATACGTCTGTTATCAACATATTCTTTTATATCTGTGAATTGCTTAACGATAAATAAAGTTCCTCAGTTATCCAAAAGTATATTATTATATAAACGATAAACAAGTTATCCCTAAGTCCTTCTATTGTTATAGCAGACTTATCTCTATATACAAAAAGTACTAATGGTAAGGCCCTAACACCCCACGTGGGATCACGGCCTACGAACTGGGAGATTAAAGCACTCATATGTTCACCCAACGCCATTATTACCTCTTATTCAAGTAATGACTGGATGGGCCGCCCGCCAGGCATCAGAGAGCTCAGGGAATGGAACCCGGGTCCATCCGCATTGCAGCCCGCGCCTCAACCACTAGACCACGCTGGCGATATATACAATAAATAGTAAAGTGAAATATATTCGTGATAATTTAAAACGTTGCTCAAGGATTATTAACTGCAATAAAATCATTTAACCATTTAAACATATTGGACATAATCAAATAAAGCTATCTTACTAAACAAATTGTGCAGGTACACGATTTTTAAAAATCATTTTTTACAACTACTAATTTATAGTTGCTTGGCATTCAATACTCTTATTTCCCTTGCTGACCATACAGGTGCGAAGCCTCTGTTGCACTTTCACCCAATCGGGAAATGGAGGCACAGTATATTGACAATAGACTGTCATCGCTTTCAAATACTCCTTTTGAGCTTCTTCATATTTTTTGTTTTTATAATGCTGTTCGGCTACTGACAATATTTGTTCTAATTTCTAAAAATACAAAATTGAGTTTTTGTAAGGCAATTTATATAGACACTCACAGAAAGATGCAATAGTGGCATAAAAACATTAATTTGGTTTTTACACGACGAGCAAACCTGTGTGTCCGAATCTAAGTTCTCGTGCATCACAAAATATCCTTGGCAGTTGCGTTTGTCACAGCGGATGTTCACCTCTTGATCCTTCATATTTGTAAACAATGGCCAGCCCTCCTCACAAGCCTTGCATTTACAGTCAAACCAGTAGCGCTGTGCTAAATATTTTTTGCGTTCGTCTAAAGGACTGTTCGTATAAATAGGACCATAATTCTCATAAATAATTTCTCCCTTTTGAATGGGCTTAATAGTTTTTACAATAACTTTTGAACCAATATTGTACCTGTAAACATTACGAGTTAGCTGCTTTCTAAGTTTAATTGGAACTTACCTCACAATACTTGGGTCACAAGAGTGATTAAACATAGCTAAACTTGGAAATAATCCACCGCCGATGTATATAGCTTTAAAGTTGGGTTCATCTGGAGGATCCATCGGACCAGGCGGTGCCTCTTGTAGTTCTGATATTTCGTGAGCATTAAATTGAAGAGCTTGAATATGCCGTGAAAGCAAAGAAGCGATGACCAATTCAGTGTCAGGAGTGAGTTTATCATCATCAAAATAATGTACCTCTTGTAGTAAAAGAGTTAAAAATATTCCCATCAGTGTATATTGAAAATACTCTTCTTGTTTTCTACTATTCTCATTTCGACAAAGATTGTGTATATGAAGATAAGCCTTCTCATCTTCGGTTGAAAAATCAGCATTGGGTAGTTTTCCAAAAAATTCCTTAAAAAATCTAGCAGTGCGTTGAGTAATTATTCTTAAAGCCATAAAACAATTGATAGATATTCCCGAAGCAAGGAGCAAACCAAGTAAGCCACATTCGTATTTGTGATAAGAAGCTGCATCAGATTGGCACTTTGTACTACAATAAACTGCATATGCACATGTTTTACAAATTACTGGTACATTTGTTGCCAGCATGCAACGGTAGCAATTGGTGGAAGTAAAATTTTCTGATAATACAGCACAATAGGCTGGTTCATTTATAATAGTAGTCCCACAGGAAATTTGCTTTGCAGCTCTTACAAAACGTCCCAGTTCCTCCTGATAGTCTGTCATTATTGCATCGTTAAGAACAACATCTTTACATATAGTTTTAGTAATAGCAGAAGTTGAAATTTTGGAAATGTTGTTGAGTTTACTTATTTCTTTAGCCATTTCGTCTTGTTCCTTTTTTATGGCAGATTTGGAAAGTGTTGACAAGTCCAAATGAGAAACAGCTAATTTATAAGCTTCCTCGGCTGCTATTTTCTCACTAGGTTTGTGAGCCAAACATTTAGCTTTACGAAAGTATATCTTATATAATGATTCCTTGGGATAGTCACTTAGAGATAGAATAAGGTTGATATCTTCAATGCATTTTTCAAATTGTGATAAACTGTACAGACATGCGCTTCTGTTGGCGAGTAGAAGACAATACAGCTTTTTATTATCTGGAACAATTTAAAATTTATATAGTTACATGAGCCATAATGTTGCTGGTTACATTGCACATACTAGATCACCCATCAAAAAGACAAAATAAAATAAAGTAGTCTTTTCAATCAATGAATCATGGATGACTATGAAATCCATTAGTGTCCATTTATTGTGTTCTATTGCTCGTTTATTTTTTAGTATTAATTTTTATTTTCTTTAAAAACGATTTTTTACTTCTGCTAGTAGTTTTTTCCTAGTTGAAAATATTTACTAAACCCTCAATTTAGAATAACTAACTAAATTTGAACACTTTCATTGGAGGGTCTATAGATACATATTTAATAAATCTAACTAGGAACAACAAATAGCATCACAAAAATAAATGATTTATAATATATAACAAGATTATTGGAAAAGCAGTTAACACTGCTATTACTTAGTTCCTTTGCATTTTCTGAACTCTAAAAGTTCCTACTAGAACAACTGAGCCTTGGTTTCTAAATTGGACCTGTACATCAAAAATACCAGGTTACTTAAGCTACAAGAAGTCGCATCAATATTTAGAGGTAAGTAATACTAAAATTTTGTAAATTCCAACAGAAGCACAGATCATTTTTTCTTCAGTATATGGTTACTATTTAAATCTAAGTATGTCACACCAAATGATTGTAAAAAAAAGATGTAAATCGGTCAACAACCCAAATATTTTTTAGTAGACAATAAAAAGCTACAAAAGTAGGTGTGGAAAAAACAAATTACTGGAAATAAAAAAATAGTTAAACGAGTGTTGCTGAATATTTTGGCCTCAACCATACTAACAAATACATAGGTATTGAGATGATGTTTCAAAAATCTAAATCCTAAAAATTATAAACTGTAAAATGGGCATTACAAGATCAAACACTTTAACTTTGTTGATGATACTTTAAAAGATCCTTTATCCAACATATATAGTACTTAGCTAGCCAAACAAAAACTGAACGCATATTTAAAATATATGGACAATAAAACACCAGAAAAGTATAACAAATAAAAAACAATTAGAAACAAAGTGAACAACAATATTAGAGAACTGAAAAACAATTACTGGGTCAGTTTCACTGCGGATATGGAACACGATTTATATGATGCCCAAAGGAAAATATGAGGAATGCTGAGAAGAAGGAAAAAGGAACTAAATGAATACTCTCAGACATCTGCTATAAATGAGACACGATGGTCAAAGAAGCAACAAGTTGAATAGAAAGATCATTAGACAGAGAGCTAGTGAGAAATCTAAATATAGGAAAGCGCCTGGAACAGATGGAATACCAAATGAACTGCATAAATAAGGCGGTGAAGATCTATGTAACCAATTGACAATGTTGTTCCAAAGAAATAATAGAACTATTCCGAACTAATAGAAAAAGATGAAAATTTTTACTCGCACCATCGAAAACATAATCCTAAAATACATCACAATTGATGAAGAACAACAGGGATTTAGAAAAAATAGGTCAGTTACAGATGCTATATTTGCATTATGACAGGTCATGGAAAAGACCATAGAATTTAGCAAACCAGCGTTTATATGTTTTATAGATTTGACAAAAGCCTACGACCGAATTGGACTTGCAGATGTGATTAACATTCTGAAGGAAAAAATATTCTACTTGAAATAATTAAAGTAATACAAAAATTGAACACAAACACGATGACAATGGTGTTAACAACAGCTTGAGAAAAGGCGTACTAGTGGTTACAGGGTGACTTTCTACGTTCTCTGCTGTTCAGTCTTGTGATGGATAAAATCACTGTTAGTATCAAAATGGTCGGGCAAGGATATAAATACTAAAAAAGAAATAAAAATACTTTGCTACGCGGACGATGTAGCAAGAATATCTGAAAGTGAAGATGAATTACAAAGATTATTACAGAATTTCCATGACCACTACAAAATATAACATGAAAATATCCGTACACTAAACAGAGGCTATGGTAATATCAAAAGACTCAATCGGTTGTAAATTGGTTATAGACGACACTATCATTGAACAAGTCATGACATTCCAGTACCTGGGAGTAAATCTATCAGCCCATCAAGATAGGGTTAGCGAAGTAAGACACCAAGTAAACAAGGCTACAAGAATATCTGCAGCATTGAAAGATGGAACAATAAACATACGCAAAAAGAAAGAAAGAAATGTATATATAAAACTTGTGTACGACCAATACGAACATTCGCTACCAAAACCAGAGCTGCCACCGCAAAAACAAAATCCATGCTAAGAACAACCGAAATAAAGGTTCTAAAAAGAACAACTGGACACGCCCTAACACATAGACAATCCGGCAAACCAGAGAAGCGATGGTTAGAATTGTGGACCTCCACTTCTCAAGAAATTAAAGACGGAAGCGTAATTGGATAAATAAATAAGCCGCACAAGTCTATTATATGATTTTGTTGATAGCGAGTGTGCGAAATATCAGAGGCCGCAAACATCTTAACTGAGTGAGTTTACCATGAAAAATAGTTTGCTTAAGGTGGCATGTCTCTTCATTACAATTCGTAATCCAATATATTCAAAATAAAGCCGTATTTGAAACAGAAAACTGTACGAAGTGAACCGGTTTAGAAACATAAAAAAGCGTACCATTCGTTAGAAAGATAGAACTACTTTTGGAGAAATCGAAGAAAGCGATCGCGGAAGAACATCCAAAATTTTCAAAAAACAACTCTCCAGTGTACTAAAGCCAAATATTTATTAAACTAAGGTTTACCTTGTTTATCCAACCTTGTTTATCCAACCTAGTTCTTTTGGATTACCATTTTTTCCAAAAATCTAAAACTTTCCTGACTGGATCAAAATTTTGTTTAAAGAAAGAGATGCTACAAAGTGTAAGAAAATATTTCGAGGGTCATGAAAGAATTGCAAATCTAAAGAATCGTTGAGGTAAGTACAATCAATGAATGATTAACAATTTTTTGAATAAATTATATGTTATTATCTTTAATATCAAACAAAGTTATTCATTAATCCACTCTTGTATGTGTACTTTAATGTCTTTTTCAATTTATTTAAAATTTGTCATCTTTCTAATACTCTCTAAGTAAGTTATAATAATGTTTCTGACTTTTTCTCTTAATAACATATCAAGAATTAAAAAACTGCTATTTAAAGCCAAAGGAACCTATAGAAAGCCATGAAAGTAATTGAAAACATCGAGTCTATTAAATTTGCAATCTATTCATATAAAGCCTGCGAAGTTTTTTAGATATTAGGTCTGAGAGAAATAGTGTTCTCAGCCATACAGATTTGCACGTGTAACTTACAGAGTTTCAGAATGCCTCGTCGTCAATGAACGATACGTTATCAAAAAGAGCGAATTTGTAAGAGGGCATCTTATTGACTTACATAAAGGGAGTGTTTCTTTACGAATGTTAGACTGAAGAATTGATCGCCATAGCAGTACTGTGACGCAAATGTGGAACCAGTGGGGCTAAGAGGGTACTCATTCGCGAAAACCGAGGTCTGGAGCAGTATACTGGACAACCAGTAGGATCGTCATCTTCAAAAACTTCAAATAACTAAGATCACAATGGTCAACAAAAAGGTGCCCGTGGACACAAACGTAGCGTAAAATCATCTTTTTTATCAATCCAGATTTTGTTTAAACCGAAATGGTGGTCGGAAATTAAAACACCGTAAGAAAGAAAGCAAAAAGATTAGATTTGTACGAGGTGTACAGCGCTATGAGTATTATGAGGAGCTATCAGTTCTGATAGCAAATCACCTCTAGTCAGAGTCAACATTACCAGTCAGCCCGCGGTACTTCATTCCCTTCACAGAGTATCCCAAGCGTTCTATCAACAAGATAACGCTCGAACACATTAAACTTCCTTCAACAAAACAGACAGAAAACCCTCCCATGGTCGTCCCGATCACCTGACTTTTCACCAAGTGAAAATTCCTAGAATATCATTGCGATATCGATAATAAATATACCGCAGTTCATCAAGACACTATTCCTTCATTGTTTGACTCGATGCCAAGAAAAATGAAAGCAGTGGCAACAGCCCGAGCTGTGACCATACATTATTGGATAAGTGTAAATGTTTATAGACAAATGTTTTTAAATCTAATCAGTTATTTGTTTTATAGGATTAATTGAATCTACAAAGCTTTTGTTGTTCATTTTCATTTTTTCTTGGTGTTACATTTTTAATATATAGTAGTGTGCTACTATCTTCAGAAATTTTAAAAGAAATGTTGATGTTGAGGTTATTTAAAGGTTTTTCTTTTTATTTCAAAACGGAAATTTCATTCTTCAGTGTCCTTTATACTGATAGATGCTTCATTGGTGCTTTATTGATGCTTGAAAAAATATTACAGCGGCGTTCTCTTTATTATGAATTTCTATTAACTAACCAAAGAAATGTTATAGATTTTTTTCCCTACTGTATTATAAAAATGAAAGGCTGATTTTAAATGACCTTAAAAAACTGTGTTCAGTAACCCGAACATGTCCAAAACATTAAAGATATCAAAATCTTTGTATTCAGTTATGCAGTACATATGTATGTCGAAATTCTTCTGTTAGAAAGTAATAACGGTGATGGTACGGCTCGAACGCCCCGCGTTAGAACACGGCCTCCGTACTGAGAGATTAAGGCTCTCATATGACCGATTGTACTGTCCGGTCGTCGCGCACCATCTCTGATGCGGGGCATTAGTATCTTTGCAAACGCCTGCAAAGTTCCCGTCAAAGGAAAAATTAATCGACTTTTATAAAATAGTGAAAAAAACTGCGCGAAACTCAACGCCTTCTAACTCAAAAAACGAAAAACTTTTTAATTTTTTTGAGATACCAAATGACCTTGGATGACATTGAAAAAAATTCTACTGATAGGTCTATTGATAACCTACCTTGATGATTTTTTTCAGAATTTTGCATTAAACACATCAACAGAAAAAAAATTAAAACAAAAAATAACTTTTGATCCTAGGAGGAAGAGGAAAGGGGGTTGGAACCATATGAACCATGCCCGCGTATAATTTTTACATTAAGATAAAACATTATTAGGTTCATTGGAAATTCCGAATCTGGGGGCATTTCGCCTATCTTAACCGGGGGGACTCTTTGTAAAGATATTGCAATATATATTTAAACGTTAAGCATTTTCGTTTACTCTATATTCAAATTCCACTTGAAAAGAACCTGATTTAAAAAACGGGTATAATTCCAATTTCTTTTCCTCGATATTCGCGATCTTAAATCGCCATTTCACTTTCAAGGTAAATTTCAAATTAGATAACAGATAAGTAAGAATGATTAAATCGGGTAGTAAATAAAATGGAGAACATTAATTCTACATTAACAAAATTGTTAAAATTTTATTGCAATGTAATTACATGACATTGAAAATGTTTTCCATTTCTGGAGTTTTCTAGATAAGTTGATTATGGACTATAAACAGGTTACATTAATTTATCAGTTTGAAGATAATATACCGCTTTTAGACATATCACTAAACACAATTATGCAGCTCTGACATGTGACTAGAAAGATACAGAAAACTAGGTCACTGTTAGACAGCGCCATCTTCCGCATCAATCTCACACTCTTACAAAAACTAGTAAACTTTTTAAACAGACGTATACGTAGATAAATAAATTTTAAAATAAATTGAGTATAAACTGGACTTACCTAGTGAAACTAATGGGCATTTGAGAAGACCTTCGTTGTAGCAGTTTAACGCCCTATGAAAATTCTTTTTTCCATAATAAGCATTCCCCTGGGCTTTCAGTTTTTCAGCTTCCCCATAATCTTTACCATAGTCGATTGTCGGTATGGTGAGTTCTTCCCGCAGGGCGTACAACAATTTGACCCTCTCGAAATCGGTTTTCACGTTGAAAAAGTTGTCCTGCTGCTCGCGCGTCATTTTCTTCGCCACATTTTCGAAGTTTTTTAAGAAGAATTTGCTAATTTCGGTCATTTCGAGATAACTACCGGCTGAAAGCCGGGTCTTGCGTGCAAAGCTTAGATTTTTGGATCTGATCCAAAATTAGAGAACGGAGCCAGCTATTTTTGGATAGACATAGGGGAGCCTTAAACTGGCGGCGCATCATATAATATGCAGTCTCGCAACACACGCCTGTATCGGCCGTTTTTCAGTTCTGGTAAGGGTGTTTCGTTTTAAGCCGTTACCCCCTCCCTTTCATGATTTTAGTTCTTTATCATATTTCTATCAGTTACTCTTAAAGCGATTTCTCCACGCACTAATAGTATTTTCAAGTTTCTATTTATAATGCCCCACATATTTTTAACCAGCTCTAGATGGTTTTTTTATTAAAATATAAATAATCTCATGATATTTACTATTTTTGTTAAAATTAGCTAGATCATGAAAAACATTTAATTTGCCACATTCTATTTTTAATATAAATATAAAATCTTTTAGAAAAATTTTATACAAATAAAAAGTTATTTTTATTATTTTTTTATTTTGATAACTTTGTGTAATTTTTAAAATTATATATAGTACTACTCATTGGGGTCCACAAATCTATAATACCCGCAACTTTTTATTTATTTATTTTTTTTGTTTTTTTTTACAAGTCGTTTACGTCCAACTCTTGTCTTCTTTTCCAAATCAATAATTTCTTGTTAATGATCCAATAGGAGAGCCGTTTCTGTGAACATGCCACAATCGTGAAAGTATTAAAAATATTTGAGAAAAAAATGTAGTTTTAATAACCTTATGGGTTAGTCAACCAGTAGAATTCATAAAGGCTCTCCATCAGTCAATTCAAGAATTATTTCCACTTGAAGAAACACTAACATCTTCATATGAACTGCCCAACTATATTGACTTTACTACTTTTATCTACATTAACAATAGCGCCAACCTGAAAACAAAGAAGCTACATCATTTTTTTTCTGTGCAGATGTTTGCCTGTAATCCTGATTGTGTATTTTTCTAGTTTGTCCTTTTTTCACATATCTACCTGTTTTTTCTTGGAAACTATTTTTGGTGACTGGTAAATGGTTTGTATTTCTCAAATTTTCCTCCGAATGAACAGTCTGTGTTGGATGACTGTACCCTTGAGCTTCTGTTAATTTACCTTGTACGAAACTTTTGGGACAAACCATCGCCAACTTCATCTTTTTTTGATGTTGAATGGATATTTGATTTTGTTTGTCCATGCGAGCTGTAAAAAATCCTCCATTGTAAATCCAAAAATATGACTTTTATATCCAACATATATTCTGGTACTTACCTTTTAAGGTCTCTATTCAATATCTATTGCCGTTCCGTGCCTTTGTTATTTGATGGACACATTTGTTTTTGTCTCTGAGTCTCCTTTTGAGAGTTAATACATTGTCTCCAACTTTTTGTGTTGATCGGGACATATCCTCTTGAAACCAGATCTCTCTTGCACTTTTCCGTAATGAATTCCTCGCCATCTGAATTAAAAAGCTAAATAAAACATTAGAAAATTGTCTTGAGAAATCTAGCAAATAACCGTCTTTAATACAATAGAATACGCATAATTCATAAAATTTTATGTCAAAGCAACATTAAAGATTCGAAAATATTCTAACAATTTTTATTCTGAAATCAAAGAATAGTACGCATAATATGTGGTGGTAATAGAATGTTACATACAAACTGGACAAAAACAAAAACCAAGAAACTGCTTCAAATTTACTTTTTTACAATTTTTGAGAAGGATATTCTCCAAGGGGTCATATTCCCCGACTCTCTTATGAAATTAGATAAAATGAAAAATGTGAAGAATTAGAGAAATAGACGAATGATAAAATGTTGAATGAATTTCGAGCAATAAACTTCCAAGAGCACTTTTACGAAGAAATGTCCTATTCCCGTTTTTGCATCACCAAGCTCTACTTAAATTTTTTAGATGCATCAGTTGCTTCTTTACAATAGCAGCAAAAATTCTGTAAAATTTCACAAATGCAGGAATATCACAAAAAATGTTTCAAATGGTTCAAGACAACAATATTTCGGGCCAATTTCTGTCCGAATGCAAACAAAGAAGATCAGCTCTGTAAGAATTTCCTCTGCGTTATTTTGCTCTTTGCATTTTTGACTCCTACGCTGACGTGAAAACGCGTGCATTGCAGAAAATTATTTGACAACTTTACAAGCCTTTGATCACAAATCTAAATTTAAATAATTACCTCACTTAAAAAAGCCAATGCCATCTCTTAAGACTGTGTAGTACCTATCACTGTAGTTATTATTTTGTTCAAACACATACACAACGCTGAATATCTAACATTTTATTTTAAATTAGACCACAGCACTTGAAAACTTGCGACTCCTACATAGTGCAATTGTTTGCCTCATGGAATGAAGCGGGGGTTTATGCAGGCAGATTGCGCTAAGTTGGCGCTCTCCAAGGAAAGGTACCTTCTCTTGAAGCTGTGATCCTGATACAAAATGCGAGGTTGTGCAATTTTGGCCGATTGACGTTTTTATGGCTCATAAAAAAAAACCAGCAACGATAATAAAGTAGCTCGATCAATTACGCCGATTTAACAAACAAATTGAAATACAGGGTATCTACAAAACAATTTTGGGGTATCTAAGATATACCATTGGTTTTATAACTTTCACAAAAGCAACTGTGGTTTTATAACAAAACATTAAAATATGGTATTGTTGGTAATCTACTTCAATAAAATTACTGCAGAGATTATCATTCTCATCTATCAAGGAGATCAAGAACCCACTGCTTCTTTATCAAGAAGATAAAGAAGCAGTGGGTTTTTGTCATAGACTGGTAGTGCAATATATAAATTAATGTTTACAAATATAGAAGCTAAATGTTGCATGAATTTAATGCAATCAATTTGCATTTTGTTGTTGGTATGTTACTTTTTTGAATTCTTTGACTGGTAAGGTAAAATCATTCGGTCAAAAATTTTATTAAAATACGACAACAGAACAGAATAGTACGCATTTATGATATTTGATGATTTACTGGTTGAAATTTGTCTTTTAAGAACAATAACCAATATTAGTGATAAGAATAAAACAGTGATAAATATATAATTTTTTGTAATAAATCTAAATTAAATGATTTAATATGTATCCCCCCCCCCATCCTCTCTCCATTACTTTTTTAATAAGCGTAAACGGTAAAATCTCTAATAAACTTATAATCTTTCTAATAAAAAGTATTATAGGCCAATGTTTCATTGTGGCTGAACTACCTTTCCTTCTTTCAGTATTTTATCTTTTTTGTTGTTATTCCAATATTTAATCGTTTGTCCTTTACTCATCTTTTGCTTGCACATCAGTATATTTTTTTTTTAGACGTGCATTTTTTAATGTGTCTGCATTCCTGTTATTTTGTTCTATAGATTTTTTGTTTCGTCAAAATTTTTATTCATTTGCTTTTTAAAGTTCTATGATACTCTTTTGATACGTTATTAGGTGTTGGGTAATCTCTTTACTTAACTTACTATATGGCAAGGCTCTACGCCCCGCGTGGGAGCACGGCCTGCGAACTGAGAGTTTAAGGCTCTCATACGTTCGCTCTCTCTGCCCGCTCGTCGCGCACCATCTCTGATGCGGGGCGATGTGGCAAGCACCGCGCCTAAGACGACCGCCATTATTACCCCTTGTTCGAATGAACGCAGGTACTCAATTATTTTTAGTGACTGAGTAGGCCACCCGCCAGGCATCAGGAGCACCGGGAATTGAACCCGGGTCCATCAGCATCGCAGCCCGTTCCTCAACCACGGGACCACGCTGGCAACTTACTATATAAAGCAAAATAATAATGGTAAGCCTCTAACGCCCCGCGTAGGAACACGGCTCGCGAACTGAGAGGTTAAGGCTCACGTATGTCCGACTTCTCTGTCCGGTCGTCGTGCACCATCTCTGATGCGGGGCGATGTGGCAAGCACCGCGCCCAAGACGACCGCCCTTGTTCGAAGCGAACGCCGGTACCGGGTCCATCCGCACCACAGCCCGCGCCTCAACGACGAGACCACGCTGGCGATACAAAGCAAAATATAAAGAAAAAATAGCAAGGTTTATATCAAAAACTAATGTGTGAGTATCTGAATATGATACGAAGTAGTTCAGATAGTCCAAACAAGAAATAATCTCAGTACATTTAGCAGTCTCTTCAATGGATGGCCTTTTGAAGGGTTGACAAATTTTGAGTCTTCTTTCTGGACAAGTATTTGGTAGGCTATTCGTTTTATATAACTCTCAATGACATCCACAGCGTCTGTTCCATGTTGGACTTCATTATAGTGCTAACATAAGAAATCCACAACAACTTGTCGGACTAATTCCAACACCAAACAAAGTATTTTTTTGTTTCTATACTCTCTTATAAAACCATCACACAAGAAATAGAAAACCTTAATCTTTTTCTTGTTTTCTTGAACATACTCTATCATCGGTTTCAAATAGACACACGGCAGAGGAACTATTATGAAGATCTTCTGGAAGTATACAAATAGTCATTCACTCCTTTAATTCATAAATAGCAATAGTAAACTGAACCAACTACACGTTTCATCCATATTTAAACTTATAGTGCTCCACACATGTCATCTTTCTTGATGATATCGTACAAAGATAAGTCTATATTTTTTAATTATTTTTCCATGTAAAAAGGTGTGTCCAGTGTTATCTTCGTTTTCAGACTTCTCTGTGATTTGATTTCTCTGGTATATTTTTGATCTTATTCTTTTACGACTTTATTTATATATATATATATATATATATATATATATATAAAATCATGTAGTCTAAAAGTATAAATTTACTCTTTTCCCGATACTTCTTAGCTCGTTCCTTTTATTTTTTCGAATTTTGCTTCAGACCATAAATCATAATGTTTTTTATTGATTTTTCTCTGACCATCGATTTTTATAACTTTTTAGACTACCCAGTTACTAAGTGAGCACCTTCGTTTACTTCGAACGTAGGGTAATGACTTTTCCCAAGTATTTTTCGGCGGAGTCTAAATTTTTCATGATTCCTATGTATTTTTTCCAGTAGAACACAATAGCGCGGATTCATACAATCAAAAGTATGTGCTAAATTTTTTATTCAACAATTTATGGAAAAAACCTGAGCGTTTTTTAATCCCTGGCAATTGGACTATAATGGCAATTGTCTAAGACGCAGTGCTTACCACATCGCCGTGCACCAGAGATGGTGCGCGACGACCAAAGGGCGAACATATAAGAACTTTCACCTTTCGCAAGCTATGCTCGCACGTGGAGCGTAAAGCCTCACCATTATTATTGTTATTACATAAACATGGGGCCGGCGAAGAGATTGCTCTGTAAGCAATCCCAGAACGAACTTAAAAAAATCTTTCGATTTTGATTTCGAATTTCGGGAAAATTCGAAATCGAATATCTGGAAAATTATTCGACAGAATTTTTTCTTCATTTTCGAATTCAGCGTAAAATTTCCTCTAAGAATCACATTTAAAATCGTAATGTCGAAAATTTTCCCGAAATTCGAAGTCGAATATCTCGAAAACTATTCGACATAGAATTTTTTCGATTTCATTATTGAAATCAGCGTAAAATTTTCTTTAAGAATTACTCATAAAATCGCAATATCGAAATTTTCCCGAAATTCGAAGTCGGATATCTGGAGAACTATTCGAGATAGAAACTTTTTGATTTCGATTTTGAAATCAGCGTAAAATGGATAAGAATCCATTTTAAAATTTTAAAAAAATCCATAATTTTGTGACAGCGACAGACAGACAGACAGACCGACAGACATATAGAATTTAGTAACGAACTTTTTTAAGTTCATTGAAAATAGATACATATAGAAGGAAGAAAGGCAAGGAGAGAGAAAGAGAGAGTGAGAGTGAGAGAAATAATCACTGGAATTAAACGTACCCCCAATATTAATGCAAATAATTTATTTTTAATTAATTTTATTTACATCTATATTTTTTGAATTAATGTTTAATGTATAAAATTATTATGGTAATTTAAAAATTATTTTTTAAATATTTTGGTTACGAACCCTACTTGTGTGTTCATTATTGCGCAATAGATCGCGCTGCGGGCTTAATCAACAAATATGACGTTTGCACTTGCAAACGTTGCGTGGATGTTGCTGCGTTTTGAGGCAATAATATGTAATCTCAAAAGATTGTAATGAACTAGTGGTGTAGGTTACGGCTTTAGAATTTAATTTATTTCAATAGTTCTTGTCGTTTACAATCAAAAACCTATTGTAACATGAGACTGAGGTTAGTTTAAGCGCATTTATAAAGTTAGTGGTTTAATTGCAATTTCTGATTGTGTTACAGAAATAATTCCTGCAGCATCCCTCACAATAATGGCAGCAGAAACTTCGCAAGGTAGTTCGTTACGTCGCAGAGCACTACAGAATAAGGATACTAAAATGACGCCTCGATTTAGTACCAGTAGCTTGAGCAATGAAGTTGTAAGATGCGGTTCGTTTGGCACGCCTTTGTATTTATTGGGTATGTTGTTTTAGGAAGAAATTGAATTATCTAGTGCAGACTCGTGCCTCTTGCTACCAAATAATCATACTGAAGAAACAGTAATTTTCAACAAGGAATCGATATGGGCGACTTCATTGCAGATGTTTGTTCCATTTTTATTTGCCGGCTTCGGTATGGTAGCAGCAAGCTTGCTGTTAGATCTGGTACAACACTGGCCTGTTTATCGGAACGTGTCTGAAGTATATATTCTTGTGCCAGCATTACTAGGACTTAAAGGAAATTTGGAAATGACGCTAGCATCACGTCTTTCAACACACGCAAATTTAGGTAATATGGACACTTCCCAGCAACAGTGGAGCCTTACTGTAGGCAATCTTGCTCTCATACAATGCCAGGCACTTGTTGTCGGTTTTCTTGCCTCATTAGCTGCAGTAATCCTCGGATGGGTTCCCTCTGGCCATGTTCACGTACAACATGGTCTTTTGCTTTGCGCCAGTAGTGTAGTTACCGCATCTGGTGCCAGCTTTCTCCTAGGTTTAGTCATGGTTGCAGTCATTTTATTTTCACGTCGCTTTAACATTAATCCCGATAACGTTGCAACACCAATAGCTGCGAGTCTAGGGGACCTTACAACTTTAGCTTGCCTTTCATGGCTGGCATCCTTGCTGTACGGTGCTATAGAATCATTGCCATGGTTGTCAACAACAATAATCTTAATAGGTGTTGTGTTAATTCCGCTGTGGGCATGGTTGGCAAGCCGCAACGAATACACCAAACAAGTACTTGATACTGGGTGGACGCCTGTGATATCAGCTATGTTAATTAGTAGTGTAGGAGGTTTAATATTAGATTTTACTGTCTCTCAGTATAAAGGCGTTGCAGTTTTTCAGCTAGTCATTAACGGTGTCGGCGGCAACTTAGTCGCTGTTCAGGCCAGTCGTATTTCTACCGAACTGCATAGTCGAGCCATTTTAGGATACTTACCAGATGGTATGAGAGTATGCTTAAACCCATGTGCCACCTTTTGTGATAACACTAAAACTAATCATGCCAGCACGGCACGGATGTTAATGTTGATGGTTATACCAGGGCACTTAATATTCTCCTACACAATCAGTTACTTACAGGCAGGGCATACTTCATTTACTCCTATTTTTATGCTAGTATATTTATCTGCAGCTGTCCTGCAAGTTCTCCTTCTGCTGTATATAGCTCAAGTGATGGTTTTGTGGATGTGGCAAGCATCCATTGACCCTGACAACTCTGCCATTCCGTACTTAACTGCTATTGGAGATTTACTAGGGACATTTTTGCTAGGAGTTGCCTTTCAGATTTTGTTTCTCATTGGAGATAGAGATAGTGATGTGGGTGACTAAAACATCTTGATTTCCTGTGGCGTCCAATACTTAGAGTATTCTTCTATGGGGCCATGTATAAGTTTAGTGAAGTTCAAATTAAATTAGGTTCATATTCTTTGTTGTACATATGTAAATACCGTGCCAGAATTCTAAACAAAATATTCACTAAGAAGGTGCTATTTTATATTTATCAGAAATATGAAGGGTGGCATTTTAATTATCTGCAGAAAATGTGCGCATGCTCTACATTAATACTTTACTAGAAGTTTAGAGCAAGGAAGTCTGAAAATCTTTATTGTTTTACAATAAGTAACTAATTTAGAAGAATCATTTTGTGAAATTATTTCATTTACTCAATTTTTAGTATTGTTTTTCATTCTGATGTTTTCTTTAAACAAAATAATGACAAAACTAGTAATTGTCAAATTTTTAAAAAATCAATCAAAAACTAATAATGATTTTCATACATAATATGCTGTAGTTAGAGATGGGACTAAGTAAATGCCAAGTATTTGAATACCTAAAATGTTGGAAAATTATTAGGTAGATTCCATAGAAATACTACTTGTTGTAGAAGGGTCCATGTCACGGATTCTTAAAAAATTCTCTATAGTTAACTGTCGTAATTCTTATCAAATTTAAATCAAACTTTGTACATTCATTTGTTAAAAAGTTTGTAAATGGGCCCGACTAGACAAGGAAGTGGGGAAGGGAGAAGATCTTCAAATGTTTTTGACTTTTTTGTAACTTCTGCAATTCTTCACGTATATTTCTTAGACGTATGTCTCAGTAATGAAGTGGAGCAGATTAAGATAAGAGAAGATATGGTTATAACTAGATATATTGAATTCTGATTTGCTTTATATCAAAACGAAATTAATCTACCTTTTGATGAAATTGCCACAAACGATTTTTGTTAACTCCATTTATTAAAAATACATTTAAAATTAAAATAGCCCTCAGTAAAATATTTCTGTAAAGTAAGGGAAGGTTTCATTTCTTTGCTAATACTGATCTTTCAACTATGCAATTAAACCAACACTAGGCAATAAATAAACGCAAAAATTAGATGACATATGCATATCAGAAAAAAGCTACATTTAAAAGAACAATTAAAAGAAATGGCCAGCAAAATAAACAAACTAAAATAATGCTACACTCAGAAGTGAAATATGACTAAAACAGTTTTACGTATATTTTACAAAATATAGAATTTCAGCAGTTGTGAAGATTTTAACTCAAATTCAATTAGTGTACTCTTATTGATCAAAAACATGGACATTAAACTGGCAACAAACAAGCAAGATGCAAACTTTTGTGAATAAATTCCTACATCACATATTAGAAATAGACTGGCTAGCCTAAATATCCACTGAAGAATTGTGAAATAGAACTAGTCAAATAAAGTGAACTTACAAATCAGTTGCTGAATAACAAGACATCACTTTTGACATAATAAAGTATTATGTACACAACCTTTATCTAATAAATGTAAATCACTAACTTCTAAACTAAATATTTTTAATGTTTAAGGAATTGAATAGTAGATATATTTTAATGTAAGGGTAATAACTTATTTAATCTTTAAAACGTTTTGAGCTACCTTATACTCCAAAAGGAGTATAATGGTTCAACGCAGAAGACTATTCATTTGATAGAAAAATCTACTAGTCTGTCCGAGAATTTACTCTGATAAACCAAAAAATTTTCAAGGTATTCGAATTATATTTGGGAATTTAGATATGAGTATTCAAGTATTCGCAGATAGTAATCACCCATCTCTAGCTGTAATATAAAAATTGCTACTGTTCACTCACTTGAAGTCTATCCAAGCATATATGAACCTATGATTTTCCTTCTACTGTACAAATAATTCTGCGCAATTCTGTGAATGAAATTGTCACCCCTTATACACATAGCATTTTTAAGTACTTGTAAGGATTTATAAGCAAAATATTTGATAGCTTATTTTATAATTATAAAGCAAAGAAATCTTGAATGACTATACATTTGTTACTTTTTAATTAAAGTTGTCAACGTGTATATTCAGTGCCGTAGGTCATATGAAACACATTCATATACCTATATTGTTACAAGTATTCTTTTAATAAATAATTGTTCTTATAATTGATGCTGTGTAGTTTGTTTCTTTGTAGTGATCTTGTGAATACTTCTTTTAAATGAAAATTTAAAAAGCTTTGTAGTCACTTAATGGAATTTCTTTTAAATGGCAATATATATTTGTGTCTATTGTTCTTCATTATTTAATGTAATAAACTGCATTTCTAGCAACTTTTTAAATTTTCAGAAAAAAATAATATAGATTAATTTGAATCATGTCAAGTCATTTAGTTAATGCAATGGTAAAAGTGTTCATTTAATTTTTTTGTCTACAATGTTTAAAAAATAATGTCCAATCAGATAAAGGATAGAGCTAGCAGAATTTTTTAATTATTGAAATTTATAATTCGATTAACTTTTGACTCTACAAGACAAAAGTAAACAAAAAGCATTTATTTACTACAGTCCTTGCACTAGCAAAAAATAAACATTTAAATTTATTTGTAGAAGGCAAGAAACACATGCTTTAGTCTTCTAAATAGTTGAAAATTTTAAAATCAATTGTAATTACTGTAGACTTCATAGCGCTACATTTCTCAATGTTGGATTGGATCCAATCCTCAAGAAACTTAACAAACGATTTTAAACGGAGCAACTTTTATTATTGGGAGATTTTTCTCATTTACGTTTTTTTTAGTTTTAGTTTTTTTGCCTTTTTTAACTATAAACTTACTAAAGCTTGGTTTAAGTAGATTAGTTGTCTAAGGTGAAGGAAACAAATTTATAAAATTTAAACATCGTTGGTATTTTTGTTTGGATTATATACTTTATACAAGGTGTTCACCTCGTTACCTATCTTTAACACCAATAAAAATACTGCAATCCAATTTAAACAATAGTAAATTTTTTTGGAAATTTTTTAGGAAATGAAGAGGAATGTATTTGTAGTATGGCACCTAATTGTTGTAATATAGAATGGTCAACCTGTTTGTTCTGCTACTTTGTTGTCATTTAAATGTTATTATGTTTATTATTTGCACAAATTGGAAAATAGAATGGAAAGGTCGTGTGAACAGCAATTTCTAAAGAAGTAAAAACAGTATCTATCAAATAAATATGGTATTTGAACATTTTCAAAGAAACTAGAAACCAAGGAACTTTATTGGATTGACATGCAGAAAATTGTTTAGAAATGCCCAGAATAAAAAGAACCGACTACTTACGTTTCCCAAAAAATCACTGCTAACCTTCATAGCAATCAGGGCTTCCAGAATTGCTTATTGTGCTTTGAAAAAAGCGAAGCTTTATACATGCCATATCTCCGTAATTTACGAATTAAATTACCCTACCCTGACCATTTGAAAGAGTAGCACACTGTTGACACTTTCCAGAAGATTCGGCTATTTGAACTACATGTACTTCTTGCTCAACGCGTGGCGTAACCTATTGAGGTTTTTTAATTTTCAAAATTCTCATATGTGAATAATGACAAATCCTAACGCCATCCATTAAAAACCACTTTATTCAGAGAAGATTAGTGTTTAGTGTGAGATGCTATTGTAATTGCTTTCACCTTGGATACAATTATCACAACAGCTGTGTACATGGAAGTCTTCAGCATCTTTATAAATCAAATGGACAAAACTAGAACTTTACATGGGATATTTTTTTTCGGGCAATGACTAATAAATTTATAGGCAAGCACTTTCCGAAATATGGTGTGCTGGGTTTCATTCTATCTGGATGCAAATGGTTAACACTTCTAACATATGTTATAATGTTATTACATTTCTCATAAAATGGGGTAAGTTTGCCTTAAATTTAAATAAAAAATTCCGAGTTTGAAAGTGGGTGGGACACTGTATTTTTTTATATCTTGTGTACAGTTTTACACAATGTTTATTTTAATATTTATGAGATCAGTCCATATACGATTAGAAGTTTTAAAATAAATATGGATTTAGATTGAGAGGCATCTTAACTTCAAAACCACTATGCTAGTGAATTTATGAAAAAAATAACAATAATTAACAAAATGCTAAATAATATGACTTTTTATAAGTTACATAACTGTCACATATTTAAGAATGCATATATGACAAATATATTTACCATTGTCAAACATCAAACACACTTTAAACATTCCAGTAAAGACGAGACTCGCCCTACAATTAAACACCTAGACAGCATTAATCTAAACCGTATTGACTTACATTACATTTCTAATTTATGTGTCCGAATAAAAATAGAATGATACAAAGGAAATTAACCTGATGTGAAGTTATGGATTCTGACGCTTTTTCAACAAAAAAATAGACAAATAGCAATCTGATGATCGAATGTTTAAAAAATTAAATGAAGAAGAACAAGCATAACCAATTTAACTTCTTCAGTCTCCGGTGCCTTATATGGTTAGGCATTGTTATATTAAAAATTACCAAGACCTATCACTTATGATAAAATTTATATTTAAATAAATTCATAATTCATTTTTTATTAAATGGTTTGTTTTAACTTTGGTTGTAATAAACCACTTCATTCAAAAGTAGAGCTTTTTAAAAAACCCATGATTATCGTTTTATGAGGCGTTGATTTCTTTGATGACGGACAAAGAACGATAAGCGTTCATAAAAATCACCAAGAATTCATAACAGTTTTCAAAACACTTATAGTTCAGGCCATTATCTAAAACGATGAATAGAAAGTGCGTTATCTCATCGAACCAAGGAAGAACCGTTAGTGAAGACAACCAAGAGGGTCCGACAACATCGCCCTTGACACACATGGAACCATCCTAATTATTCGCTTTGATTCCCGGATTGGAATCGGTTCGTTGACAAATTCAAACATTTGAAAATGAATAATTAAAGAGTGTTCAGACGTTGCCAGAACATTAGTAATTCATTTTTGAATGTGAAGAGAACCATATGTAGTTGTGTGAAGATTTCATACTTTATACCTATTATACTTTTAAAATAAATCAATTTCAAACATCTGTACCTTTAAATGAAGTGACATTAATTAACGATCAAATCATTATTATTCGTCCATTTTGTTATGTAGCAAAAAAGAAAAAACTTTGAATTGTATTTTCTAGTAGCCATACCTAAATTAATTGATTGCAAAAGATTCACTAAATTGTATAGCAAAAATATTGTCACATTAGGTGGAATCAAACATAAACAATGAAGAAGCAATAAAGTTGAAAAAAGGGTAAAACACAATTCCATTCATTTGCTTAAAATAAATGAATTAATCTAGTAATAAGAAGGCTTAATATAAAATAAACCTGCAAAACTTGCAACGCATAGCGAAGTGGCGAAGCGGTCTCCCAAACTAACGCTGACCTTTGACCAATCAGTTTCAAAATCACTAGCAAACAAGCCTTTTTGGTCACCTGTCGATTGGTGAAAACAGAATTTGGAAATTCCTAGCCGTTCTCGAGTTATTGCTCGGACGGACGGACAACATGAAGTAAGTAAGTGACTCCGCTTCGCTTCGCCACTTAATAAGAACAAATTGCCTTACAAGTAATGAAAAACGTAAGGCTAATGAAGATTCAAATTTTATTATTTGCAAAATCGCAGAAGTAAATCGATATTATTTAGGGGAAAAAACAATACTGAACATTACCCAAAATGCATGCTTGAATAGTGATTAGAGGCAGAAAACGTAAGACTGTTAAGTAATACCATTTTCACTGTATGATGAATTTGATACCTTTGTTCACAAGATATTGTAGCTGTCAGTTTTCAGTTCTTCATACTAATACGTGTAATAAATGTATTTCAATTTTTACTCTCTATTTCATAATTAATTCCAATAAAGTGAGTATTGGAATGATTTAAATTGAACCTAATTAGATCTTTCAGCATCTTCGTACTATGAAGGTGATGTGCTTATGGATATCTGTTTAAATATTTCCGTCTAGTGAAATGGACTATATGTACACTACCTTTTTGTTTGTATTTAATTCTTATTCACCTTGATAGTTACGCCAGTGTTTGATCCACAAATACAAGATAGCAAAGTATGGGCATTGAAGATGTCCAAACAAGAAGTGAAGAGCGCCAGATTGAGATATGCGACAATAGAATCAAAAATAATCGGAAGTGTTTGTCGTTTTAGTGGTCGCATACCAAAATAAGGACAAAAGGGCGTTCGCAGTTTTACTGTCAGTAATACATTAAGTGGTAAGCGATCTCATTGGATGTTTGGAAGCGATTAATAGCGCAACAGTCGCACATAAATCGAACTGTGCTCTTGTAAAAGTTTTATGCCCTAAATTATACGTCGAGCGAAGCAATGGCCACATTCACAACCAGAGTGGAAGGATTGGTTGCGCAAATGAAATCGGCCGGAATCAATAGAAGAAGTAACCAAGGTGTTTGGCTGTTTGCCACCCACATATGCGACACTGTTACTGGCGTGTGATGAGAAGCCAAAAGAATGTATTATGCTGAAACTTACTGCTAGCTTAACAAAACATGAGCTCAGACTCAACGCTGCTATGGACAGAGCGGCGCGTACGTTGGCAGCTTTGAAGATGAAGTCCCGCGCGTGAAAAGAATAAATTCAACGATAAATTCAAATGTTTCATTATGGTGAAGTCTAACACAAACTGTATAAGTATCGAAAAAAATAAAGAAGAAATTTACCAGTGCTAGAAGTGGATTGAAAGATGAGAACACAGCTGACGCGTTCATAGCTACCAAGTTAACATTTGATTAGTGGTTAGCTGACATTGACGCCAGCACACTTATAACAGGCAAAAGTAGGTACGTACCCAATTATGTTCGATAAGGAGAAACATTGACGCGCATAAAAAAAGAACGATACAAATAGAGTCTGGGCTACTGATTCGCGTTATAAAATTGAGCATTATGGACGTTCTCTATATACCAAAAATAAGCAAAAACCTTTTTCTCTGTGAAGTCTCCATGGTCTTGTCACCACGACGAAGAAGACAATTGACCTGAAACTCGATGGCGTGGAAATCTGTATTATTATGCAAATAAAAGGGATCTAAGGTTTCGCAGGCGCCACGTGCGACGACAATGCGATGCTGCAGCACAATAGACTAGGTCACATTTCGATGAATACATTGAAGTCAACGCCAACGTTGTTGATGGTTTACCAGAAGAATTGAAATTCGATGACATGAAATGTAAAAACTGTTCATTGGCGACAAATTTGAGTCAAGTGAACACAGGTCAACTAAACCAGGAGGATTTGTGCACTCAGACTTATGCGGACCAATATAGGTGCCATTACGAGTGAAATTACGATATTTTTTCACATTCAAAACGACTATAGTGATCATCTAACAGTATACTTCTTGAGAACTAAGACTCCAGAAGAGGTGACCGTTCACGTTCAAGATTATATGCTTAAATTAGAAACTGAATATGTGAATAGAAATCCAAGGTTTTCAAAGACGCACGCGTTCTACATTAAACAAGTGTTGCTTTTACTACACAACAGAACGAATCTGCAGAGTGCAAAAAAAATTTACGTGTTTAGGTCGCTTGCATTAGTACCGAAGAAAAATATATGCTAAGTCAGCCAAACATTTGTTTACTGGCTACTCCAACACATAAAAATGTCATCACGCGTGAAAAGGAATCAATTCTGTTGAACGCGTACATTGACGAATTATGAATAGGATAGCAATAAAGAAGCGATCGAAGAATCTCAAGAAACTGTCGTTGAAGAAAGAGAAGATTTAAATATCGATGGGACCAACACGAACTGAATCTACATGAAGGAAACGTGGTCGTGTGCGTATCTCTATGTCCTGGGTGTTCATATAATCTGATAAATAAAACCATAGTATGAGAATAATTTCATTTGCGCTATGGTAGCTGATGTGGATGAATCTCATAGTATGAAATAAGCAATGGATTCTCCAAAAGCACAAGATTGGCACAAAACGTAAAAGTTAGTCAATTTGCCGCCAGCGAGAAGACCCGTGTATTGCAAGTGGTTATTTAAGCTGAAAAGAAAGGCAAACAGATTGATTGAACATATCAAACCTCAGAGAAGAGGCATGGATTATGAGGAAACATTTTCACTAATAGTCAATCCGAACACTGTTAGCTCTTGCAACACAGATGGACATGGTGTTATATCAATTCTACGTGGAAACTGCATTTTTTCACAGTAAACTCGAAGAAGAGATATATGGAACAAACCGAAGTACTAAAGAAGTCGATCTATGATTTGGAGCAAGCATCAAGACAGATGAACCAAAAGTTCCAAGTTTGATGTCACGTGGATTCACGCAAGCATATTCTGATCCGTGTATGTATCGCGCGACGTCTAATTATGAAATATATTTGTGTTTATATGTAGACTAATGGCCAGAATATTATTTCAGAATTGGAAGAATTAAAATACTCTTTGAAATACTTCAAATAAAACGCCAACAAAAATGTTCTAATGATATCTCAATGTCATTATAATAAAATTTTGTTAAAACGTTTTAGAATGGATACCTGCGTCTCAGTGTCGACACTAATTGACAAAACTATAACCATGTCCAAAGAAGACTCGCCAGTGACGGAAAAAAATGAAAAATATATCATACAGACAAACCGTGATAGGGTGTAAAGGCATGGAACGGTCAACCCATGGTTTTGTGTTTCTCCTTACAGATGCCATAGCCTAAACCTCAACGCACTAGTGATCGGTCTTGTTATAGACTACAGAAGCGGACTATGTGGCCAGTTGTGAGACATCGAAGGACGCGATATGGTTGAGAAGACTAATAAAAAATATGGGCATTTGCGGTATGGATCCGACACCATTGTATTGTGACATTATGCAATTGTTTCTGATCTCGGACATTCGCAAAAGGATCAAACATATCGAAATACAATGGAATTTCCTCAGAGAAGCGCAGGCGAAAGGAGTCATCTCACTCTAATACATCGCAACCAGTTGACCTATCTGCGTTTGATCCACTGTTACAAAAATAACTAAAAATTCAAAAACTTTGGGGAAGTCGCCAGAAGAAATCCGTTTGAGATAGTAAAATCCAGAAAAACCATGCCACATCAAAACTAATTCTAAGATTAGTTGGTAAAGGGTGTAAAATCCTTAATATATCGCAGACACCATCTCTGATACTATTATTCGTCTCCAGATAGAAGAACTTTCTACAGAAGAATTCTTAATATGTTTGTTAGGGTCACTTTTTATGTAGCAGTATTGCAATTCTCTTGGTAAGATAATATTAACATCAAGTAGTATACAATTCTATTTTGTAATCTCAAAAAGGACAACATGGAAGCTATTGAAATTTATAAATATAAAAGAAATTTTAAAACTTAACTTAAAATTAGATTTCTTTCTGGAGATGTTCATCTAAGTTGTAGATAAATATTCAAAAAATCCAAACACGAGTGAGAACGTTGATTTTGTGGTTCAATGTATAAAAAGTAGCTTAGCAATTCGATTGGATGGCATAAAAAAAATGAAATTATAATCTTGTCAGATTTTATCCCTATAACCAAAATAAATATTAAAAAGCAACCATGAATTGAAAACAACAAAATAAAGTTATTTAAAAGAGCTATGTAAACATTGTAAGCTCGCAGACAACTTTCAAATGTCATATAAACGAAGTAATTGATTTCATTAAAGAGGCAGACAAACGTAAAGGAAAATCAATAAGAAGCCCGTTAAAGTAAGGAATAGCATATACAGTTCGTTTATAACAGACAAGAGAGATTATTCGAATAAAAGACATTCTTTTTCATTTTTATGTTCAAATTTATATTAAAAGTCAAAAATATAACAAAATCGGAGCAACATTAAAAGAGGATAAATTTATTATTTCAATATTTGCTGAAAAACATGTAGTAAAGAGTAATAAATACAAAGTACCATCTTCCAATAGGTCCCTAAATTTTCTTAATTTAATTCCTTTTGTATTCCTCACCTTAACATCCAATTATACCGTTTATAGCAGCTTCCGCTCAAATTAACATTGCGTTTCCGTCTTCTAATTAGTACTATCCGCCGATTACTTCAGATGAAAGCGTTTTGTGGAGTTTTTCCGTATTTACCCGAGTACAACTCTGTTTGGAATACAATTTTTAAAAGTCTGTGGTAAAGTGGTAAAAACGTCAGCTTAGATTCGACACGTGCTCGGTTCTAATCTTCAGAAGGTCATCAAGTTTTCCGTAATTTTGAGTCCGTAATATACTATATACTTATTTCTTCTTCTTCATACTTTCTTCTATCTTTGGAGGTTGTCTATCAGAAGGCTAATTTGCACTTTAGATACTGCAGCCCGGAAAAGAGTTGTAGTTGAATGATTGTACCATTTACTAAGGTTTTTGAGCCAAGATTATTTTCTCTGTCCAGGGCCTTTTTGTCCATCTACTTTACCCTGAAGTATCAATTGCAACAGTTTATATTTTCAGCTTCGCATGACATGACCCAAATATTCCAATTTTCGTTAATGGCAATCAATAAATATTTGCCTTATCAAACCCATTCCCTGGGTTTTTTCACCTGGAAGCCCCATAAGTGTTTCCGTTTTTGCACAAATTGCAAACCCGGGCTCACTTTGAAATGTGGAGTAGTCCACTGCTTAAACGATTTTTTGGTAACATTGGCGTACACTAAGTTTACACCATCAACGTGTCTTTATGATTTTCAAAACCGTTTCAAAACTAAATCCAATCATTTCTCAGTCATTCTATATCAACAATATGTGAGTTTGTTCAAACATGCCTTTTTTTGGTGTTAATTAAAATTCACTTTAACAAACATTCCTTTTTTGTTCGAATTGTTTGTTCTTTCATTTTCTTAATTACCCTTTTCCCTTTCCTCAACATTCTGAATAACATAAAATGTGTTACATTTTTCAAAATTCTGTAGTAGGAAAAGGCAACGCCTTAGTTGCTATAAAAAATTTCACATAGTTTGAGACAAATATCCAATTCTATTCAATAATTTTTGATCTCTTATTAACAAAATATGGTAACCAATAACTATTAGTGGTGATACTTCCATTTATGATTATTGGTCTTCTTCTTCTCCATCATGTTTTGGATGTAATCCGTTACGACACTACGATTCTGTATTTTTATACTTGCTCCTTTCATTTCCTTTTTGATCTTCCCAAGTTGCGTCTTCCTTTTGTTCTATATCTATAGTATATTTTGGGTAATCTGTCGTTTTTCATTCGTTCTAAATGTTCTTTCTATTGCTGTCGGTAGTCTTTTATTTTGTCCATAATGTTGAATATTTTCAGTTCTTCTTTAATTTCGTCGTTTCTTTTTCTATCTCTGAGATTGTATCCGACGGTTGGTCGTAGGAATCGCATTTCTGATGTAGTTACTCTGCGTTCGTTGTTTTTGGTAATGGTCCATATATTAGGCTTCGGTCAGTTGCTACTTTATACAACTTCATTATTGTTTCTATCTGTACTTTGTTCTTGAGTGTTCTTTTTATTGTGCCATTGTATTAGCTAAATTTTTCGATTTTTTTTGGACGTCGTCCTCTGCCATGAAAGATATCGAGCAGCCCAGAAATATGAAACAGTTGACTTGTTCGATTATTTTTTCATTTAGTACTATCTTTGATCGGACCGGTTCATTGCCGCAGAAAGCCATTACTTTCGTTTTATTGGTGGATATTTTTAAGCTATATGTTTCCATTATTTGTTATACTTTATGAGCGGCTAGTTAAAGTGAATTATCAGAATTATCTATTAGTGAAATTTTAAAATTCATTAGATTTGAAGATTTTCAACCGAGTTCGAAAATTAAATTTAAACAATAGCATAATGAAAGTTTGTGAAGAATCAGCAACATTGTCTCTACTCTTCAAATGTGCAACCGATATGTGCTCTTTGAAAATGAGAGTACTCTAACAAGTGTCAAACAATTATGATCACTTAAAAAAATGTTAGTGGTTTTCTTTTGCAAAACGGAAATTAATTAAGAACAACAAACAATTACATGGAAAATGCAGAATTTGAGACCCGATTATCGTTTTTAAATATCATACTACAACCGCTTACAACAGACTGTTTAGACCATATCAAAATAACCACCTTACAGTGGTGACTTTGCCCTTGCGATTTCATACTTTTATTCACATTAAAAACTCAAAAGGTCTCGTCAATGTGTGGCCGAGAGATTAATGCACTTGGTTGTCGACTTTATTGGAGCTCCTAACTTCAGTTCTCTTGATACGACTTGGTGTGTATGGAAGATGGTCGTCCGTATCTCGTCACTAAAGAATCAAGATCGGGCGCCTCTACCAGCCTTATAGTTGTAAAGACTATGGACGGGAGAATTACTGTGGCCCTGTATACTTTACTACACCTCTTGCGCACTAGGAGATATGAACTCCAGGATTGTGGTAACTTCAGCATCTTAGTGGAAGTTATGGTTCCTCACGAACTAAGGAGGGTCAAATATGAACCTTAAAGCCTGGTTCTGGACGACCTGAAGTTTGTTTCTATGAGTCTTTGCAACCCAGCCCCATACTGGAGCCGCACACGCTATGATAGAATAGATTATTGTTATATAAGATTATTCTGTTTCGGCTTGACAGTCGACTCCGAGAGTGTAGGACGGATCTGAGTGTTTTGTCTCGCCGCTTTCAATTTGGTGACCGTCCTATCTATGTGCAATATTCAAATTAGCTTTCAATCCAGAAACTTTGAGGTAATTGGTTTCTTCCTTCCAGGGTATCTTCTCGCATGTGAAGTAGTTTCTTGGTGAAGTTGATGCAGAATATCTTGCTGTAGCTTCTATTCTCTCATTTATTTCTGTCTCGTTTTCCCTTCGATTTCAGTGTACATCCCAAATATTTAAATGGAGTTATCTGCTCTACCCTTCTTTTATTGATCTGCATGTTTGATATGACCACGATTTTACAAGGACACATTTCCAGATGTTCGCCTTTTTCATATTCTTCTTAAGTCCTGTGTGAAATCCCCTAATCTGTTGTATGGCTTCTTTCATGACACTGTCCATTATTATTATTATAAACATAACCGGATTTAGTACGCTACCCTGTCTGAGCCCTTTATGGTTACTAAATTCTTCAGATTCTAAAACAATGTGTTCTAACACACTTTAAACTTTTCATGGATGTTATATTTTTCCCGTGCTTCTGTGTTTTAATAAGTCCCAAACTGTGTGTCTTGGTATGAGATCAAAAGCTTTCTCTAGATCTAAATAAGCAATATATATCTCGCGACTCTTCTAACATTTTATATGACTTTTGTTTTGCCGTGAAAACGTGATTCTGTGTGCTGAATGCTTTTCTGTCCTATTTTCTTCATTGGCTTACTTTCTAAGACTCTATCGCATACTTTTTCCTCCACGCTAAACAATATTACCTCTCTGTAGTTTTGGTATTCCTTATAATCATCTTTTTTAAAGATTGGTATTATTACCCCTACTTCCCAGTCCTTGAGAACTGGCCCTGTATTCCATGCCTTTCTGAGTATTTCTGTTAGGAGTTTAATTCCAGTGTTTCCCATGGCTTCTATCATCTCAGCTCCTATATAATCTTGACCTGCTGCCTTTCCTTTTTTAACTTTTCCAACTGCTGCAATTAACTTGTCCCTTGTTATCGAGAGAATTAATATTCTATATAATATAATGACTTCCGAAAATAATTTGCCTTATGTTTTTACTTCAGAAGCACCCATAAAAATGTTGAACGAATAATAAACCTTGAAATGCAATCCTGACGTTCTTGTCTATTCTACAATATTTTAGAAGAACCACAAGTACGTACCGCCCTACATGCTTCTAATAGATTATCATTGCCACCAGTTTTTTTTTAGCAAATAGAGCTGTTTAACTACGCTTTAGGCAGTGGAATGATCAAAACATATATGTCGAGAAAATTGAAAACCACTTGAAGAAAAACTTTTTTAGTTTGAAAAATTATCTTAAAATGTTATACAAGTTTCTCTGTGGCAAATATAGAAACGGTGATTGCTAATTATAACTTGATCTAGCGCTAGTTAATGAAAAAATTGAACTAAGATAAATATCGAATAGACGAACTTACGTTAGCTACTCATAGTTTTATCTATTTTAAATGATAAAGGTCAAGAATTACTTTAGAACAATACCACAAATTTTTTGACTATTGTTACATGATAGCGCGTGACAACTCATTGCCAAACGTACTTGTTGAGGTACTTTCATTTTGTTTTTCATTCTTTTACATATTCCTTAGAGGATATCGATCAAATTAGCTATCAAAAATTAATTATAAGGTTTATATTTAAATAAACTAAGTAGTAGCATATTAGTTTGATTCCATCACATTATCGACTTTATAATTTTTTTTTATAAAAAAAAAACTAACTATAGATAGCATTATTTAAAATGGTAATGATCAATTCTTGTTAATGAAACCACCGCCACTTACGAAACTGCCCAGCTCAGTGTAGTAGTACATTTTGTAATGACAGTACTTAACTCGAGCAACGTAGTTTCCGCAGAAGAAATGAAAATTTAGCTAATGCACGTGTCGGGAACTGGCAAGTAATGTACATATCCGCCGTTAAAAGTTTGTAATTGCGAAACGGACCCAAGGCTTTTGCTCATCCCGAATTCACGGACCATTTTCACGCGTCTAAACGACGCTATGAGGGCGTAATAGCATAATAACTATAATAGCTTGTGGCTATTGCCGGACAATTGCGCAGAAAGCAGTTTGGAGTAAGACGGCACCGCTGAACGGTTTGAGGAATTTAAGTTATTCAGGAAGTTCTCGAAAATCCGTCGCGACCGATCTCACTCCCAACTCGACCCATCCTCATCCCGACAATCAGCACCGCGACCCACCCGAGCGACCGTTTCGGGAACCATTTGTCTTTGAGTGGCGCAACTCGTTTTTCGAACCTTCATGTATCTACAAGGCAAATATGGCTTTTAAAGAGAACATGCTGACGAAGACGAACAGGAATAAGAAAGTCTGTAGATGACGACAATGAGGTAGGTGTAGTAGGATTAAGCTTCGCGTCTTCAGCTCCTTATTCATAATTATTAAGGAAATTAGCCCATCCAGCGAAAAGTCAAATTTGCTCTGCAATTTCCTTTTAGATTATTGCGGCCAGCTCACTACCATGGCGCAGGAAACGCGCGATTAAGCTTAATATCACTAACCCAAGATCCCTTATTTTAAGAATTTTGGCGCCAACTTCCCGATATTGTTCAAATCTAGAATAATTGCCGAGTGCGTCATTGCCCTTTGCGCATCGGCGTCCGATTCACCAAAATGACGTCGCGACGCCTTAGTCTAGACGCCCCAATGATCAATACGCCAGTTGTGCACATGATGTAGTCGCGACTATGTAACAGGCCGTTGAGCCTATCAAAAACCGCAATATTTATTATTATGAAATAAATTGCACTCATTAAACAGGTAATTCTCGATCCCATTTTGTTCCTTTGTTGCGTGATTATTTCTTAACTGCAAATTTGCCTCGATGAATTATTATTTGCTGTTTATGTAATAACTGTGCAAGTTTTTCATCGTCCATGTGATAGGCTGTAATAAAGTGTTTGTTGTTACACAATCCAATTTGTGCAACTAAAGTGAACACTATGTTTATCTTTAACTATAGGTCCTAAATAGAATGGCATTTTAATCTACTTGGTTGGCTTCTGTTTAGTAAAAAGAACTATGGAACTGGAGTCATGGATAGCCTTAATCATATCCAACAATCTTCGAAAGCTTCCGAAACCCCGAGTCCGTCAAGTGCCTTTGACTCCGGCCCGATCGACGTGGAACTAACCTTGGTGAACCCGGCTTCGGAGGGCAGCGACAACGACAATGGCAGGCTCCCCGACATCATCGTCGAGGCCAAGATGTATGAAAACGAGGATGAACAACAAATACAGGAAACGTACTTCTCTATCGCTATTCAGGTTTTCATACCCTTTCTAATAGCTGGATTCGGTATGGTTTTCGCGGGGTTGGTTTTAGACAGAATACAGGTAAGTAGTGGAGAGAATACAATGCTTTCGATAGTTTAAATGGTATATTGCAGCACTGGCCAGTATTTGAGGAAGTGACAGAATTGGTAATACTAATTCCGGCCTTGCTTGGACTCAAAGGCAATTTAGAAATGACTTTAGCGTCAAGATTATCAACGCACGCCAATCTTGGCCATATGGATACACCAAAACAGCAGTGGAGTATGATAGTAGGAAATTTAACTCTTATACAGGTTTGGGGTATATGTAAAATTAAATATTTATATTTCGAATGAACAATTTGCAGTGTCAAGCTATAGTGGTTGGATTCTTAGGATCTGTAGTGGCGGTGGTTATGGGCGGCATAAAAAGTAACGACGTTGAATTAGACCACGCGTATCTTCTATGTGCTAGTAGTCTCGTAACAGTATCACTGGCAAGCTTCGTCTTAGGTCTAATAACTGCAGGTGTAATCATATTATCCCGTTTTTGCCATATAAACCCCGACAACGTGGCTACACCAATTGCAGCTAGTCTTGGAGATATCACATCTCTGGCTCTATTATCATGGGTATCAACCGCACTTTATGAATCTATAGGTAAACATTGTTGTTATTTAAATATAACCTTATAAGCGCAAATCTTTTTAGGTTCTCAAGATTGGTTGGCTCCTTTGATAATAGCTGGATATATTTTGGCAATTCCTCTATGGGTATGGATAGCAAAGCGCAACATAAATACGCGGGACGTATTATATCATGGATGGACTCCAGTAATGGGAGCTATGTTGATTAGTTCCATGGGAGGACTTATCTTAGACTTTATGGTATCAAGATTTGAAGGCATAGCCGTGTTCCAACCAGTTATCAACGGAGTTGGGGGAAATTTAGTAGCAGTTCAAGCTAGTCGTATATCTACTGCTTTACATAAGCAAGCACAATTAGGAATACTCACTTCCGAGTCAAATGCTGACGAAGATACAGTAATATTCATATCACCAGTTACTGGATTCTGTGGTAAAAGCATGCATGCTCGTACTACTCGAGTCCTAATGGCTATGGTTATACCTGGTCACGTTATTTTTATATATACTATCGACTACATGAAAGGAGGCGATACATCACTTAGCACGTTGTTTGTCTTAGTGTACTTGTGCGCGGCCGTAATGCAGGTAGCTACTCTTCTTTACGTTGCGTATATAATGATTCATTGGATGTGGAAGCGAAAAATAGACCCAGATAATTCAGCGATTCCGTATCTCACCTCCATGGGAGACTTGCTAGGAATTTCACTGTTAGCGATCGCTTTCCAGTTCCTTTATTTAGTTGCAGACCATGATTCTCAGCTCGGCGATCAATGACCTGCTTAGAATTAATAAATTGGTGGCTACTACATCTCATACTGACACATCGAGAACACTTTATCAGCAACGCAGTATTAAGTATTTGTTCCTCCGTTATATTTTCGTTCTATCTGTGTTGTGATAGTTTACCTGCAATGATTATTCTCAAGAATTTGACAATAGTTAGCGTATTCATGCCTTGCCTAATCGTGCACCTCCTGGTGCCAAATGTGAAGTCGCAGATGTTTCTTAACAAGTACCTAATAAAATTATTTTATTATTAGAGAATGTTACAACATGTATTATACATTCTAGAATAAATTGTTAGAGCAAATATGTTTATTTTAAAATTGTACTATATTTTTAATTGAATAAAACAGACAAATTTAAGTATAAAAACAAAATTAAAATATATTTAAACCCCAATCAAGGTCACTACATAATTTTCATCGTATTTTTAAATAACAGACATAAAACTACTTTCAGAGATTGTTAATTTTCTTAGTTATGGTTTTTCTTATCGTATTACCAATTTTAAATTTTTCTTATAGATATTTAAAAAAACAAAAACTAAACTGAACCTAATGAAGCGTCAATGATTAACGCAAAAGTTGTGTCTTAAGGGATTTAAGAATTAATAATATTGGTGAACTATCCACAATTGTAATATTATCCGTACAACCTGGTCCCCCCTAACGCTTTTATTATAACTTAAATTTGTGACCTTCATATCATTTGAAGCATTCCAAAACACTGTAATACTTACAATGTAATTAGCTTGATTACGCTGCAGTAGGTATTTAATTAAAGCCATGCCATATCTATTACTTTAAGTACCATCAATATCTTAAAAGTTTCACAAGATACCGCTAGTAAAATATTTAAAAAAAAATACGAATACCCGAAAGTGTTTTTGGTCCACCCCATTGATACACAATACTGAGAACTATAAAATAGGATTATAAAATTTTCAATTTCTTCAAATTCTTACTAAATACGTTACCACTTGCATAAATAATTCTTCGCAATACTGATAATTATTTGAACACCACTTCAATGCGTTTTGAGAATTATCCAGAAAATATTTTTGCGGGAAAAACTATACCTTCATGTCTTCAACTACTTAAATCTCAAATTCCATCAAACATATTGAACACTTTTAATAATCAGTTAAACCCACAATTTAAAATGTGTCTAATTAATTGGGCTGTATTAAAATATCTTAACTATAATACAAACTGGATAGTATTACATACAAGTTAAGCAAATGGGCGAACAGAAGCCTTTAAAATTGATAGATATGCCAAATGAGTTTAAGGTCGTATTGCAGTATAATGAAAGAAACGTATCAGGTAAGATAATAAAAACAGAAACAAAAAAGTTAATGGTAAAAAATTTTGTACAATAGTGATATAGAACTTTCCATCCTCTTCAGGTAAGGATATTGTTAGGGGAGTCATTATAATGGAATGACCTCGCATAACCCCTTCCTCAGGTAACGGGATGAGGTACAGGTGTTAGGGAAGAGTGAAAGATCGATCCCTCCCTTCGCTCATAAATCCCCTCTTAACGACCCTTCTTTTACGTTCCTAAAGTAAAGGTTCTTTTCAGTTCAGTTTCGTTGTAGCTGTTCGAAGTGACTTTTTATTTGAGCAATATTACAACGCGCTTTTCTTGAACTTGCTGTAATTCGAATTATTTTCGTGGTAGTGCTGAGTTAATATGACATCTTCAATAGTGTTAGAACGGTGTTTCATATGCAAAGAAAGTTTGGTAGAACGTAAAGTGCCTGTGGTTAAAAAGAGAGGAGTTGCTGCGCTTCTTGCCTCCAGTGTCAAACGCAAAAAGTCTGAACATCAACGGTTACTGGAAGGAGTGGAGGAAATTACAGTTCATTTCATTGAGGATTGGGCGTCAGTCTTTAGGGTCATTAATGAAAATTGACTATACAAAAACAGGTGAAATTTTAAGCTCCTGAAGTTGGAACATGAAAGTACCTAATACTGCTAAATCTTGTATTTTTCAAAATTGTCCATTGACTTGAAAAGTGTAAATGATAGGAAAAGTCTACCTACTTGTTTTAGGATAATGGGGACAAGTCAAACATATAGTAAAAACTGACAAACTAGCTAAATGCAGAATAAAATACAAATTATGACGTGAGGCACCTGATCAGCAGATATTCCACCCTCCAACCCCTATCCCACGCATGTGAAGTCGGCTGAGTGTAGAATTTAAATGTTTTCGGAATGGAAAGAGGGGGTTTAAGTATGTATACTTGAGGAGAAGAGGGAGTCTCGTATGGGGGGAGGTCTCCTTGATGTTTACGTTTTTATGTGTTGAAATTTAGGGACACCTAACATAATTGACATAGAAATTTTGAAAAATAAAAATTATAAGGCGAAAACCTGCATTATTCTGCTATTTTTGATAATTTGAGAAATTCGTTGTACCTTTGGACCACTGTATAGCGGCAACTGTTGGGTCAAAAAAATACTTGGGACAGTGAAATTTGAAGGAAATTTAATGCTCTTCAACTTTGTAAACAAGTATATTTCGCTAAACACGCATAGTTTAGAAGTTGTAAACGAAAAATTTTTTAAGGTTTTTGGCTCCCTCTAAGTTAGCACAGGGTCCTCGAGGTCGAAAACTCAGATTCTACTCTACAGAGTACCCACATACAACATACCAAAATATTATTAACTTTGAAATATTTTCCAGGTAAAAAGTGCCTGCCTGCTGGACTATCAAGAAAAACAGTATTTTTAAAAATAGCTACATATATACAAAAGAAGAAAATGTTATAAAGAAAAACTACAGAAAGTCTTTATAGGTGGGACAAGCACTTGTCATATCTTTTTAAGTCTAAATATTTATCTAAGTTTATTATTCGAAATATATGAGGTAAAAGAAGGGAAGAGGGAGATATAAAAAGTTACAATGTTGTACATTACATCAAAAGATGCAATGAGGAAGATATTACAAACTGCAAGGATCTCAAAAAAATTATAGAAAACAAAGTATAAACTGGAGAGTCAACCATAAGGAAAATAATATGTAGTTAAAATAGCAAAAGAAAAAACAGGAGAAAATGAGAAGGTGTATAATAACATGCCTCAAAAGAGAATATAAAAATGTTGCAATAAAGCGATAATGTAAAAACTAGAAATATACTCACATGAACTATAATGAGCAGGACAAATTCCTATTGATACATTTTGAACTAAGATAAGAAAATCTGAAGTGCTGAAAAATTTTAAAATTACACTAAATGGAAGAGGGAGACAAATATGTCCGTCTTTATAGATAGTGTGACAATATATAACAAGTATGGAACAAAAGTTTAACAACTTGTTTTAAGAGTTCCTTGCATGAGAATAAACACCACAAAAACTAAATACTGGTACTGATTAAAAAATCAAGAAAGCAAAGGAAATAAAAATATTAAAATAAAAAAATAGAATCAAAAGGTTGAGAAGTCGGGAACAAAAAATGCTACTAAAAGGACTATGCAAAAATTAATATATAAAGAAAATACTCGAAGGATGACTCTTAGAACTTCGATAACAAAAATAATCAGACCATAAAGAAAATCAAGAAGAAAAAATGATAGGAAGGGAGACTAATATAGAAGTTATAAATCTATACACTTCTTACTCAAACAAAACTAAAATAATTATCTATTATAAGGCCGATACTCGTAATAGCTATCTTCATAAACGCGTAGAACTCGATGAATGCAAACCATACTGAATAATAAAAAATAAAAATATAATAAAAAATGTTATATATAGAAGATGTAATAGAAAAGATGAATGAACATATAAATATAAAAAAATAATAAACGATTAGAACAAAAGTAAAGGAAAAAATTGCTTGTAGCAAGCTTATCAGTAAAGTGAGGGATTGAAGTTTCCAAAATTAAAAATTGAAAATAAAGCAGATAAAAGCTAAATATGATCAAGAACACTAGATAAGCTGAATAGAAGAACGTAAAAACATATGTCATGGGAAGAAGGTATTTGAATATAAGAAGCAAATCAGAAAAAACATTTAAATGGAACGATTATTTAATGTTTTTAACACATCGACATAATACAAAATTTTAAGAAAACCTGCAGAATCGCAATAGCAGTTAAAAAATTATTGAAATGAAGTGCCAGAATAAAATAAAAAATAAGATAACAAAAGAAAATTGAAAGTTTAGTGCTCAAAATTAAAAACTTTTCTTAAAAATAAAAAATAGATAAGTTGTCTGTTATGCTATAAAATTCAGAAAAAAAGATCAGCCCCTTTACAATAGAATAAAGTGATCATAAAAATTAAAAAATGGCACTGGAAAAATATAATAGGAAAATCAATACGCATATTTAATTTTTAAAAATTTTTATATATTTTTTTTGTTTTCTATTTACAAACTGTATAAATACAATATATAAATTTAAGTTAATAATGGGGTAATCAGACATGAGAAAGGCATTCTACTGAGTGCCTCTCATTGGTTACTTTGCTGAAAGCGCATTAGGATGATTTTAAATTGTATCAGAGACCTTAGTATCTATGTGGTAAATCTAGAGGGTTTTAAGTCTATGAATTTGCGCACTATTGTCTAACAGATTCGCTCATAGGCATTTGAGTGATTTGATAATATGTTTAAATAATTAGCACTGCACTTCTATGTTTCGTCTTTTAGTGAATTTACTTTCAAATCACTTAAGGCGCATCACGTAACATTTTGTTTTTCAATCTTTCTGTTATTTGAATTGTTGAGTTGGCTACGGTACCCCAAAGCTGAAGACCATATGTCCAAATAGGTTTGAAAGCCACTTTATAAACTAGTAGTAAACTAAAGTAAGTAAGTTTATTTGAAAAACTTAACTTAGAGTTACGTCTCAACATCCAATAGTGTTTTCTGCACTTGAGGCCCAGCTGTTTTCGTTTTTTACAAACGTGACTTCTCTACGTTAGCCCTTTGTCTAAAAATAAATGCCACCCTAGGTACTTGACTTCTTGCATCTGCGTAAGTGGGACGTTGTTGATCAAGATTGGCGATGTGTAGCGTTTGCATTTGGTAAATGTAATGTATGAGGACTTTTCTTCATTGATTTTGATCTTCCATTTATATTTTTCTATTTCGTTCAGGTTTTGTTGGAGAATAGTGGTGGTGACTATTAGATCTTCTGTGTTTAACTAATACTACTTTATCGTCGGCAAAGGTTCCAGTAAAAGAATTTCTATTCTTGAAGAAGTCTACTGTGAATAGTAGATAGAGTATTGGGCTCAGTACGCTCCCTTGTGGAACGTTCAATTTTATTGGATGCAGGTCTGTTATTTCTTGCTCATATATAATTTGGAAGTACCTTTCTTCCAGGAATGACTTAAGGATAATATAACAACAGTGGGGTATTGATGTTTTCAGTTTAAACAGCAATCCATCGTGCCACACTTTATCAAAGGCCTGGCTGTCATCGAAAAATGCTGCTGTGCAATACACTTTTTCTTTAAAAGTTTGGTTTATTATGTTGAATATTCTGTGCGCCTGTTCTGTGGCCTTTCCTGAATCCTAATTAATGGTCTGCGATTAATTTCGTTTCTTCGATAATTGGGTGGGTCGCTTCGCGAGCAACTTCTCTAAGAGTTTGCCTAGTTGAGGTAGTACTGTAATATTAACTATGAGTGAAAATAGCAATTTTAAAAACGCCAAATGGACTATTCTACTCAAAAAATAAAATTTATGCATTAGACAAGTTTTTAAAAAATATGGATTTTGCATTTTTCTGAAAGCATAATCTTCAAGGAAAAAATTAAAAAGCGTTTTCCCGCTAACTTGACGTAATAGGATTAAATTAAATTAAGTTTTGAAGAAACTTAACATGGACCTACATAGAGGGCAGTCATAAACCATTGAATTTCTTCTTTACCAACTAACTATGTAAACAAGTAAAATGGTGGATATAATTAAAATTATAAGGTGCCTTTCATTTTCTCTTATAATTTGTGTTTATAAAAGTGGAATTTTATGTTTAAATTCACCGATATTACCATTATGTGTAAAGGCGACGACTTAAATATTATATTTAATCTACGAAACATTTTGAGACGTCCTATACCCCAGGGGAGCGCAATGGATCGAAAATAAATATACAATACGCCGATTTTCTATGTTGCACGAAAGAATAAATAATGGCTAAGAGAGTCGCAGGACTATTTATGTTAGTAGGTTCGTTTATTTTTTTTGTCATTTTATTATTAACCAATTTTTTGTATCTACCTTTGAAGAATGTATATTTGCCCCTTCGTTACGATTTCATCTACAATCCACAAGAGAACATTGTTTGCAAACTGGAAGACCAAGGTTTCCATGTCTGGTTTTACTAACCAGTTGCCATGCATCATCATTCATATGAGCGATGTAGCAACCACTGCATATTGTTCGAGTTGAATACAGGTATTCAATTATTTTTAGTGACTGAGTAGATCATCCACCAAACTTGCGACAGGCTTTATATACATATATTATTTTTTTGTATTGCAAAAGGTCCAAAAGTGGATTTTAAAAGTAATTGATATAGTGTGGGTTTAGTAGCATAATTTTCTCTTATCAACTGAACGTACAAATCCCAACTCGACTGTAAATTACTGTTGATAAAGTTAGAATTAAAATTGTAATGCATGAAATAAATACTTATAAGCACAAATAGGCAAGTGACAATTTATTTTTGTATTTGAATTCTAGGTGACTACTATTAAAGCTCTAAAATTTCATTTTGACAGTGGGTTGCTGCAAAAGAATTTTAGTTTGGCAACTATATATAAAATCTACCCATTCAGATGCCCATATGTTTTGGTGGTGGAAATACTTAGGTTCACTCGTTAGTTTTACAACTATATGCTAGTATTATCCTCAATCGTTGTATAGCAGCACTTTAATGAAACCCCTCATGTGGAGCTGCTTATACAGCTTCAATTTAAGATTGAAAGTAACAGAATTGTCATTACATGAATGCTACATGTGACTAAAGAACTGTTCACAATTTTGGCATTTTTTCTTTATATTGAATTATATTTTCTTTTTCCTTAATTTACCATGTTCTTAACTTAAAACTATTTTAGATAATGGACTGAAGCTCTGGAAGTCATAATCTTAATAGTGCAAGAATAAGAAGCCTCATATGAGGCAAACAGAATGAGCTGTCACTGGCTACACCCTCCAACCAGTTCAACATCTCCAGTAAGCTATTTTGAAGCACCAGCGAGCTAATGGAGGAATTAAGAAGCGCATAATTCCTAGGAGACTCAAAATCACCAACAGACTAGCTCTTTCCTAAGAATAGAGCTACAAGAGTGGAGTGGGCGAAACATCATCAGAAATGAATGTGCGCAAACTGGGAGATTATCTGGACCAACAAATTAAAATTCTTTATATTTGCCACAGGTGAAGTGAAATATATTCTTCCAATGATCGTGTACGGAGAAGGGTCAGTGTTTTGTGGCGGATGCTTCTTCTCTAGTGAGATGGGCCCCCATCAAGCTTACGAAGGAATTCTAGAGAACTACATGCTGCTGTGCGCATAGCGGACTGAGGACAGGTCCTTCACATACCAACAAGTTAACCCGAAGCAAAGAGTGTTATGGACTAGTTCTACTGCCATCATATTGATTTTGTGGACTGGCCGAATCAAAGTCCCAATCTCAACATCATCGAGAACTTGTAGTATCAGTTGGAGAGGAGTCTGGTAAGTCTGCAACCAAGAAATTTTATCATATCAAAGCTACTTGGGAGGGTATCCAACATTGATACCCTCATTGATTTTATACCTTACAAGTGTCAATTAATATTTTAGGGCGTAGTTAATTTGTTATAATTAGTTGAAATAAAGAACTTTTTTGTCTATTTCAGGAATTTAAATATTCTTGCCATGTCTTTAAGAATTAAATACCTGGTTTTTGCCAACTTTATTTTTCGAATCATTATGAATAAATAAAATCAATTTTGTGAAGAAATAAAATGATCTTGCATTGAATCTCTGAAAAACAATAGGTAACAATAGACAATAGAAATTAAACAATTTTTTTGATTTAATTATTGCCATTAATGTTAAAGTCATTTTCAACGAACTTAAAAAGTTCGTTACTGAATTCTATATGTCTGTCGCTGTCACAAAATTATGGATTTTTTAAAATTTTAAAATAGATTCTTATAGGAAATTTTACGCTGATTTCAAAATCGAAATCAAAAAGTTTCTATCTCGAATAGTTTTCGAGATATTCGACTTCGAATTTCGGGAAAATTTCGACATTGCGATTTTATGAGTAATTCTTAAAGAAAATTTTACGCTGATTTCAATAATGAAATCGAAAAAATTCTATGTCGAATAGTTTTCGAGATATTCGACTTCGAATTTCGGGAAAATTTTCGACATTACGATTTTAAATGTGATTCTTATAGGAAATTTTATATATATTTTATGTCGAATAATTTTCCAGATATTCGATTTCGAATTTTCCCGAAATTTGAAATCGAAATCGAAAGGTTTTTTTAAGTTCGTTCTGGGATTGCTTACAGAGCAATCTCTTCGCCGGCCCCATGTTTTTGATATCTTTTTCATTCAAGGACACATAATTATCTAAATGAAAACAAAATGGGATATTGCGAGCTTTTTTCCTTCAAGAACATGGAATGATACAGACGCAGAACCAAATGACTTGTTGATAGATGACTGCCATTTAAAGTAAGCAGAAATTCTTCAACTATTGCTATAGGTATTCAGCAAACAGATCTTAGATGCATGCACATGTTTGATTCGATATTTATGATGATTTAAAGTTTTTTTTTTTTTTTAGGTATAATATTGATTGACACTACTTGATTTCCATAAAAATATTAGTAACATCATCTAAATGGAAGTAATATAAAAATATAGAAGATGAAATTATATACGTGTGAACCACCAAGCAGGCATTTTTCTGGTAAGTAGGATATTTCCTACTGTACATAAACACATTTTTATGTTTTTGACTATTTTTTATTAATTATTTAGTTTTCTGACATGGATTCAAAATGTTTTAGCTCTTTCAATTTTCTGATGCTCATTGATGCCCATTATCTTTTAATGCTTCATTGACATTATAATTTACTTTTTTTATTACTTTAATTATTTATAATTTACAAATATTGTGGAAAGTGAAATAAATCACCAATAGCTAAATATCTTAAAGGTATGTGTAACTCAAGTTCCACAGTTAATTTATCTATGATTACAGTGTTATTTTTTTAATATGTGATGTATGAGTTTTAGTTTTTTTTTCACATATATAAATGGTTTCTAAAATTTAGAGGCTTTTCTGCTGAAAGTTTTTACATGGAAATCTTATTGTTAGATGCACCTGACCTCTGTTTTTCGGCAATCCGTTTATGGCATTCAATGTTGCCATTTCCCTTCTTTTTCCTGTTTTTTAAACTCTTTAATCTTTTCTTGAACAGAGATATAACTATCTAACAACTTCTCCGAGGCAGAAGTTTTTTTGACATTCTAACTAACTTGATAGCTGACATGCTAAGCAATTTTTCTTTTAATTATTTGTCATTTCAACAATAAATTACAATGTTATTCATGTCATTGTTAATGATAATAATATAATTAATAGCTTATGGGAGTTTATAGTCTTCCCCTTACATATTAGTGTTATATTTGGTTACTTACACTGACAGCCAACGCCATAATGCATACGGCAATAGATGAAGAAGATTAATCACTGTCTGATTCGGATAAGTACAAATTTTGTGGCAACTTGCGTTTTAGTATATGATGAATATTTTGTCTATCTTTATTGTATTGAACAGCGCTATAACACTTGTTTTTTCTTGATGTTTTTTTTTTTTTTGAAGAATTTGTTATCACTCACACTGATATAGCTTTAGACTGTGAGTATGTCTAGTTTATAGTATAGATGCGGGTGTACCAGGAGGCATTCACTGCTTTTCAGAGAATTTTAATTTGAAGTATTTGCACTTTTTTTAAGTTGGATTTCACTGTGTTACTCCAGATTGGCGATGCATAAATCACTAGTGGATTATTAATGGTTTATGCATCAGGATGGTACATTTAGGTTTGAGTAGGGATTTCCTTTTTATAAAAAATATTTGTAAGAACTTGACAGGCTACATAAAAATGGAAAAAAAAAGGTTGGCAGTTCCAAATCAAAAAATGTATTAGACATGCAACCCTTATCTATGGTTCTGTTCAACTCTGTTTTAGAACAAGTATTCAAAGAGTTGAAGTTGAAAAATCAGGTCATAAACATAAATGGGAAGCACTTGTCGAACTTTAGATTTGCTGATGATATACTATTAGCAAACATCAAGAAGGCCCTAGAAAAAATGATAAATCAACTAAACATAATAAAGCAGGATGGAAAATAAACTTTCAAAAAACATATCAACTAATACAATGGAGCAAATTGTAAAAATAGCAACAGAGATAATTTAATTAGGTCAAACAATATTACACAAAAATCAAGAAAAAAATTGGCATGGAAATAATGTTGGTTGTTAAAAAAGAAGCAAGCAGACACCCAGATAGAGTACAGGGAATGGGGAAAAAGGAAACAAGACTGTATAGAAGAATTACTATAAAAGAAAGCACTTAAAAAAACAAAACAAAATGAAAAACTAGAATGGGCAAAATTGAACACCAGTGTCTTATGCACAAATACAAATTTGAATTTCTTGGTTCCAAAAAAACCATATTATTTACACTGTAAAGCATGTTTGGAGGTAATGTGATTGTTCAAACTAGAGATTAGTACAAATCCATAAGAAAATCATAAAAATATATTTAGACATTCTTCAAGTCAAAGGATTATTGGGAATGCTTTCATTTTCCAAGAAGATTTCCTAAAGATTCCTCTAGACTGTGGGAATTTTTTACAATTATTAGCAAATTAAACTGTTCTGAAAAGAATGAGTAAGATGAATTAGACAGAAATGTCACAAAACTAATGCTAACAAGCCAAAACTGACCTTTTTAACAAATTACGACAGCATTAGCAGCATATTATATCATATATGCTACAAAAAGTCCCAAAAATTTGCAGGTTAATGATATGTGCCAAAGGACATATCAATAAAGTGGCAATTTAATAAATAAATAGCGTATCTGGATTTTATAAATTATATTTTTCATGTACATTTCTTTGACAAATAGTAGTCTAAATTTTAGTTTGAAAAGTCCGCAAAGATAAATAATTCAGATGGTTGAATTATTATGAATTATAGTGTAGATGAGTTTTACAAAATTAAAATCAGTCCATGAGCTCGAGGCGCATCATTACTACACAAAAAAATTACCAAGGCACTACCCCTCAACTGCATCCCATGCTGAAACTATGAGTTGAAGGCCAACTCCGGCCAATTTTGGTACTTGACATGTATCTGAACCATTAATAATCTTATTCAAAACTGCACATATAGTCAGCTGTTACTTTTAATTTCAATTGACATTTTTTTAGGATCAAAGCTTTAAGTTTCTCTTTCATACTCACATTGTATGCGTGATTATTTTGGTCATCCTTGCCAGATCAATAATCATGTGTGGAAATGCAGCACCAAAGTTTAAAACTGTTTTGTTACATATTGGAATCCAAAGATGGCAAAAGAGACAGACAAAAACGCGCAAGGTGGATATTATCCAGCGTGTGTCCAATTTAATAATGGGTAGCAAGTGAATTATATTTAATGCATTGACAAATACAACATACTTGTCTTATGGAAATTTGTATACCATATTTGAAAACTTGAAGATGATAAAGGTCTATGCACAATAGGTTACTCATACTCTTACGGCACACTAGAAGAAGATATGTGTGGAGAAATGTCAATAGATACTATAGCTTTACAGTATGGATCTGGTCACAGCAAATGAATTATGGTTTTAGCATTAGACACAGGAAAAGAATTACAAATCTATAAAAGAGCAACACATTAAAAGCATGATATGTGATACCATATTAATCTTAATGTCTTCACAATCTTTGGATTTATAGAAACATTTTTTTACTTATTAAGACATCCAGGTGTTTCCTAGACTTATTTGCATTACTCATATAAGCACTAGTATATACAATAAAGTATAATTACAAAGAAGTTTCTCCTCAAAATCTAAAGTCACTTGTTAGCTTGAATCTGATAATGATGACATGACTTTTTCTTTTACTTATATTTTATTGGTGATTTCCGTTTTGCTTCCCCTTTAATTTCTTCCGTCTTTTCATTTCTTGTTTTCTTTCTTTTTAGATGATCTTTCCTTTTGTTTTATGGCGGTACTGTGGACAATTTTTGTATTTTATTTTTCTTAACTAATGCTAAAAGAAAAATTTTTAAACAGAATGATACATCTGTCAGTAGAACTTCATTTACTTTAATATGAAATATAGATCATTAGTATGTTGATTTGAATATTTTCCTATTTTGCTTTAATGTCTTTTATCAATAAACTGATTTTGGTTTCTTCTAAAATGAATTGATTGGGAGGACTGATCTTTTTTACCCTATTTTTTGCCTTTTCAAACAAGGTACAAAGATCCATCTTATTGCCATTTTATTGAGCACTGTGTTTTTGTATTTTTTTAATGTCTAAATGTCAATATACTGTTACAATTATGATAATATTTGTGCTACGTTTGTAGATATATCAAGAGAGCTCTGATTTACAGTAGCACTTGCATTAAATAATTATAACGCATGCGACTTAAGGGGTAATACTACCTTGTAATTTTTTTTATAGGCTAAAACGCTTTTTTAACTATTCAAAAATGATATCCAGAAATCTCCATATGTGGGACAATTTTTTAAATGGTCAAAAAAGTCACTCAAATCATCGGGCCGATTTTCAGGTAATTTGAGAGCGAGTTTCAAATGATGGGTTTTTAAATTTTAAGTTTATTTGGCGACTAATAATTTATTATGGACTGTCAGTACTTATTAATCTTTTAAAATTGGCCACTAAATGTCTCCAGTACTTACATTTTCATTGAAGGTAAACAGCAAATTTCCTTAAAATTTTAACACTGGAAACTTTAAACGCGTTTTTCTCAAAACCACATTTTTCGAGTCGGGCGACTAACTATCGCCTTCAATTTTCAATCGATCAACTCCAAATTTTAGCTGTAGCTTTATAGTGACATTTTCTAGTGAAGTACGTAGGATTTTTTCGATTGACAAAAAATTAACGATTTTATGATCGATTTTTTTCCTTTAAATTGACGTCATTTTTGTAAAAATCAATATTTTCTCAAAATCCTACATACTTCACTAGATTTTTACATCTACTTTTAAAATCTTTTTTATTTTTTCTTCTACATTAAAAATTGCGACCTCCAGGTGGTCGCCCGCAGAGGTCACTCAATAAAGAGGAGTTTCCTTCCCACAGCTACAGCGCCGCCATTTTGTTTTAAAATATTTATATAGAGTTATATTAATATATATGAAAAACCGAAATATAAAATATCATTTCATTTTTCCTATATTAATTGTAGAAAATGACCCTTGATTTCATGCACACAAGGTAGTATTACCCCTTAAATCCAATAACAAATACTTTTGAAGTAATGGGTGGTAATACTGGTTGTTCCAAAATCAGTCATTTTAACTTTACAACCATTCTTCATATATATATTCAACGAACTTAAAAAGTTCGTTACTGAATTCTATATGTCTGTCGGTCTGTCTGTCGCTGTTACAAAATTATGGATTTTTTAAAATTTTAAAATGGATTCTTATAGGAAATTTTACGCTGATTTCAAAATCGAAATCAAAAAGTTTCTATCTCGAATAGTTTTCGAGATATTAGACTTCGAATTTCGGGAAAATTTCGACATTGCGATTTTATGAGTAATTCTTAAAGAAAATTTTACGCTGATTTCAATAATGAAATCGAAAAAATTCTATGTCGAATAGTTTTCGAGATATTCGACTTCGAATTTCGGGAAAATTTTCGACATTACGATTTTAAATGTGATTCTTATAGGAAATTTTACGCTAAATTCGAAAATGAAGAAAAAATTCTATGTCGAATAATTTTCCAGATATTCGATTTCGAATTTTCCCGAAATTTGAAATCGAAATCGAAAGGTTTTTTTAAGTTCGTTCTGGGATTGCTTACAGAACAATCTCTTCGCCGGCCCCATGTTTTTAATTATGGAAAGTGACTACTGCCTTGACAAGTAGAATTTAGATATGAAACTATAGGTAAATGGCTGAAGTGAACTATCAATGAAAAATATTGGTAAAATAACGTCATTTACTATTAAGGGGTATGAACACAGTAAAATTTTCAAAAAATCAAAAATATGTTTTCATAAATTTTCGTCGTGGTTTGACTTTCTTAGCGTAAAGTACTGTGTTCCTATAAAAGCGAGTTATCAGTGAAGTGATAAGGTGCAGCCACAGGCCGCATGCTGGCCAGACATGATTCAAACAGTGCGGTATTCGCTAATGTTTGAAGCAGGGAACGACATACGATATGTCCTACGGACCAAGTGCCGCTAGCGCACAATACACGCAGCCATGTAACGTACCTTTATACGATCAAAATTTTCTAATATCACAGCAAATACCTACCTACATTCAACACCCGCAACAAATGCTTGCACAAAATATGTTTTACACTCAACAACCACAGCAGAATCCACCCTCTTGGCCTGAAACGTATTATAATAATTGTAGTCAACCAGACCCATTACCTATAAGCCAAAAGCAGTTTCAAGATATCCTTGAATTATCAGCAAATTACGATGCCGTTAACAAATACCCCAATTTATCAGCAAAAACTATACAGTGGAAGTAATTTATTCTCGAAAAATATCACGCAAAAAAATACAATTAATCACAAAACAAATACAAAGGAGAATTACGGCTCTGACGATGAACCGTTTAAACCAAACGAGTTTCAAAAAATCGAAGCAAAAATCCCTCCATTCATTCTCTATGGGCTAACCAAAGAAGTCCCCACTTTAGTAGAGGTAATTAAAACGAGGACAAAAGAATTTACATATCAGCTACTTGCAGATAAAAAGATGAAAGTACAACCAAATAACATAGAAAGCTACAAAAAAATCAAAAAGGTGCTAGACGAGCAAAAAACTGTAAGACACACGTACAAACTACCAGAAGAGAAACTCTATAGAGTAGTCTTAAGAAGCATTAATTACAGCACGGACCCAGACACAATAATAGAGGCATTATTAGAAAAGGGGCGCAAGGTGAAACAAATAATGAATGTACGAAATAGAGAAACTAAAGAACAACAAAACTTATTCTTTATAGATCTTGAAAGAAATACAAATAATGGAGATATTTACAAAATAACTACCCTTCTGAATGCAATTGTTAGATTCGAAACGCCAAACAAAAAGCAACCACTTGTGCAATGCAAAAGGTGTCAAAACTATGGACACACAAGAAACCAATGTATGCAACAATACCGTTGTGTAAAATGTGCAGGCTGGCATGACTACCAAACATGCGAAAAGAACAAAGAGGATGGAAAATCCGCAAAATATTCACTCTGCGATGGCGCACACCCTGCAAATTACAAAGGATGTCAAGTATACCTAGACATTATAAAAAGAAGATTCCCTTCCAAAGACACGGCAGTGCCTCAAGCAAAAACATCCGTGCAAAAAACGCAAATTACATTGCCTCTGCAAAGAACAGAAATTCAACAAAGTGTACCAACCATATCAGAAACAAAAATTTGCAAATTTCTCCATTATAACACATCTGCAACAACAGAATACTTTCCTGCAACAGCAAAATACACAACTTCAACATCAAATCGAAAACCAACAACTTGCAATTAATCAACTAACACAAGAAATCAGACAACTAAGGGAAGACATGACCAATAATTCCAAAAAATAATGGCCCAATTGTACAAAATAGCTTTGTGGAATGCCAATGGTATCTTAAACCATAAGCATGAAATTGAAACATTTTTAACAATCAACAACATTGACATTCTGCTAATATCAGAATCACATTTAACTTCGAATACTAGTTTCAAAATACCACACTACGTAGTCTATAATGCAGCCCACCCGGATACAGAAAGGAGAGCCAGAGCGGGAGCGGCAATAATTATACGACATGGCATTAAACATCATATGCTACATAAAATCAAAAAACGATACCTTCAAGCAGCAAGTATTGCTGTAGAAGATTGGCACCTTTATCACAATAATTCAAGAAACGGCATGGGAAGCAACACCAACGCAAACTCGAAAACAGAAAAAGACAAATTACCCGGTAAACATTCGCGAGAAAATCGTCGAAAAAAGACAGCTTAGGAAAATTTGGCAGCAAACACGAAATCCGCAAGATAAAACGAACTACAACATGGCAACAAGACAACTAAAACAACTATTAATAGATCTCAAAAATCAGTCATTTAAAGAATACCTGGAAAATATGACAGCAACGGCTTCATCCGATTATGCGTTATGGAAAGCTATAAAAAGGCTCAAACAACCACGCGAACATATTCCACCCATAAGAAAGCCAAATGGCGAATGGGCAAAAACTGATCGGAGCAAAGCAATAACCTTTGCGGAACCATTGCCCTCAAGTAACATTCAGACGGACGAAGAAATCAATGAATACCTGGACAGACCAGAACAACCTAGCGAACCGGTAGCACATATCACAATAAAAGAGGGGAGAAACACAATTGAAAAAGAACTAAATGCAAAAAAAAGCACCTGGTTATGACCTGATCACTGGCCAAGTAATAAAAGAGCTACTACACAAAGGAATAGTTATGATGACTCAACTCTTCAACGCAGTACTAAGACTAAAATACTTCCCTGTACAATGGAAGACAGCGGAAGTAATACTCATTCAGAAGGCAGGAAAACCACCTAACGACCATACCTTGTATCGACCAATTAGTCTCTTACCAATAATGTCGAAACTTTTGGAAAAACTACTGGCAAAAAGATTGATGAAAGTCGTCTCCGAAAAGAACCTTATTCTAGAGCACCAATTTGGTTTCCGAAGGAAACACTCCACGATAGAACAAGTGCACCGGGTTGTAGATATAATAAACAAAACCTATGAAGAAAAAGGCTATTGCGGAGCTGTACTCCTCGATGTCAGCCAAGCCTTCGACAAGGTTTGGCATCAAGGATTACTATATAAATTAAAGCAGAATTTACCAGAAGCCATGTATAACATCCTCAAATCCTACTTGCAAGAAAGGCTGTTCTGGGTGAGATACGAAAATGAACTAACAACGTTGTACCCAATAACAGCGGGGGTACCACAGGGCAGCGTTTTAGGGCCAACACTCTACCTTTTATATACTGCAGATCTCCCGACAGACACAAGTGTCATGACCTCAACATTTGCGGATGACACTGCAATATTAGCAACTAGCCCTGATCCGGTAGAAGCACATAGGCTACTACAAAATAACTTAAATCAAATAGAATCATGGACAAAGAAATGGCGCATTAAAATTAACGAAACGAAGTCAACACACATTGTATTTACGAAATGCCATGGACAAGCAACCCCGGTAACGATATGTAATCAAATAATGCCCACGGCAACCGACGTAAAATATCTAGGTATGCACCTAGATAAGGGTTTGAGGTGGAAAACCCACATTTGGAAAAAGCGGAAACAGCTAACCACAAAATTTCGCAAGCATTACTGGCTCCTTGGACGTAAGTGACAATTATCTTTACGCAACAAATTATTAACGTATAACTCAATCTTCAAACCAATATGGACCTACTGGTTACAGCTTTGGGGGACAGCTTCAAACTCTAATACTGCCATCATAGAAAGATTTCAATCGAAAATTCTTCATGCCATAACATATGCCTGGTTTGTGACCAATAAAGACATTTACCACGATTTAGAAGTGCTTTCCGTGAGTGAGGTGATTACAAAGTGTAGTGTAAAATATTTACAGCGTCTCGAAGTGCATCCAAACCCACTAGTGATAAGCCTATTAGACAACAGTCAGCAGACTAGAAGGTTAAAATGAAAAACGCCATTAGACGTGGTACACAATTAGTGAGATCATTCATAGGTAATCTAAGTTTCAAGCTTCATAAAAATAGACACTTTCATACCCACTGTTATTATTGTAAAACTATTGTTGAGTAAAATAACACCATCATTCCATTTAAATTTTATTAGAAGATGCGTAATTAAAAAATGTATAATATATAGAGTTTGTGATCATTGGAACACATCTCTACCATGCTCTGTACCGATTATCATCTATGCTTATTGTTTTTGTATATTAACAGATTGCATAATAAACGTAACACAAAAAAAAATAAATTAATACTTAATACTCCAAAGAATATGTATCTCAAGTTGCAAGTAAAAATTCGAACTCTAAGTATTCAACAAGCGAAATGGGAGTTCGCATCGGGCCAAATTTATTCGACTTTTGCCAAAAAATCGACGAAGATCGCGTTAATCACGTAAATCGTCAGGCACAGGCTAATACGCATGAAGGACGTCTGCATTCCCAGCAATCATTCCAGGAAACTATGGACGATGAAGAGTTGCTATATAGTCCAGTGATTCTTCTTCTTCTTTATCTATTGCCTTATGCCTTACGGCGTCGGCTGTGTTGGAGTGTCCACCCATGTTCTCCACTTTTTCCTATCTTCTGTCATTTGCCTTAGTTGATTGACTGTTTTCCCCCTGTTCTTTGCCAATTCTTCCATTCTTTGTTCCATACTTTTGCTTGGTCTTCCAACCCTTTGTTTCCCCTGTCTTTTGAATTCTGCTACTTTCCTGGTCAGTACGTCCTTCTGCATTCTCACAGTCCAGTAATAGCAGACTAAATTAATTCATTTGATTTACCTCTTCTAAAACATTAAACGCTGTTTACTCGAAATCACATTTTTTGACCTCGTTGACAGCATAACTAAGACAGTTTTTGTCCTTGACTTGATTCAAAATTAATTTTATAGAGGAAACTCGTTTTTTTTTCTTTAATCCCTTATTTTTTTTATAAATAATTTTCTATTAAAAATTTCGACTTTTTTCTTCAAATGGTTGCCATTCACATATATTTTAAGAATCTTTTTTGTTTTTTGCTCTCAGACGTTCCGTTTTGCTGCAAAGCTGTCAACGCTAATGGGACCATTTTCAAGAGGCGCCATTTTTAACGGGCTACTGTGCGCCAACATGATATTAAAAAACAAAAAAAAATTATGTTATATTAACTTTATTAAAGATGTGTACAAAGTTTTACGTTAATCTATCAAGCTGATTTTTTTTATCAATAAAACAAAAAACATTAAAATTTCAACGTTTACAGTGTTCATACTTCTTAACCAAGGCAAGAAAACATTAACTATATATTTGTTAGATGTTTAGACAATTATGCACCCACCTTCACTTTTACCAATTACTTATCCTGAAGACATTTATTTATTAATGTGGATAAATTTGTTTGTGTTGATAACATTTCACACTTAATAACCTGTTTATGTGAATTTCTAAGTTTATTGGAGGATTTTAAAGTTATATCTATGCTAATTTAAGAAATAATGTTTTTTTAACATTTAGGGGGAAAATGCTAATAGAACTAACTGAAAGAAACAGTGCAAAAAATCAGAGTATCCATTAGAGGATGTATAAAGACTGACAAACCCACCGAACAAGGTAAAGCTTCAGTTGACTGGTAATAGTAAAATTAATGAAATTGCTAATAGGAATCTGGAAGAAAAATGAACTATAAGAAAAGAAACTCATGAACTTTCCTGTATATCTTTATGCCTTTATAAATCGTTAGAGAAAAGTAGAAACTTTAAGTATAAACCACCACATTAACAGAATATTGCATTAAATATCTCAAAGTTCTATTTGAAAACAATAAAATCACCTACAACATATAGGTACATGTAAAATGGTAAAGTTGTTTAATAATAATTTTTTAAAAATGATATTTTCTATTTCAGGCACAGTCTTGATTGATTTTTGATTATCATTTGACCAAAAGAAACAATTTAAGAATAAAATTTAAGATTATGTGTGAATATATTTTCTAGTAAGCAATTTATTTCAACCAAAGATAAAGAGTGCGGGGTTGTAGAACTCATACACATTCACAAAAGTATATATGTTTTAACTCTCCTGAAAATTAGAAATGAACAAATGCAGTAACAAAAATAAGACATTATCATATGAAATGAACTATCAGGCATTTAATCACTGGACACCCCTAGGAAAATAAGTAGGATCATCCATAGACCTCGGACCATTATAAGAGTAGATTGAACATCAACATGTAATGTACTGCGAATCTAGTGATAGCCATTCAATTCATAAGATTTCAAGTACATTGCAGATATGTATGTCACACTGAAACTTTTAAAATCTAATGATGTTAAACTGTAAGGTTTGATATTAATAGTATCCACAGTCTTTCCATCAGCATCAGGAAGTATAATCAATTTTATCATATGTCGGATGACAGTTGCACTTGAGTTCAATTGGCAAAGTCAGCCTATAAGCCTAAGATCTCTGCAAAGTTTATTATTGAATTCCAGAACAATAAAAAAGCCTTCTATAAAGAGATAGCAAACATGTACACAAATTTGGTTTGATTCGTCAAAATACATATTTGTTTCTTGTAAGATTTAAGCTGCTATTACTAAGTCACTATAATAATATTAATAATAAGGCTTTGTACCCTGCATGGGAGTGTGACTTATGAACTGGAAGATTAAGGCTCCCATGTGTTCATGAATGTTCAAAGTGGACCAAGATATTCAATTATTTGTAAAGTAAGCCACCTGCCAGACAGATTCACTGTAGTAAAACCCAAACGCCTTAAAAGCTTGATTAGAAGAAATTCAAATTACAGTGTAATCTACAAATCTTATTGTAGTTGAAAGATCTATACTATAAAGAGAACTGGGTCCAGAACACTTCCTTGAAGCATTTCTAATTCACTAAAATGTGAACCAATTATTTCCTCATATTTTATTTGATTGTCTTCTAATATGATATAAAAATTGTATAAAGAGGATATGAGAAACATCCTTTTATTTTATATAATAGCTCTGTATGTTGTACTATCAAACATCTTTGTTGGAACATTCCATTAATGATATCTAGAACATTTACTCAATTATTAAATTTATACTAAATATGAATTAATTTTTGTATCGAGTTTTCTTTATGAACTTGGCCATTTTAGCAATAATATATGGTTTACTGTTAATTTAGCTGTAGGCTATATTCCTGGTGTTGGTAAATTTTTCAAAATCACAATTTTTAGTTACATGGAATGCTATCCACTTTATTATATATAAACGAAGCATATTATTCATTTAATTCTTGTTCTATATTCATCTAATTCACAATTATTTTAATTAACAATGTATAATTTTTGTTACACAACTGATGACCTTTTTAATTTGCTTTACTGAAATTCATTCTTTCCTCAGACATTTTAGTTTAATCTATTTGATGTAGATTTTTGCATCAGTGGTACTTTAATTTCTTCCACTGGATTTCCTCCATATTTTTTTAATAGAAATTTACAATTTTTTTTTCTTTAAAAAAGTTTCTTACTCCTTTATTATTTATTTTCTTATTTTTTCTGACAGCTTTACTTTTGACATTTTCTTTCAGTTTTTTCTTTTCACTTGGCTGTAAAGTTGTTCTATTCTGCTAATATAATAATTTCTTTTTACCTCTTCTATGTTCAACTTTCTTTTATTTTGTATTTTGGTAGTATTATTTCTTCCAATATTATTCTTGCCAGATGAGGATGTATATTTAATTTTTTCCATATTTAGTTTACTCAACTTTTTATTCTACTCATTGATCATTTATATGACTCTTCTAATTTGGGTACTACATGTATCTGTAAACCTTCTCTAATTGCAAAATCTGTAGCAAGAACTATGCAAGTAGTGACAACATCAGTTATACAAACACTTTATTGAACTTACAAGGGGAGGCTAGACGTTGGGATCACGGATTTTCTTCAAACTTAGTACATTTTTAGTAGTCCATTAGGACAACATAATGAGCCTTTAATAAGGCGCCACGAACGAAGCGTTTTCAAGAAAATCGCAAGAGAAGTTTTACACGTCGAATATATGGCACTGCGTTGCAACTACTAACATGGGGTGGCGGCAGCCTAGTGGTTAGCGTTCGAGTTTCCAACTCCTATATCACTGGTTCGAATCTCACTTGGTGTTATTTTTTTTATATTTATGATATTTATTTTTTCAACCCGGGTCATATTCTTTTATTTATATAGTATATGTATTACAATTCAAAGATAATATACTATAAACTTTTATTAAATTTCTAGTGTTATTTGGCTGTTGACAGCATTGAAAAAATAAATATTATAAATATAAAAAAATAACACCAAGTAAGACTCGAAGCAGTGATATAGGAGTTGCGAAACTCGAACGCTAACCACTCGGCTGCCGCCACCTCGTGTTCGTAGTTGCAACGCACTGCCATATATTCGACGTGTAAAACTTCTCTTGCGATTTTCTCGAAAACACTTCGGTTGTGGCGCCTTGTTAAAGGTTCATTATGTTGTCCTAATGGACTACTAAAAGGTACTAAGTTTAAAGAAAATCCGTGATCCGAACGTCTGGGCCTCCCAGATGCAAATTTTCATTAGATTTTTTCATTGTCATTATTAATAAAGTCCTGTTCCTTTTACCAAATCTATGGGAGCCATCATATGTCATCAGCATGGTAGTATTACACTGATAGAATATTAAGAAACCTGATTCTTTCAACCTTGAAACAACCTGCATGGGCGGGTTCGAGTCTCGCTCAACCCATGGTGTGTGATGTCCTAAATATTAAGTGCATGTTAGTAGGCACAATAAGTCCTTAAGGCTGCAGTGCCAGTAAGTGCGTTAAAAAAAATAACATAACAGGATGACTTAATGAAACCTCCCTATGCCAATTTTATAAGTTGGTTACTACTTTTATCACATGACAACTGCTATCATGTAAGATGTAAGATGAATTATCCCTTAAGAAATGTGGATATTAACTTGAGGGAGACTATGGTAAATATTTTTACCTGTAGGTACAATATAATTAATGATGATACCTTTATTGTATGCCATTATTGACATAAACTTCACTTTGCTATTTATTTTATTGACCCTTTAGTTCGGACTTGTAAATCTGTCCAGGTTTTATAATGATAATGATATGCTTCAAGAATGCACATCCTTTGTTTTAGTATGAATATAAACAGGGACCGGTTAATGTGCGCTCGTGCTTTTTTTGTACTTTTAAGAAGTTGTGCAACTGTTTAATAACTGAGCCCAACTGGTACAAATAATTCTTGTACAGTTTCTCAACGTTCATTGACAATACCTGTTGATCAAAAATGAACAGGCGACCTGTATGAGCCAAATTGTGTCATAGCTTTCAACTAAGCCTTGATGACATCCCCATGTATTTTTGGCAAAACTCCTATATTTTTTATCCTGTTTAAATTTTGTAAACATGTTTAGAGAGATTTTTTGACGCGCTTACAGGCATTGCAGCCTCAGGGGCTTATTGTGCCCACTAACATGCACTTTAATATTAGGACATCACGCACACCCATAGGTTGAGCGAGACTCGAACTCGCACGCGCCGGCTAGAGGACAGAGCCAACTGGTCGAACCATCTGAGCCACCGCGTCCCCAAAATGTTTAGAGAGATATATGCCACGATCTTTGTTTCAAGTATACTATGCTGACCCCGCATTAACACTAGCTCCAACTAACATGGTCCACTATCTGTTAGCACATGCACTTAATATTCCCAACAATGTTGTCTCTACTTTATTTGCAATCCTTATAATTTGTTTGTATTTTTCGTTAACTTTCTCCTCTTAGCTATATTGGATACGTTTTACCATTTTTAGTTAGAATTTAATTAGTGCCACTAACCTACTTTTCACTTCTTATTTAATTGAACTTGATACTTCAGTTAATTTATAACATGTGTAACGGAACGTTAATTATCTGTGTTACAATTCTCATTAGGTTTTACAGATTCTGTTGGGTTTTTACACACAAAGTAAATGTGCATTATAGTCAAAATCTACAGGATTTTATGTAGATAAGGAAATAAATGTGATTCATAAAAAATATATGCATAGGGATAGCATGAACCTGAAATTACTTTTTTTTTTATTACAGGTGTAATGGTGATATATACCAAGGTATTCAAAAAATCGAAAAAATTTTAGTTGAAAAAGGAACAAAATAGCCAATGTGTGAACATACACCGAGTTACTCAATTTTTGAATTTTACTTTATTCTAAAGTAAAAACCACAAGGACAAAAAGTCTTAGGTAAGAAAATTGCTTTATACATCTACCATAAAGCTGAAAGGAGTTATGGTAAAAAATATATATATAACACTGATGAGCACATTGAAAGAATTTAATGATTTTTTAGCCCCATTGAAGTTGTACTAAAATACTAACAAAATATAATATTACAGATGTACACAATAAGTAGAGTAACCACAAAAGACATCAATAAAAAGCACATGGTCATCATATCTTACTTGCGTTATTATTTTCTTCCATTCTTCTCTATTCTTTGATTTCTCTCTTCATTCGGTTATTGTCTTGTCTTGTAAATCTTTTTGTACTTCTTTCCATCATCGTTTCCTCGGTCTTCTCTTTTTTTATTCGCCCTTCTAAATTTTTCCAATCAATATTCTTCATGACTCTCGAATTCCTCAATTTTTCCTGTCATAACCACTAAAATCTGCATATTTTTACTGTCTCTGTTACTGAGGTATCACTATACTTTACATAGTTCTGCATTCATTCTTCTTTCCCAACCTTTCTTCTGCCCAATATTCTTCTTAATATTTCCCCTTCCATATTTCAATTTTTTTATGTTTGTTTTTCTTGAAGATCCAAGTTTCGCATTCGTACAGTACAATCAGTTTCACTACAGTGATCCTAGGTATATGAACTCTTTCACTCCACTAAATTTTAATTCTTCACTTCCTCTTATTCCTACTTTGGACTGAGTAGTTACATTGCGCTCATCCAAATTTGGTTTTGAGTTGATTTACTTTCAGTACGTATTTCAATCAATTTTCTTGACATTTATTTTAGCTATTTCTGATCTCTTGATATTAGGGCTACATCAACAGCATAGACAATGCATTGGCGAGTATTTGTGCTAATTGTACTTTCTCTTTTTATTACTGCTTCCCATATAGCCCTTTCTAAGACTAGATTAAACAGTAAAGTGGAGAGGGAATCATCTTGTCTTAGGCTAGTCTTGACCATAAATTCCTCCGATTGTCTTCCGTTTACTGTAATGTAGTTAGTGAATGCTGTCATTGTCATTTTATTAATTTATGATTTATAGCTATAAATACTTCAATTTATTTTCAAATATAAAAGTATATTCAAATTTAGTGAAAGGTAAACTATGATGCTATTATATTAGTAAACCATCTAGTCCTCTTTAATATATACAATCGCCTGCCAACAGAAGTTTATAATAATTTAGTGGCATTAGCTGGTGACAAAGACTTCACAATTTTCTTATAGAAAAGTTTTACAGATATGCCATAACTAAAATTTTAAAAGAAGTTCAGGGACTGTGAAGACCATTTCAAATTGTTCCCTCCTGTTAAGCTTTCTAGTCAGTCCAGTATTTACTGCATTTTGAATCATTATTTTCTTGAAGCACTCAGACGTAATGCAGCCCCAAACCAGCAACTTGTGAATGTTACGGTCCTCACTGATAAAGTTCTACCATATTTTTTGCATGTAACGTTCTGTAAATAAAGTGAATTTTGTAAAATCTCCTGCATTGAAGTATTATCATGAGCTCTCACCCAACAAGCTCACCTGTGTCATTCCAATCCCAGTCTAAATACATAAGTTAATTGTTATTTATACTGGGTTTCTGACAAAGGGGATTTTAGCACTACTTCTATTTCTTTTAATCTAAATTAACGATCATCCAAAACTGCACTCAATTCTCTTGAATAATCATTCTTTGCTTTTAACCACTTCAAACGGTTTTATTGATGGTGGTTGCACCACTTTCTTATAAAGGCTGGTGACCATTTCCATGCCTTTAAGTATGAAACACTTGTGCTTCAATTTAGCTTATCAACTACCCTCTTAAACGCCGTTACTATGCATGATGTTTTATGGTCCCAGACTACAAAATATTAATTATGAAGACTACAAATAGTCATTTTCAATTTAAGGAAAGGAAATGAAGATACTTTAAATTAACTCAGATCTACATGTAGATTACAACTATTATTCTCATTTTTTTTTGAATTTGCTTGATTAAATTTGTACCTTTAAATACATTGACGTTATCAATTACATAATTTGTTATCTATTAGTATTAATTATGTGTGATTAAGAATTATTTTATTGTACACTTATATATTTTTTCTTTTTAGGTACTGTTGAATGTACATATTAAATACTATGAACAAGAAAGAATGGAGGAATTTGTGCAAACCACAGGAGAAAAAGGAAAACGAGTCTCCTAATTCTTGCTAAATGATGTTAATAGTTTTTAAATCATTATTTAGGGTTATTTTGCACAGTAGATCTTATTTTTTAAATTAAGTTGCCATATGTGCAGTAACAACTCTGCTTTTAAAACATCCACTTGGGTGCTCTTTATTCTAAGCAGTTACAGGAGTTAAAAGAAGAAGCCAAAATTAATCTGAACAATGTTACATACTAGAAATTATTTTGCATACATAAAAAATAGAATTTATAATCTTTACTGTGCTCATGAAAATTCATATTTTGGGTACACTAAAGTTTTTTTAGTTTATTTTCCTCAGTTCATTAACCCAGTTAAAAAAATTTGTATTTATCATTTTCTTTTCATAAAGTTAAACCACTTCCGATCATTGAGGAGGCAAACCAAATGATGATTTTCTGGAAAACATTCATTCTCCAACAGAAAATGATGCATTCTTCCAGAGTCTTAAAAACAACCTAAATCAAATACCATTACCAAATGAAAAATTTGATAAATTTATTTCCTAATTATATGTGACAAAATACTGTTGTATCTATCTGTTTTTCTGTTTTCATTTATTTAAGTTTATTGAATTACAATAAGTATGGATATTTAAACCCCAGGAGACGCTATTTCTACATTGAATCTATTTTTTTTCTGTTCTCATATCTTGCATGTAAACAGATTACGCCATGAGACAGATTTGGATAATTATGAAATACTGGCACTTTTCCAATAATTTTACATTAAATCAAGATGAACAAGGGGAGGGGGTCTTGGAGTACAGAATACATAACATATTTTACCTCAAACCGTCATTTTTTATTTCAGTCTATAATTTGTGTCAGTTTGTGATGGGGGCCCCTAGGCTACAGCCTAGTTAGCCTGCGCGTAAATTCGGCCCTGTCCAAAGTTGCGAAAATTATATGAAGCTATTACATATAAATTATACAACAAATATTAGCTCTATATTAGTTCCAGAAAAATGTTTGTTCTTATTCAAAGAAAGACAGTTGGAAACAACATTCTGCTATAAAGATCCCGCTTTGACATAAAATCATTTATTTTATGTAAATCACAATCATGGGCTGCATATGGAATTTTTTATTTTATATTGCTATGCCATTCATAGGTAAATATGACTAAAACTGTTACATCTAATAGATCCTTTATTAGAATAAAGACTATTGTGTAACAACCGACAATTTTTATACATTTCTTCAACTTGCTGATGATTTGTTACAACGCAAAACAAATATCTATAGAACTCTTCAAACAAATAGAAAGAATTAACTGTCAATGTTTAGTCCTATAAAATCTAAGAACGGAAAAATTAGAGATTATCAAAGGGGTAAAGTCAGTCATGGTTCTAAAATGGCAAAATAAGAAAACAATTTGTGCATTGAGCACAATTCACAACCAGTCGAAAAAAGGTGAGGAAATGATAAAACTTCAATTGATATGTGACTACAATAACAATGGGTGGCGTTGATGGGGCTGCTAAGAACTTTCCTATTAAAAAACCACTCGGAAATAGCAAAAAGAGTATTACAAGAAAGTATTTTGTCATCCCATCAATCAATCTGGAACAATGCTAGAAAAAAACTTTTTTGGAATTTAGAATGGAGGTTATTGAACAAGTTTATATCTACAAACTGTACCCCAAAGTGAATGAAAAAGATTGAAATACAGGATTGATATAAAGGCACTTCCTATCCCACATTCTTTCAAATTCAATCAATAAGGAACCTCATAAAAAATGTATCATATTTCAAAAGGTGTCTATAGAAAGAAAATTCAAAAAGAAACAAAAACCTCATACGAAGATCGCAATGTTGGTTTGTGTATGGAATAATGTTTGAAGATATACCACACTAAGAAAACTTAGTAAGTTTTCCTATTTTTGCTATTGAACTTGATAATTACGTTTTTCATATGATGGATGTTGAATGTTAATAAAATTAAAACTGTTTTTAAATTTATGTTTTTCTTTTTATATTTCATTAATACAATCCTTATAACTATTATCAATAGCGAATAAAAATAGCCCGCAACTATATACAAAATAATTGCCCACATCTAAAGGATTAAATCTCTCAACTCTTCTTCACCAACTCTGGAATGTATGTTTTACCTCATCTAATAATAACAAAAATGCCTCTTAGTTGTCTTTTGGACTATTAAGACATATTTGGAATTCAGAAACTCTTGGCATTTCATCTGCTACAGCTTAGTTTGTGTATGTAGTCTTTATAAACTTGAACTAAGTAGTTTTTACACTTTGAAAAGTAATCTTAAATTTATTTCCTTTCCAGAAATTCAGAGCAATTTTGAACATTTTGATTGTGAAATATCAATTGGATTCTGCTGCACATTTTATAATAATAAGACGTACCACACTTCATAAAGTCTATGGGAAGATTTGTTAAAATTTATTTTTTAGTGCAACATGACCTTGAATTGTTAAATTAAGTTACTTTATTGTGAAGCCGATATTGTTACACATGTAAACTTAAATAAAGAATAATGTTATTCATTTGTTCCAATTATTTATTAGTTTTACTGATGGAAGTTGAAAGAACTTTCAAGTTTTCCTGTATCTGTACTGCTTTTGAATCATTTTTTTGATATCTTCAGCTACACAGAACCCAACATCGTATAAGAAAATATATTACAAGATTTGTACCAAAAATTAAAATAAAGAAAAGCAGAAATTGCAAAATTAGTTATAACAATAATAATAAGAAGGAATTGAAAAAAATGCATTTGAAGTAATAAAAAAAGATATTTGATCACACTAGTGAATTTTCCATAAAATTTTAAAATATATAAAGTATCAAAAATAGTGATATTGAGAAAAAGCTATAAATTTCTTTGTTGTAAGTGTCTGATGAGATATTAAAGAAATTAATCTACTAAAGTGTTTAAATGAAAAGCTTAAATAGGTGTTTTATTTTTAATTGTGATTTTTTATTTCCATTGGAGGTAGCCTACCAAAACTAAATACATTAGATTTTGGCTATTGAAAGTCTCAGTTCTCCTAAAAAATCAACTTAATTAGATAGAATTTTGTAATGAATTGTTAGAATCTACCGTTTTGTCTACTGCCAGTCATAAAATTTTCGAATTACCCTGTATTTTTAAAGGCGGTTGTTTTCTGGGTTGCATATAAAGAGGTAGACATTTATATATAATGCTGTTATGTGTGTTGCCTACAAACAGAAATCTCTGCTCTCATTTGCGCAAGTATTTATCTGTTGAATCGGCAACCACCTCCCAGTTATCAAAATCAGAAGCTCCACATAGTTACATCGTGTTGGACATTTTTGTCATACGTTAGTGTGTTCATGTTCAGGTCTCATTAAGTATCAAAATGTTTAGTTGGTTAAGTAAAAGTAGTACCAAGGAGGAGGTGTACGAAAGTGTGGTGCAGGGGCTCAAAAACATCTACAAGCACAAGCTCCTGCCGCTGGAGTTGCACCACCAATTCCACGACTTTCACTCTCCACAGTTGGAAGATTCTGATTTTGATGCTAAGCCCATGATTCTACTGGTAGGTCAGTATTCGACAGGCAAAACAACATTCATAAAGTATTTGCTGGAACGTGACTTCCCTGGGATACGGATCGGACCGAGCCCACCACTGACCGGTTTATAGCTGTGATGTATGACGATAAAGAGGGTATGATTCCAGGAAATGCTTTAGTAGTTGATCCTAAGAAACAATTTCGTCCATTATCTAAGTTCGGCAACGCATTCCTAAATCGACTGCAATGTTCGTTGGTGCCTTCACCAGTGCTTCAAAATATCTCTATCGTCGACACGCCTGGCATTCTATCAGGGGAGAAGCAGCGTCGACCGAGGTTATGATTTTACAGGCGTACTCGAATGGTTTGCAGAAAGAGTGGATAGGATTATTCTCTTGTTTGACGCTCATAAGCTAGACATCTCGGATGAGTTTCGGAGATCGATCGAAGCATTACGAGGACACGATGACAAAATTCGTATTGTGCTGAATAAAGCTGACATGATAGACCATCAGCAGCTCATGCGAGTGTATGGCGCCCTGATGTGGTCATTAGGCAAAGTCCTGCAGACTCCTGAAGTAGCTCGCGTCTACATCGGGTCATTCTGGGACCAGCCGCTGCGCTACGATGTTAATAGAAGGTTGTTTGAAGATGAAGAACAGGACCTCTTCAGAGATTTGCAGTCTCTTCCTCGAAATGCTGCCTTGCGCAAGCTTAACGATTTAATAAAAAGAGCCCGCTTAGCTAAGGTCCACGCTTATATCATAGCTGAACTACGCAAAGATATGCCTTCGATGTTCGGTAAGGATTCGAAAAAAAAGGAACTGATAAAAAATCTAGGTCAAATTTATGATAAGCTGCAACGCGAACATCAAATTTCATACGGAGACTTCCCTGATATCAAAAAAATGCAGGAAGTTCTGCAAAATCAAGATTTTACCAAATTCCACCCGATTAAGCCAAAATTGTTGGAGATTGTTGATCGTATGTTAGCTGATGATATTTCTACTCTTATGGCGAAAATCCCTCAAGAAGAGATTAATCATATTGAGACTGAAACCGTCGTTAAAGGCGGAGCATTTGAGGGAGTTGAAGACACAGTTTCTCCCTTCGGCTACAAACGTGGCGAAGGCATTGATGCTGGATATGGCGAACCAGAATGGATTGTCACCAAATATAAGCCGCAATATGATAAAATATTTGATGGTTTGAATCCCTGTGAAGGAAAAATTACAGGTGCAGGTAAGACGTTACAACAGACAATTAAAATGGCTTTTATTGATATTTCATTTCATTTCCTCAGCTGCCAAGTCGGAGATGGTTAAGTCGAAGCTGCCAAATTCAGTTTTGGGAAAAATATGGAAGTTGGCCGACGTCGATAAAGATGGAATGCTGGATGCCGATGAGTTTGCTCTTGCTATGCACCTCATTAACGTCAAGATAGACGGTAATGATCTGCCTGCTGACCTGCCAGATCATCTGGTGCCGCCTTCGAAGCGTTAATAACTCCCGCATTACGCCATTATCGTATTTCATACTCCACAAGTGCTATTTATTATTACATTTGTCTTTGTGCCTCTTTAAGTCAAGTATGTACAAGTTTCAAGTTTTCTTGATTCAGATACCAAATATATTAGTTCAGTTAGATGTAAGCCCACTAATTAATTTTTGAAGAATTGGCGAAATCAAAACAGGTTTGGTTTGTCGTTTGCTAAAACCAGGTCATGTGATATGTACGTACTGTAAATAATGTATTATAAGATAGGTAACAAATTGTATGTGCAAAATTTGTAGTTGAGTTTGAAAAGCGCAAGTTCATTTGCAGGGTAGTTTTACGAGGATTCCTTATAAGTTCACTACTTGCATCAGTTACTATTTTTTACACAACGCTGACCCAGGCTTTTCCAGTAGATAGTGCAGATCTACTGCGGTGATAGGTAAATAAATCATCAAATTATCTAAAAATTCCTAAAAATCTATTTTTGTATGGGTCACATCCTAGTATGACGCAATGCTTTTGTACTAAGATAAAATGCACTCTTTGCTGGTTCAGTAAAGACATGATTTGGATGTTTATTACTGTTTTACGAATTTATTTGAATAAAGTATATCTTACGTTGGGTACGTTTTTGTGTTTATGTTCCGACATTCCTTTCCTGTTCGGGCAAATTAGAAAATGAAGGGAACAAGCCAATTGAGCTAGCCCACAAGTGACCAGTAATACCCCAATTTTCTCTAACAAAATTAAATACTCGTCTCAACTAGCATTTACATAATGTCTAATAGTAGTGTGTAGCTAAGAAGCTGAAGGACCTTCAGCATGACAAATGATGGATTCACAGTAGCGTTGAAAGTTAGTTCAGTTACAGCTGATGGAAAGTTCAGTGCACAACGTTTATCACATTTCCAGTGATAAATTATTTTTTCCTCTTACACCGCATTATATCTTGCCAAACGAATTCAATGTTTGTTTTATTAAATAAACATAATTACAAAATAGTGCTTTGCCTATCAGGAATGGTAGATGACACACCTGTTATAGAATTCACAGATAAATGTTATTAGTCATTAGATAAGTGCTTAATGCGATAATCTAAGGTTCAAAAATCTGGCTCCAATTACAAAAAAGGTTAGTAGCGACTCCTATTTCCAACTTGTTACAAAATGATAAGTCAACAAAACATAATTACTAAGATAACATTCTTGGATGTTATTGGGTTTGACACTTTTGACGCTTTTCCATTTATTTTTATTATCATCCTCTGCTTCCGTTTCATTTTAATAAGGCAGTCTTGTAATTTGCTGATAACCACTGCAGTAAAAAAATGTGTAATGGGTTGCGTGTATTTTTAATACGAATACTTGGAACTAAAGCTTAATCCTTAGCTTAAATCTTCAGTAGGTGAAGAATTTTGATATTAGGTAGGCGTTTGATTGTTGTTTCCTAATTGTAACTTTACATTGAGTTATAAAGGAACAATTTATCTTTGATACATTTTATGCCACTGTGCTGTGAGATCAATTAGTGAGCCAAGCCTAAGTAAAATAGCTTTATAAATTTCCTGGAACCATAGCACCACAATGGAACTGCTCAGTTTTCCAAAGAGAATTAACTGTACTCTATTAGAAATCTTGATCTATAAGAGTGATAAGACCCTACATATCTTTGCACTCAGTGAAAGGCTAATTCAACGTAAAAGTAGGTGAAGTGTAGCATGTACAATCATAGTTACTACCACCTGATATCTAAATCGTAACTTTAACATTTTAAGTATATTATCAAGGCACTTAAGAAATACGAGCATTTTTAAATGATTAGAATTTATAGCAAAGGAGGCAAACTTGAAAGTAAAACTGAACGGGAAAAAGAAAAACTTGCAAAAGATAAAATATAAAAACTAGCATGGCCAAAGGAAACCAATTTAAGAAAATACGGAAAAATACAAAGAAAGATATAATAATTGCTATGAAGAAGCTTAAACATTAAATTAGTTGTTCTTGAATTGTGAAATAGTATTTGAAGTGTCAAAACATGTTCAAAAAAGTAATTATCTCTAATGAAACTGCTATCTTGCATATGTTAGCCATTAAAATTGTACAATCTACTATAAAACTACTGTCAAATAAATGTCTGCAAAACACCATACACGCAGACCACATCTTCAAAAGCAGTTAAACTATTATCTAATAAAAAAAATTACCAGATTAGCCTAAGTGGTTGAGGCACGGACTGCGATGCAGATGGACCCGAGTTCATTCCCCAGTACTCTCTGATATCTGACGGGTGGCCTACTCAGTCACTAAAAATAATTGAGTACCTGCCTTCAGTACGAACAAGGGGTAATAATGGCGGTCCTCTAAGGCGCGGCATTTGCCACATCGCCCCGCACAAGAGATGGTGCGCAACGACCGGGCAAAGAGTGCGAACATATGAGAGCCTTAACCTCTCAGTTTGCAGTCCGTGCTCCCATGCGGGGCGTTAGAGCCTTACCATTATTATTATTGATAAAAAAATGGTCATGAAATTTGTGGTAGAAAGCAATCATCAGAAGCATTCATGATTACTAAAATTATTAACACAATAAAATGGAAATACTTACACGACTATAACAAAATATCATGTAGTACACTGAGTGTATACTGTATACCATACTCATAAGAACAAATAAAGATTATAATATTACCATAAAAATTAGAAAAAAAATTAGTTGGGAAAATCAATTATTAACAAAGCTGAAACATAATTTTTGGTATACTTGCAAAAGGTTATTGCAACATTCCCTACATCTTGATGGATGTTGACGACATGTCCAGAGGTCTCTTAAATATCCAATAAAGCACCTCTGAGGAAGACGGTGCTTACTAAACTTTAAAAAAGAAAGCAGGAAGACATGGATGTCAATATCAACATTGGCGGCAGTTTAATATTAGAAGATTCCTTTTTTGCTGCAGTCCAGAACAGCCTAACAACACATCTTATTTAATATTCTAACTATCTTGAAGGATATGCAAAGTGAGGAAGTGGCAAAGACCAGTAAGATCATTGAAATATTGATAAAAACAAGAATGGAAGAGATGACATTATTGTGAAATGAAATACACATATAGCAAATCATATGACACTTTTTTATAAACTGAAACAGTTTTGGTAACCAAGAAGAAAACGCCAAAAAGTTTTAGAGGCGAATAAGAAACTGACAGAAATAAAGAAATTATACCAATAACTAGATTTGCTTTAACGAAAAAATAATTAGATGTTTAGGAACTGCTGAATATCTAAAAAAGAACATTAAGCTTCTGTCGGAGATCCACTTTTCACATACCATTTTCTGACACTAAGAGAAAGATAATATGAGATTAGTTCTGCTAATTCCCTTAACCATGGATATTAAAGTTAACACTAACAGCAGCTTAAATTGCACATTATTTTCCAACACTAAACCTTTCTGAGAGAAGAGAACACACAGACGTGGTTCCAGTAACTTTGTTAATAATAGATATTAGTATCAACGCCAACAGTAGCTTAAATTTAGATTATTCTAAAGCTATGAACCATAGTCGTGGATTAAACATCAGGAATTCAAAATATTCAAACTCAGCAACCTGATTTAAGTAGAAAGTAAGTCGTGTAACCAAGTAACCTAAATTGATGAACAACAATAAAATTATAAAAATTTGGTGTGAACATCACACGACTTTTCTTATCCTAAATTTGGGTAATTTTGACAAAAATCATGGGCTTCATTTTTTTTCGAGTTCCTATTTTACCGACTTTTACTTTAAATTCACGTTTATCTCGTGATAACAAATCATTTTTATTCTCATGAATTTTTTGTATCTTCAACCGTTTAGATTCGCGACCGCTTTGCGACCTTGCGACCAAACGACTAGGCCGATTTCTACCTACAAGTAACTTGCATACCAAATTTCAAGTCTCTAGCTCTTACGGTTCTCGAGATACCCTGTTTACTGACAGACCGACAGACACACACACACACACACGAATCAATGGCCCAAATCAACTTTTTTGGTGTCCTAGGCTATAATTCGCCCAGAAATGTGAAAAACTGGGTAGGTCACATTTCCGCCGATTACATTACTTTCCTTATTATAGGATAAGGAAAGTAAAAATCTGGTGTGAACATCACACGACTTTCCTTATCCTATTATTATATATTATACCGGGTCCATCGTCTCGGCCCTGCGCTGCTCTTGTCCCGGAACTTGTTATTTTAAAAAAGGACCAGGCGCGAGTCCAACACTAGAAAGCTGATTAAAATAAACAGTACAAGACAACAATTGACTCGTACTTAAAATTTTGCTACGTCACTGAAGGTAACCGTGCGAGCTCGGCCGCACGGCCTTCCCTATTATCGCCTGCGTGCTCCCTCCTAGCGGCCAAGCGCCTTGTAGGATAAGGAAAATAAAAAATAAGAATGTAGAAGATAGCATTGCTCAACGGAATGTATCACTAGATAATTCAGTTTCAAAACTCAAAACTTGACTTAATAACTCCAAAATAACGAAAGCATCTTAAATGTAATTGTGTAATAGAAATTAATAAAAAATAATAAAACTAATAAAATGTCCAAAAGAAGAAAAATTGGAAAAGACAAATTAAGTAGATTTGATAAATAAAAATAAAATGTTTTGCAACTCTATCAATTCTGTTTATATATTTTTCACTCGCCCTTTTGGGTGTTACATGCCTATATAACACTCGTTTATGTATAGCAACAAAAAAGGCATATTCAATCAGCGACAGTATAATAATGCCTGCATTCACTTTTTCAACAGAAATGCAAATACAGATATCAATACCTTAAGTAAAGCCATCTTAAGCCTTTTTCCATTATATTTCATTGATTGCGTATTGTTTGTGGTGCTCAAAAAAATTATTAAGCCAATTTCTCCGGCGTTGTCTTGAACGAAGCTTTGAAACGATTTTTATCAAAGGTCGGTTTTTTGAAATAGACAAATCATTTTTAGCTCTTTTAATCAAACTTCTATAGGCAACACAACAAACACCACTCCCTAAACTAGGATATTACAGTTCTAAATAAACGAAAATAGTAAACTGGCTGGTGATTATTAAAAAAAACCCGTAGCATATAACACTCAGTGAGATGGCCCCACAATTAAAAAACATAAAAATCTTTTATCAAGATAGTAATGTTGTATTAATACAAAATAAAAATAACCTCCAGAGATTTATAAGAACAAAAGAAGAGACGGAAACGAAGAAGAAAATTATTTTAAATAAATGAAGAAATGTATATTTAAATCTTCCTGTAGATGAGTGAACGTATTAATTGTTGCCATTTTGTTGGTGAAGTGACATCGTATAATAACTATTAATATTTATATTGCAGTACCTCATATCGAATTTTTAGATTTATTCAATTTTCTATAAATGTTTATTATTCAACCTCTACAAAACTTTATCCCCATTTTTAACGCGATTTAAACAGTTATTGATATGTTTTGTTGCCATAAAGTTTCACTTTATTTTGTTTGATCATAGATTATATTGTCCTTCTGGTCTACATAACTTGCTTACTCTTTGAGCCTTAGCAGTCCATCGCAAACCATAGCCTCTCTTTTACGAGCTTTCTAAATTTGGTTTTACCGGGACAGGCCAGTTAGCCCCGCGCTCTAGTTTTAGACTACCTTCACTTTTTCTCTTTTACTTTTTTACTCGAACCGTTTATTTGCTGCTGTCCTCCAGTTGTTAACTCCTACTTCATTCAGAGCTTTATTCACCACATCCAGCCAGCGTGCTCGCGGTCGCCTTCCCTCAAGTTTTCCCATAAATACTCTTTTAACACTTCTTTGTAAGTGTTTCAACCAGCTCAGCCTGTTACATTTGATTTCACTTAGTGTACTTGGTGAGTTGTACCTCTCCCTTGACTGGTAATTGTATCTTCTACGCCACTCCCCATTTTCTTCCATTGCCCCAAAGGTGTTTCTTTGTTCAGCGTCCACGCCTCTATTCCATATGTCGCGATATGTTTTAGGATAGTTTTGTACACTTAACTTTGTATTGATGAATGTATCTTTAGTCTTAAAAACATGTCTTAGTTGCTAATCTCGCTGCTATATTTTCTGCTATATATATCACGCTAATGTACTTAAAATCTACCACTTGTTTGAATTTGCTTTAGTTTACCCTAAGAAGCTGCCTGTGCATATTTGTTTCATGATGTTGTCATGTACTTAGATTTTGTTTCGTTAACTCTAAGTTCAACCTTAACTGGGTTCTGTTCAGTCTTGATATTATGACCACATCATCTACATAGACAAGGAAATCCTTGTCTGTATCTTTCTATTTATAATTGATAATTTTTGATTATCCCTTCTAACACCATATTGAACAGGACATTTGAAAGGGAGAGACCAAAGCTATCTTGGAAGAAGCAATTAAAAGTTATAACAAAGAAGAGAGAAAGAACCCTAACAGAGATAAACAAGTTAGTGAAAAACAAAAAAATAGTTAATAATATGAAGGTTTGACAGATTTAGTCATAACTATTTTTTCTTTATTTACAGTACAATTTTGCTGTTTTTTTGTTATCCACATTTTTGACATGTTCATGTCATATCAGTTGTTCCTCGCACAGCTGTAGAAGTTGTTTATGATTGTAACTGAAGTTATTTGGCGTAGTAATTAGAAAAACTCGACATCTTCCAGTTACCCGTTGACCCTCATTGCAACAGCTTGCGAACTCGTGGGTTTGCCAACAAGAACTAGACAAATCGCTCGTTTGATTTGCAATTGTTTTAGCGCGAGCGCGACATTCTGATTAGGCGCGCTTAACGGAGACACCCTCTACGCATTAGTCATTATTTCTATTTCCATTTAGTAAGCGCCTTATCGACTCCCACGGGGCAACGCGAGCCGTGTGAACTGAAAACATTTGAACTGGATCCTTTAAATCGCCATGCAATTGTTCTAGAGCACCTAATGTTGCTCTAAATGTGGGTAGATGATAAAGAAAGCCATTGAATGCGCCAATGAGTTAACACACAAGGTAAATCATAGCGTAATGCCTTTACGACTCATACAATAGTAGTTTCCATGAAGGCCGTCTAAATTCCAGTTAAGGTCATCTTTTTGTCAACCCACGATTTGCTGTAAATTATGTTTTGGTTTAGAATCTTTCTTCATTGACGTTAGTCTCTTCTATACAACTTTGAGTTTTTAGGCTTTTGTTCTCTTAATCTTCAACTCTTGTTTATGTAATAATTATCAGTTTTTAATTGCGACGTTATAGTCATAGCTAGAGTTTGTAGTTTTGTAGGCACATCTTGTACGTCTTAGAAATAGCGCTCTTCAAATAAATTCTAAATTGAGGACTAATTTCGCTTAATAAAATTTGTTTCTTGGATTTTTTCAGCTCGTTAAGAACTTCCTGTCTGTATTTGAATCGTCCAGAAAATTACTGATAAACTATTCTTAAAAAGTTAATCTCATTATTTCTACGTGTAAAAAGGTAAAAATACCAAGAAGATATTTTTTATAACTTAAGGATGTGTTTTTCTTTCATCTTTGCTTGGTGGTGAATTGTTCTTCATTCCTCAACAGCTCTTTTCAAGAATATAGCCAAATCACTGTTTATTTGAACTCAACATTTGACAGAATAGTTAAGTTTTAAAGTACATCCGTACGAAGAGGTCGTGAATCACCACAAATGCGCAAATCACGCTATGATATCATTTTTGTTATAATTCCACATGTAGTTTGACTGGAGGACATTACGTTGCACCTTCATTTGAATGTTAAAAAGGTAGTAAAATCACGTATAACCAATTTTTATTTCTGAACATAGTTGTTGAAGCAACATCAGCTTGTAATCTGTAAAATAAAAGAGCGCGGAAGTCCCCAAATTATTTTCTTAAAAGAATCACGAATGTCTTTTTTACTGTAGATAGTTGCGTATGTAATGATTTTAATTTTTCTTCGAGCGACTGAGTGTTATTACTTATGCCAATTTTGACGGCCCGGCCTCCCCGTTAGTCCTCCTGGCTCGAAAGACGCCGGAGTCCGAAGAAACAGACGCAGCATGCATACACAGGCTAACCTGAGGAATGTAACTGCAGATGTCCGAACGTTGACCACCCTACGGGCAGGTAGCAAGGGCGGTTGCGGAGGACAAAGGAAGGCCAATTGACCTGGGTCAATGAACTGAATTCCAACCTCATATTGAGAAACTCGGGGCCGTACAAACACGTACTCGGGGGTTCCACGTCTGGAAGCCAGCGACTCGAGTCGCGCTTCGAATTACTGGCTGGAAATGCGAAAGTCCGAAAAATGCAATTGCAATTTTTTGATCCGCCTTACAACCCTGACTGGAAAAATCATAATTTTTTAAATTAGGAAAATAACTGCACTGCAGTATAAGTAATACTCACATTTTTAAAACTAAAATTCAACAACTTTCCAGGAATCCCCCGTATAATAACATTTAATTATAACATTGAATCAACCATGCATTTATTTCAATTAAATTAAAATAACGTAATAACATCAAGAAAATTTAATTTGTTTTATTAAAGAAATTGTTATACATGGTCGATTAAAAAAATATAAAGCATTCTATAATTTTAATAATTATAAGTTTTAAATCTTTTACAAATGTAATTTTTTATATAATACAAAAAATAATAAAAACAATTTAAAACATACAAATTGTTTCATAAATAATGATAAAACATGTTAAGCTATACGTTACTGTGGTAAAAAAATACCTATACGAGGGCTGTTTTAAAAACAATTTTCTGTGTTTTTTGAAATATGATGAAACACGCAAATTACTTTGGGATTAACGTTGCGTATCGGGTCTGTGTTTTTACAAAAGTGAAATTTACGTTTGTGGTGCGTCACAGTTGCAATTTAGCTGGGCTAGCGCAGCTCTCATATTGCACAAGCTCGCTGGGTTCTTAGAATTCCGAGACATTAAGACCAGAACGTTCGCTGGTCGCTAGCACATTGTTTAGTCTACACAATCCTTCTAGCATATTGGAGTTATAGATTGATTTCCCGCAGACTCGAATCGTTGATCATATTTAGACAGAATCTCAAAAATATTTATGGTTTGTAATGTTTTCTTCCGTTATGTGAATTTTAGTTAATTATTTTCCGGCCTAAATAAAGGCTAGGGATCCGCAGCGTCGGATTGTTCTTCACGGAGGCTTACATTTTATTACACCAAGCAGCGGGTGTTCATTTCGGTAGAAATTTATAACCTCCGTTACTTTGACTCATCAAATACTATGCCGTTTAACGCAAAAGCTCTCGCCGCTTTTTTCACGGCTTCAAAGAGGAAGCGCGTCGTCGCCGTTCTTGTCTGGTTGGTTCGCCAATTGCGCGCATCGGCAGACATTCCGAAAGGCTTTTCTCAATATCTGTTATTTGAAAAATGTGTATGAACATTTGAAGTGAAAATAAGCCGCATTTTTGGTGAAGGTCTATATTGAAAGGACAAAATTCTATAATTAAATAACTAAACCTGAATATTACGCAATTCTATATGGATTTGCCAAAAAAGCAAGTAACATTATTAAATGTATATAAAAAATATGTCAAAAACTACTATTAGACGTTGCCAGAACATTCTGAGCATTTATTTTCGAGCAATTGTACTAATACTACAGAATTCTCACGTCACCAATATGTTTTACGAAAATGGCCTAAATTGATAAGTAAATTAATGTAGTTTATATGCATTTTCATATTTGTTCTTCATTTGTTTGTCTAAAGAAAAAAATCAGGCGAATATGTATGTTTCGAGTTAGCGCCTGAATAAGATTTTTGGCGCCCTAGGCTAACAACCTTTCATTCGCCTCCCCTCAAATTTTTGCATGTTACGGGAAGTTATTAAAAAATTACAAAAAAGTTGGTTGTTTAGACAAAACATTTATTTGATTTTTCAATTTCCCTCATATAAATACACTTCAATACAAGGTTTACATATATTCACACATCAATCAGGAAAAGCAAAAAGAAATGTCCATTGCTTTCTCTGGCTTTAGAATTGGCAAACCTCTGGACTATGTCATCAAAACAAAGACCCATAGTCTTTCAATAAATAAAATAAGTTTTTCACTCTCTTGAGAGCTGAAGAGGGGCATTTTCCAATGTAGTTAGTGGCTGCCATACTTTTTTAGAACGATGGCAGCACTGGAAAAAGTAGACTCTACGTCCCATGACTTCGATACGCTAGGAGACTTTCCGGTTCTAATTATGTTTTTGATTTGGTATTCTTATCTTCTTTATCGATTCTTAAAAATACTGGTAAATGCACACGTTCCTCAGGGAACGTTCTATCTAAATTAAAAGCATACTTTTCAAATAGCTGATTTGCTCTTTGTCGTACCCTGTCATTTTCCATTTGAGTGATTTCCCATAGAAATCCGAAATCCTCATGTACTTTCATGTAGATTGTTATTTTTGTATTAAGTTAATCTTCAGAGGATCAATTGCAGCATAATATATTTTTATCACAAAAGACTGTCATCTAGAAAACTCGATATTTCCAGTTTTGCGTTCTACAAAAGATACTTTTGGATTTTTTTCTTGTAATGTCTGTTTTGTAGACGTCAGTTCCCCATATAAATTTTACTTTGTTTCAAAGAATGTTTACAAAAGCTTCTAAAGTAATGTACAGAGTGGTAACCTTTGTTATGTCTGTACTTACTCCCTGAAGCCTTTTACTTATTTCTCAAGACGTTGCAAGAAAGTTATTCTAGAAACTTAATATTTATGTCATTTGAACACTTAAGTTTTTTCAATATCACATCTTTTTTAAGGTGACTACAAGATATCTCATCTTTTGACAGAAGAACTTTAAAGAAAAAAATCAACGGAATACTTGTTCTCCGCAGCTGCAGAGCCAACTAGTAAAAACTGGTTCGCGCAAGGGAAGTATGTAACCAGAGAATGTACTTCTTTTATTCTAACCTGAAGACATTTGTAGCACCCAGATATATTGCTGGCATTGTTGTAGTTCCATGCTCTCCACCTTTATAGCTACAGTTAGAAATAAACGTCAAGATAGATAGCTACAAGTCTACAATTATGGAGTAATATTTGGTATTTAAAATCTTTCCCTTAATTTAATCCGCTAACTGTATAATAAACTCCTGACAGTTGTACTTGATAGGTATGAGAAAACACATATTTCTTTACTTCCAAATTGCACTACATGTTCGGCCATAAAAGGATCGAATTTTGAAATCAGTTCGACACGGCCAGGAAAATTACTAATTCTTACAGAACCTAATACGTCATTATCACTATAAATTGGCAGTTCCCAAAAAACTAAAAACTTCACAACTTCAACAACTCTTACGAGAATATTTCGCCAACATACAACTTTATTGTACTGTTCCTTGTAAAGGGTGGTCCAACCATAATGCACGATATTAATTGTGGGTCACACCTTAACGTCAAGTTTTTGCCCAACTCAATTTGACATTTCTTTGTTTCAGTGTTTGACAAATTCAACCATGGAGAGGTACACAATTGAGCAGCGCGTTTAAATTGTTGAAGCCTTTTACGAAAATGGGCGTTCAAATCAAAATGCATTTCGTGCACTTCGTGATTATTTTGGCCAGCATAATCGACCAAATGTGTCCGCAATCGGGAGAATTGTGCGCAAATTTCAACAAACCGGGTCTGTAGGAAATGTGAAAACACCTGTGCATGCTCCCCCAGTTCGTTCTGCGGAAAACATTGCTGTTGTTCGCGATAGTGTGGCAGAAGAGCCGTCAACCTCGACTCGTCGTCGTGCCCAACAATTGAACATCTCACGAACATCACTGATGCGTATTTTGAATAAAGATTTGAATTTACACGCTTACACGGTTCAATTGACTCAAGAGCTGAAGCCTACTGACCATTTCAAGCGTCGTCAATACGCCGAATGGTTGGTTGGACAGACAGAAGTGAATGGTGACTTTACAAAGAAAATCATCTTCAGCGACGAGGCACACTTTCACCTCAGTGATTCGTTAACAAGCAGAATTGCCGCATTTGGGCAAATGAGAATCCACGAGTGATTGTTGAAAAGCCGATGCATCCACACAGACTGACTGTGTGGTGCGGTTTATGGGCTGGCGGCGTCATCGGGCCGTACTTCTTCGAAAATGATGTCGGCCAAGCAGTTACCGTGAATGGTGTTCGCTATCGCGAGATAATAACGGACTTATTGTGGCCAGAAATTGAGGATATGGACCTGGACGATATGTGGTTCCAACAGGATGGTGCCACTTGCCACACAGCCAACGAAACAATGGCTCTTTTGCGCGAGAAATGCAATGGCCGTGTTATCTGACATCGTGGCGATGTTAATTGGCCGCCACGATCATGTGATTTGACACCGTTGGACTTCTTTCTTTGGGGATATTTAAAAGAAAAAGTGTACGTCACTAAGCCAAGAACAATTCAAGAGCTAAAGGATGAGATAATTCGGCACATTAACGACATTGAACCTCAATTATGTCTCAGAGTCATTGAAAATATGGACCATCGGATAGAGGTATGCCACCGAAGCCGTAGCGAGCATTTGGCCGATATTTTGTTTCACACATAATTGTCATAGATCGTTCTATCATAGTAGAAAATATTAAGATAATTCTCTGAAAACTTTTTGTTTTATTTACAATTAACATCGTGCGTTTTGGTTAGACCACCCTATACTACTATTTTAAAATCCACTCTTTTTGAAACTCAATTTCTACTAATAATTTTTGAAATGCTCTCTCTGTGTTGAGAGTTGTCACGATCGTTTATTAGATGGTTATTTTTTCCATCAAACCCCTTAGTTTCTTTAACGGCGTTGAAAATACTCGTCCGGTTGATTTAGAATGAAACAACCAGGTCCGCTTGATGCGTTCTCCATTCATTAACTTTTTATAAAACAACTGATTAGTACAAAAATTATTTACAAGGGTTGCAGTGTTACACATTAATATAAATGATAATACCATGAATGCAACTGTTAACAGCTACTATTACAATACTATTCTATTTGCACCACTGCTCTTTCGAATCGTATTGGAATTTGATTAACCTTCGAAGTGGTTATAGAAGCTTGTTTTCTTTAACGAATATCTGTGGAGGCTCATATCCTTGACTAACCATATATCTCCCAAAAAGATCTTAAGAACTGAATTAGAATGGCTTGGTGTGGTTTTGTAACAGATCCCCATGTTCGATGATAATCTAGATATTCTTACTTTTCCCTGTTTCGCTTTTCTCATTCTTTCCGACATGACTTAACTGAGTCGGCTTGTGTCAAGATGCTGGCGATCCCAAATTTTTTATTTTTCTGGTTGGTCAAACACGAAACGTTAGGGTAAGCTTTTTTCAGGAAACTTTTCTGAACCAAACAGGAGATCTAGGATCAGCTCAAGAAATCAAAAATTTTAACAAAGTAAATTAAAATAAATCCAAATTAACCTTTCTGAATTCTAGCTTCAAACTCTTGATAACTGACCTTAAAAGCTGCTGTATGATTTTGTTCATTTCCTTTCTTAGAATAAATAATAAAGTGGGGGATGGATAATCTTGGGAAAAATATTGTTTTTCTTTGGTTTTTGAAAGCATTACGATATATGTAGAACAGCATTTGTGATTATCATTATCTGAGACCCTGCACCTGTAGAAAGGTTACAGAGAAATGTTTATGCATACAAATATGGTCGTAGCTATCTAATAATAAATTAATATAATATAGATTATTTATTGCTAAAAACAAACAATATAAGTAATTAGTTGACTTTTATGACGATTGAAGATTTGAAGAATTCTTAGCCAAAATGTCAGTAATCAGACCAACCATCAATATTAAAAAATGTAATATTTAATTGTTGTATACCAAGAACCACCTGATTTTCCTAAGATATACAGTAAAAGAGTTGTTTGGATTAAGTATTGATAAAAAAAAATTATTATAAAAAGTAAGGTAAAGAGAAAAATAGTACAAACAGAATTAGCATAGACACAGATTTTTTAGTTCTTTACATAATTGCGAAATCTTCTATCTATACATTTGCACAAAAAGTAAACAAAGACAGTTGATATAAATTATGGGGTGGTTAACCTCTGAGCTTTTGATTTACACGAGGAGGTCCGTGCGTTCGTTTATGCACGTCGGGGCCGTTCTCGCTCCTCGGTGCATCTGGAGCCAGGGGGCCGCAGCTGAGTCATCGGGCCTCTGCTGTTGATCGTTGTCTATTAGATAAGAAACGCGTCTGTATATTTTCTATCTACTATATATTTGAACATAAAGTAAATAAAGACAGCCGATATGAAATGTGGCATGGCTGCGCTCTGAGGGTACATTTGGTTGCCTATCTTCAGGATCGTTTTGCATATCTTACTGTCGTAGGTCGCCGCACCGACTTATCCCACTGTTATCATTTGTAAATAAATCGTTCCAGGTTCCCACCTTGTACAAATTTGAGAGAAGGCGTGTGAAAAATTGTTAGTCTAGGACGCAAAAAATGAGACAAAGTGATGTTTATGGTGTCAGATTTTGATATTGTTATACATAGAAAAGTTCTAATCCATCAAGCCTTGTTTTTATGAAAATTTTATGTAGATAACTTAGACACATGCAAAAAGATATTTTGATATTATTACATGTCAAAATGTTTCGGTTCACAAGGTTTTTCTTATTAAAATAAACGCAAAATTTCTATTTTTTTCTATTTTTAATAGTATAGAAAAAGATGTTTAGTGTGGCTGCGAATGTATTAAAATACCTTTCATTTTTTCAGCCACCTTATACAAGATGAGCGAAAAATTCATTTACAAAAAAGTGCTCTATTTTAGGCTCTATAACTTGGTAAACTGATTAACCTGTAGACTTCATTAATATGTTAAATTTCTTGATGTATTTTGTTTAATTACGTATGGAGGAGACTCACTAGAACCTTCCTCCGCAAGACTTTTGTGAGGTAGTTTACTCTATCATTAGTTAAACTTTAAACATATAAAATGCCTATTGTCCTCTAGAAAGGTAGATTGTATGCTAGTAAATTATTAAAAAATAATAATAATAACTTGGTAAAAGAGCCGTCTTCCTATCTTTTGCCGTTTCGAAAATATAAGCAAAAAAGTATTTTTTAAAATTCGGTGCTTTTTTGGGCAGGAAGGCGGGGAGTAAAGTCAGGGGTTATTTAGCGTTTATTTGAATTGATTTTATCATCCGACGCTTGAAAAGGCATGAAGGATTAGAGAAGAAGAAGAAGAATTGATTTTATAGTTCTACAGTTTGGGGTTTTTTCAGAACCCATGGGTTGAGCGAGACTCGAACTCGCCTGCGCCGGCTCGAGGACAGAGGAACAATGATCTTGGCCAGTGAGCTACGGCGGCAACCACACAGTTTGGTCTTACTAGACTGTACAGTATAGATCAAAAAATTTAGACTTATTAAAATTAAGTGTAGTGGTTTAAATGTTAAAATAAGTCTAGTAAAAAGATAAATCAAATACGCGAATTATAGTATCACCGTATGGCCCACCAAGCTTTGGCTGTTAGAAGTAATAACAGAGCGGTTAAAGTTTGGGAAGAAGCCAATTTTCAAAACCTTAAATAGATGTTTTCACTGTCAAACTTTACACAAATTTGGAAACCCTACAATCGTCGACCATTTCTGACATAATGTGCGTTTTTTGAATTTTTGTGTTACAAATTTTCCCAAACATTCGTAGTATAGTTGATATTTAACATAATGCCATAGAAAATGTCTTTTAACATTGATAGTTCATCCGGTAGTCAAGGTCAACAACAACGGGAGGCAACTAGTGAGTCAATGTTAATTGAGTTGTAAATAAAAAATAGAGATGTTTATATTTAGTTTCCACGTTATAAAGGGTTTACATTAGAAAATTATTGGGTCACGGTTTGGCAGTGTAAGAAACTTTCAAATTCTCTAAAAGATTAAGAAGTTTTTGTATTGTACTAATAAGAGACGCAAGACAGTAGTGACAATACATTTGCGTAAACATTCCATAAAAACTAGTAATGGGCAACGTTCTTAAAGAAAAAACAAAATGACTGACGAAAAGTTTATAAATATTGTAGAGGTCACCGCATCAAAACATTTCTAAGTTTCTAAATAGTAGAATGTGTGCTGTAAATGTGCAAGAAGCTATTAGAAAGGTTTTGATCGTTGTGTCGTGAGAGGTAAATGTGCTGGTACAAATATCAAAACTAGAACACTATCATAAATAGGCAACAAAAATCTCTTTAATAATGGAACGATATTTTCAACTTTATTTTTCCTATAGTTTGTTGTTCTATAGTCATAATCACAAAACCTATTTTATTACCACTATTACTATTTTCCTTCTGAAAAATTTGCTTTTTAAGCAGTCATCTATAAGTTTTAAATTTTATCTTGTAATTTGTAATGTTTAAAAAACAGATATTTTGATGGTTGTGTTGCCTCTTCTCCCTCAAGCATTTAGGTCTATTGTACCGACCAAAACTTATCCATAAAAGACAACAATAGTTCCATACTAAAGAACTATTGAAGAGAATTTAATTACTACACACAGGTAGTGAGAATATCTGTTAATACTAATTTACCTAAAAAAAACGTAGTATGTAAACATTACTATAAAGCCAAAGTTTTCGGTTTAAAACTACTTTTGTGGACATTCAAAAATTTATATAATATTTTTGGTTCTTTATCACTGGGATGAACTGATGTACATTTCAGCGAATATCCGTGTATTGTTAAGATAATATATATGCTTAAATCATTCGATCACCTCTCGTATACTCGATTATTAACCAGTATGTCACGCTGTATTATATACAATCCAAGCAATAAGTCGGCAATTAAAAGAAAATTGATTTCCAATATCATTTAGTTGCATACTCCACACACTACTCATGCACTAAATTTAAATAGTTCGAGTATGCCTCATCGACTGTCTGTCCTGAGTAAGCTGAGCGACTCATGTGTCGAGCTAACTTACGCGTTCGATCTGTGACCGGCAGCAGTGCTCGTCGATGTTGTTTGGCTATTAGCAGCAGCGTCTCCACGTCCGTTATCTGTAAGTATTGGCCATTTTTCCATATGCCATTCAATAGATCACCCAGATGACACTAATCTGCTATCTTGCCCGCAAGTGCTTGTTATATAGCGGCTTCAAATTTTTGCTCTTACATTTGATTCAATAGCATGTGTCATACTTCGAAAATAAAAAAATAAGAGGTTATTCATATTTCTTACGAACTGTCTCGAGTAGTCCTCACAACCTAGCAAAATTCCCTCAGCATGCCCTTGCATGTAATTGTACGAGGAAGTTTTAAAAAGTTTTTCTTTCGCGATAACTTTATTAATTGGTAAGTTATACAAGTAAGCTATATACTTCCTATAAGTTTGAAATGCTCTTTATTAAAGTGCTGCTTTACTTTTCTACGAGATTACCATCCTTGTCCACTTACACGCGCTAACGCTAAAGAAGTTGAAGAAGAAATCATCTGTTTGTTGTTCAAGAAAAATCTCAATAGTTCCAGCGATATCCTTCTGCTTCACGCAGCAATTGGCACGAATCAGTTCATCTACACGCGCTTGATGCTGTCCATTTGTAGTTGTCAAGGGCTAACCATATCAAGCCTGATCATGCAGATTTGTTGTGGTTGGATTTTTCTTTTCATTGCCTGATGTCAACACAGGTGTTGCCATAGGCACTACTCTTTTGTCGATGAAATTCAATAGCGCACAACCCTTAGCCGTTAGGAACTCAGTACCTAATCTGTTACTGTTAATCCTCAAACACTATATACCTTTACAGATTTCTTTGCTTGTTCATTATGACCCAAGTTGTAGTAATGAATAGTATGAAGTGTATAGAAACTATGTGGGGATTTCTCCAATATTTAGCACTTGCAACGAGCCCTAGTCTCTTATTCCACATATCTAACCTTACCATGAATTGAAATGAAAAATTTGGGACACTCGTTAACTGTGTTGTACAGTATTTTCACGAGAAAATGCAATGAGCAGACCAATTTCGAAACCACAATTTGCGATCGAAACTGTGAAGCTTAAAACTGTAAAGATTTTGCTGAGATCTTTAACTATTCCTTCCTAGTTACTCTTTATTACATGTTTTTGCTTTTCCGACATGCATAACGCACCATCACTAAATCGGAATGGTTAGAAACTTTGATAGTTTATATGACTGTAGAACCTTCTGGTCAGTAAAAATCCGTTTAGTAATCGGCTAGTAGAACTTTCCTGTACCGATTTTCTTGGCTAACCAACACTCAAGTAAACCAAATGATCTTTGTCATTTTGGAAATGTTCGGTTGATGGGTTATCTTATCTAAGTCTGCCAGTTTCAGCTTTTAAAATTTTAAGTTTCTGAAAGACTGATTTTTCACTTTACTTCCAGTCGCTCCTTTCTATGGTAAAAATCCGACATAAGTGTTCTTTACGTCTACAGGTTAACTTCAAATGGCCCACCTGTTTCTTAACGTCAAAAAGTATTATAACATGATCATAACCGTATAGTTTTTAAAAATTATAACAATGATTAGAACACATTTAGGTGTAGATTTGTATAATATAATTTAAATGTTAATTTGGTTGATTTTTCAAATGGTTGCAAATCAATTTAGTAGATGGGTTGATGATGGTAAACTGTAGACTATAAATTAATATTTTTGGCTCAGCCTTGATGGTGATAGATTAAAATTTTGAATTAATATATGTCATGGTTCAATAGGCAGTAAATTTGAGATTTTTTTTCAAATTTATGTTTAAGTTAATTTTGGATTTTATTTACAGATCCAAAATAATTCTCTTGTAACATTTCTTGAGTCAGTTTAATTTTTTCAATTTAAATCAATCTGTAATATTTTTTTTTGATTGTGCAACAGTGATGTGGTAGTGTGACTGCGCGATTGGAGCGCATGACAGCAGCGCGAATGGACTTAGGTTAATTCCTAGCGTTTTCTGATGCTCAGTCACTAAAAATAATTTCAAATAAAAGATAATGATGCGGTTATCTCAGGCGCGGTGCTTGTCACATCACCCTGTATCATCAATCGGGAAGCGAGAGCCTCTCAATTCGCAGGTTGCGCTCCCACGTGGGAGTCTGAACCCCACCATTATTATATAGCAGTGATATTTTGTTTAGATGTATCATATTTTATTTTTTCCATACATTTTCCAGTCTAGATGTCTACACTTTGGGCTAATTTAAACAAATTCTTAAAGATTACAAAGTCTGCTGTCTAAGATGGGCAAGTTAAATGTTTACGTTTCCACTACTTTTCGTTTTGTTTGTCCATAATTAACTTTTTCATGTATTTTCCCTTATATTTTCAATTTTTGCAGACGGTAGTATTCATATTCATCCTAATTTAAATGATATAACTATCATTTTACCAATTTTTGAAAATGAACCTCCCTGACAAAGCAAATCTATTTTGGATTACATATCTGCGTTGTCATGGTGAAGTACTAAGTGGCGATTAAATTGTTTGATACGACACAAATAGAAATTGTATTAAATAAGACAAACCATGACAACTAATTGAGCTGAAATTTAAGATGGGGAGGCAAATTAACTTTATCAGCTAGATAGTTTAGTCAACAGCTTTTTATTTATCGTAGGAAAATTCCAGTTTTCTACACTTAATTATAAGATCTATGTTATTCTTCAAATAAATCGAAAATCCCAACTATTTTTTGAAGGAAAAATACCGCAAATGGCTCATATGAAGCTACTATACTACTGTTGGGAAAACACAGCTAAATTTATTGATTAGATAGTAAATTACTTAATATTTATCCTTATCTCTATCTTACTTTTTTGATTAGAAATAAAAATTTATAACTGCGCGTATTTTTATTACAAGTATATATAGACGGTAGTCGAAAAAGTAATGGTGATTTCATATAATAAAAAATTAGTGTGTTGCTTATCGATTTACCTACTATAATATATCGTTTTAGAACTGATTTACATTGCTTTATAAAAAACAATGATGCGCTGGCGGTTAACACTTCCTAGAAGAGGTTTTAGGTCAAGGATGTCTACTGTATCAATGACCAACTATAATTCACCATTTATATTTCATACTGGTGATTGCGAAAAGGGTACACGAAGGGAGAAAGGCTCCCCAGTCTTTTGAACATAGTGAGTCATGTTATGACCAATAATGTTATTTTCGCTAGGTACTTACTTCACCGTTTACATTTTGTAACTGTATATTCATCATTTATAACCGCCTCGAGCGTTTTAGGTGGCGATAAAACGTTGATTGGCCAAAACATCGCTGGTAATGGCAATGAAGCACGCATTGATTTTTCTCTTAAGGCGTACTCGCCAATCATATCACGAAAAGCAGATGTCTTGCTGCAGTCGGCTGTACTGTAAATTAAAGGACGCGATTAATCAGAGTAATATTTATTTCTTGGTGATTGATCCCATCTTTATTATCTTTTACTATGCTTTCGTAACTCACTTTGTTCAAAATTCAATTTTATGCCCGATAACAATGCCAAAATTGTTTATCAAATCCTGGGATAATTTTTTACTTTACCTTCCATACTTATTTGGAACAATTCTTTTACTAAACTAATGGCTTTGCACTATATAATTGCTTTTTAGTTGCGGTTTATTAAAAAATCAAATATTTATAATATATAATCCTGCAAGACCTACATAATTCATATAAAAAATAAGTATTAAATTCATATTTTGACTGATTAGTCGATCTGACTTCGACTCTTGTCGCTACAATATTTACTCTAGTAGATAGAATTGTTTTTAAATTAATGTATGTAAATTAATGTATATGGATAGACAAACAAACTATTGATATTTTCACTACGTAGTAAACTCGCTTCCAATAGTCTATATTCAAGTTTCTATTACAAGAAATCAAGCCGTTCTTAAATTAGTATGCATAATGGTAAGGCACTACGCCCCGCGTGGGAGCACGACCTGCGAACTGAGAGGTTAAGGCTCTCATACGTTCGCTCTATCTGCCCGGTCGTTGCGCACCATCTCTGGTGCGGGGCGGTGTGGCAAGCACCGCGCCTAAGACGACCGCCATTATTACCCCTTGTTCGAGTGAACGCAGGTACTCAATTATTTTTAGTGACTGAGTAGGCCACCCGCCAGGCATCAGAGAGCACCGCGAATTGAACCCGGGTCCGTCAGCATCGCAGCCCGCCCCTCAACCACGGGACCACGCTGGCTTATAAATTAGTATGCATACGGATAGATAAATAAACAAATCATCTGAATGAGAAGAAAATTCCAAGTATTTTAGAATGTTAACAAATAAAAAACAATCTGGTATTATCTTTCAAACTAAAACCTAATCCTATGTTTGGATTTGTTAGCTATCTACAACAGATGCTTTTAATAAATAAAAAAGAACAATAAAAAACAGTATGCAGATTTAAAAAAAAATTACATAAAAGACTATAAATTACTTAATATTTACTCTTGTAAAACAAAAACTAGTAACAAACTTGTTTATTAATAATTCATCAAATTTTTGTTTTAAATGTTGATAGAAAACATTTAACTTTAAAGTGTTAGTACATTTTTTTTTGTTTTTAATATGAAAAATAAAATATTTGATCTTCAGTTAATTCTTAAGCAAAAAAGACGTAAGTTCATTTTTAAATTAATAATTTGGCATTTCTATAATTGTCTAATAATTAATTTTTTCGTCTAAATATTACTATTGTGTACAAGGTATTATCGTTTTGTTTAAAAAAAAAACACCCCAATTTTAAATAGTTTAGAATTTATTAAAGTGCAGTTTTTTTCGAACTTTGTACTGTGGAAAATATATTAAATATTGACGTCCTTCGTTTTACTGCAGAAAAATGACTTATCGGCTGCTGATGGTATTAGCTGACCCGTGTTTTTCACTACGTCACGCTCGATCATCTAGTTGCTACACTCGTACAAGAAAACAGCTCCAGTTTAGTTGTAGCAAAATATTAAAACATTAAAATTCGTTTTTTTTTATTAATTTTTGTATGTTTTTGAGAGCAAGATAGAGGAGACAAAGTTTAAACTCGAGCCAAAAATCGGCAGTGACCACTAATTGAAAATTAACGCTGTAAAAAATAGAAAAGAAAAACGCAGTGAAAGAAAAAATTAAAAGGTTCAAGCTAAGAATAGAGGAAATAAGGAAAATATACCAGGAACAACTAGAGAAGATACTAAAATAGGATTATAAGAGAATGCGGACAGAAGAGAACGGGCAACATTTATAACAATATCCTAAATGCAGTTAAAGGGGTTTGTGGAATAGCGAAATAGAAAGTGGTAATGAAAAGGCAACAGCATGGTAGGCAACTAAAATCAAGAGCAAGTGAAGGGAAAAAGAACAAGTAGAAAAAATGAACAGAGGATTACGACGCATACGACAGCTAAAGTTAAAAACATAATAGACAATTCTAAAACGAGTTCATGGGGAGAATTTTGAGTCAAAATAAAATAAAATTACACGAAAAATAAAAAATCGTTTTATGGCACTTTAAAAAGATTAAGAGAAACAAAAACAGTTAACCTAAAAAGCATAAAAGATAAACGGAAATTTACTAACTAAAGAACAAAAGATAATGGAAAGATAAAAACAGTACTTTTGATAACTACTAGAAGATAAGAAAGAGAAAAACGGAAGAACTAAAACAGAGGCGGAGTTAAAGGAGACAAACAGAACATAAATGAAACAACTAAGATAACAATAATACGAAAAGTGCTTGATAAAGCGATAAATAGATTGAAAAAGAAAAATTAGGAAAAGCACTCAATAAAGACGACATAATGGCAAAAATTCTAAAGTATTTCTACAACTACTAAATAAAATATTACAAGCAAAGAAAATATATATTGTTTGGAAGACAAGCACTATAATTTTACTCAAAAAAATTGGAGGAAGGGTGGAAATTGCAGGAAAACTATTTTTCTCGGTGTTTACCTCAATATTAGAAGTAAAAATAGAGTAAAAAATATAACTAGTGACACACAGTGCGGCTTCTAAAAGAATAGAAAAACACGTGAGACAAATAAGCAAAAAATCATAAACAATGAAAGACAACTGTGCTTTATAGATTTAGTAAAAGGAAGTAGGAAGGATGTTTTGGAAAGCTTGTAAGAGCCAGAGAAATGGAAAATATAATTAATAATAGAGGTAGTAACAGAACAGAAAATGAGAAATTATCAGAATTTGTGGCGAATATGGAACTTCGCCAAAAATACTTGTTGAGCACACTATTGCTTACTCTAGTTATGGATGACGTAATTTGAGAAAGCGAGAAGAGGACCAAAAAATTTTATTTAGGATATCGGAAGGGAGGAAAGGTAACACTTTAGGAATTAACGTTCTCAGATACCATAGTAGTTAATAGCAGAACAATTTAGAGGTACAAAAAAAATAAAAAAGACATTAAATACTAGTGAAAAGAAGGCACAGAAACAAAGATACACAATATCAGCATAGAAGGAATCCCAATAGAGTATGTAACCAAATTTCTAATACTTAGTAGCAAATCAGTGAAGGTGGAAAACTAGGTCATGAAATTAACGACAAAATATAAATTACAGGAAGAAATAGTACATTTTTTTGAAAAGTCGAAATGCTAAAACAAGTAAAAAAGTGTTTAAGAAAGTAGTATTACCAGCTTAGTGTACAGTAGAAACACGAACTTTATCAAACAAATACAAATCCAGAGTCACTAGCGTGGATATAAGGTTTTCAAGGAAAGTAGAAAGAAAAACTAGAAAGATCAAAAAAGAATTAAGAGAAACAACTAAGTTGGTTAGGTAATATACTGCGCACGGAGGCCAACAGATCAACAAAAAGTGCGTACAGAATAAAAGAAATTGGGAAGGACTTGGTAAGTGGACTAAACAAGAAATGGATAGAAGCTAGTGACTAAAAAAACAGACTGAAATTAAACTAGAAGAAAGGCCCAAAATCCAAAAACTAATAGACTCAACAGTACAATACCCAGAGTGATCACAAACAAGTCTTACACCTAATGATGAAAAAAGGCATTTGAATTAAATACGAAAATCTTCGGAAGCACTATATATTAAGAATTTTCCTGTTTTATTAAATTAATGAATAAAAATAATTATTTAAATTTTTTTATTGTATTTAGAACAAGTACCACCGCTACAAACAAAAATTGAAGCTTGTGCAACAAAGCTGGGATTTCTTTTATTATGCATTTCATCAAAAATTTTTTATTGCTATTGAATATCATCACCAAATCATTTAAAAGACTATCAATCCCACATTACAAAAAATTAAAGAATTAGATTTTAAAAAATGGTAAAAGTAATCGCTATTAATTTATCAAAATGACAAATATGTGGTTTATAAAAGTAGTTATAAGTCCAAAATTTGTAATTACTACAAAGGAGGGAAAAAGAAAAACTTTTCGAGATTTATTTGACTATCTTGTGCTTTTGAAAACACCTACGAATCGCATTAGGAAGGTTTTGTAATATAACATAAGTGACAATTCCACATTCTGACACGTCTTCTATGTTGAGATGGGTACAAACCTGGATTGCAATCAATAGGATGACTTCCAACGGAATACCTAACAATTTTGCATTACAAATTTACACTCGGTTTAAATCAGATGGTAGTGCTCATCGTACAATTCTATAGATGATATTGAGAGCTCCATAGAGGAAATATCATACAGGAAGACGTTCTAAGATCGCGACAGCCATCCTTATCTGCCACAAAAGAGAACATCGTTGCTATCTAGAAGATACCTTAGTCCAACGAGCACTTAACTTATCGCCAGATAGAAGGGTCTTTGGACATTCCTGCGCCATTCTAGACAATCACATCCAAGTAAAAGAGAGGTTTGTTCCATTTGGGCACATTAAAATAAGCTGTAAAACGCTTAAATTTAAAAATTGAATATTTCGTTATATCGACTGCATTATAAAAGGCGGTTTTCCTATGACAAGTGTGCACAAGTCCCTGAGAAAATATGAAAGTGTTGGTTCTACAATTGGTTTTAAAAGATACAAAAGGAAAAAAAATCGGGTGGCTAATAGTCGGAGCTTTCCGTGAAAACGTCGCTTTGGCCAATGAAACCAATAGTCTTTATTCATTGAAGGCAATTGATGTAAATCCACCATGACCCCTTCACACCACTGGATCTCGCCGAAGTCAACGCGCCGAAATCTTGGTGCCGCTCATCGATTTGTCCGCACTTATGTCGTGATAACCTCCAGGTTGACCATCTGTGGGGACGTTGGATTCTTCAGAATAGTCTTCATCCATTGGAGGCTGTTCCATTGCTGTAAATGCACCCCCCACACCACTGGATACCTAGAAAATTAACGCGCCGAAATTTTGATGCCAACTTCATTCCCCCGCATGGCTTTTTCTCGCCCGGCTTTCTTCCTCAATCGGTAGCGCCTACACTTCTCAGCAGTTCCGACCGAGTTTGCTTTAATTCAACCTGTTTTACCCTGATTCTACTTTAACTTTATCTTTGACGATTAAAAACTTTCTCCACAGTAAACATTTCTAATTATATTTATGGCTCAATTATTATGCTGGTACTACAATGAATTGGTTATCCACAATAAGGGATACCCACATACACTTTCAAATATATGCTTCTAAATCGCAACTGTGTTCAATATACAACCAGTATGACGAACTTATATTTCCAAATTATACAATAGTACAAACGTAATATTGATTTATCTTCCTTTGCATGGCTTTCAGTTTTCTACCCTTACGAATTTTTTGTTTCCCAGAATCAAGTAAATTTGACTGATTACATTTTGTTCTTCTTTTTGTCCATACCTTGGTTTTTTAAATTTCGTCGACAATTGAACTCAGTATAATGTTTATAGTAGTAATTTATCATTCTGAATGCTTTCACGCCGTTTTTAAAACTGTTATCCTTTTTTGGAAGACTCGAAAATTATTTTTTATGGTTTTTTAAACAAACTATAATGAGAAAGTGCCGTGGTAGCCTAGGGGATAGGTCGCTAGACTACGAAACCCAAATTTGCGGGTTCGAACCCCGCTCTCGCCAATTCAATCGCTGGCATTTTTACGGCCCAGCTCGACTCAGGCTGCAATAAATGAGTACCTGGAGGTGTCAAACTCTGGGGTAATAATAGGCGGTCGGTACGTTGCGCTAGCCACGTTACTACCCTTGTGTACCGTAGGCTCTAGATTGTAGCAGACCTATCCTGTTACGAACCCAAAGGGCCTTCGTGGCCTGTTACGGGGAACTATTATAACGAGAAAAGTGAAACATTCAATACTGTAATCCGAATTCAGCTAAACGGTACGCAGTACGACAAAAATTTCTTCAAATATGAACTCAGCATGATCTAAAGATGTGCATGCAACCATTTTCAGCTTTACTTTTGTAATCCAGAACCAGTCATAGATCCCAAAACTTTTTCAAGGATGTGCATGTTATCTTGTAATCACTTTCACTCTGTCTTTGTAATCCTGAGCCGATCTACGAACCAAACAGTACAAAATATCACTAAAATTCCTTGAGATATGGTCCAAAGGTGTGCATGTTAGCAGATAACCATTTCAGTTTAGCTCTTGTAGTCTGAAATTAGTTTACGAACCATACATTATGAGATATCGCAAAAATTCTTTTGGTATGGCTTTAGTAAGGTGCAAAAGTGTAATCACTTTCACTTTGGCTCTTGTAATCCTAAACGGACTTACAAGTCAAACAGTCAAAGGTACCGCAAAAATTCTTTAGGATATAAATATATCATGGTCCAAAGATGTGCGTGTTATCATGCACCCACTTTAAATCTAGTTCTTGTAATTAACAAGCAACATGGTAAGATATATCAAAATAGTCTTTCAGATTGGTTTAACCATGTTACCATGTGATCATTTTTAGTCTATTTATTGTATTATTGAACCCGTTTACCAGATAAATAGTAAGGGATGTCTTAAAAATCTCTTGGGCTATGAATTTATCATGGTGCAAATGTTTGCATATTACCAAGAAACCACTTTCAATCTAAGTCTTGTAATTCGACACCAATTTAGAATTAAACCTTGCAGTATGAGATATAGAAAAATTTTTGGATGTAACTTCAGCATGATCCAAAAGTGTGTAGTCTAGTTGTTGTAATCTAGAATCAGTTTATATTACTATGTAAGCATTTTCACTCTAACTCCACGAGTCAAACGATAAGAAATATTGCACACATTTTTGTAGGTTTGTATTCATCATTTTATTATGTGGCAATTTTTAGTCTAGCTCTTGTATTCCGAAACCAGTTTACAAGATAAATAGTAAAAGATATTGCAAAAATGCTTTTGGATCTAAATTCAACATGGATCAATGGTCCAATTTCCACTTGACTTATTCTGATCGTTGGTAGACCTAATTTTATTTTTGTGTTTGCTTCTCCTGTACTTTGCGATTATTTTTTCTCAATGCTTGAAATTTTATGATCTTAAAATTGTTTTTTCCTTCTTTTGAAGCATACAAATATTACAGTTCAATCTTGAGTTTAAGCATTACCTATGGTCCTGTTTAATTTTATTAATCAGCAGTTTTTAATTTTTTCTGTTGTTTTCAAATGAAAAGGTGTGTCGGAATGGATTTTCCGCAGATTCCGAAAATGGCCTTTAAAATTTCGTATTACGTCAGGTTTTTCCATTGATATATAGCAACGTTTGTAACATGTCAATGGGTTTACGTGGTTGTGTCAATCATCCAGACATATTTTACTGCATATGTGGCTGTTATGTGACAGGAAAACAGAGGAAAAATATTACGCCTTTTGTAAAAAACGGTTATTTTCAATATTTTGGGATTAAACTAGCAGATCAGGACATGGGCTCCTCATAAAGTGTGCCGTAGATGTGTGGGAGTTTGGGGAAGTGAAAAAGTTAAAAAATTGATTTAATTTCGCTTGATGTACCCATGGTGTGGCATTAAGGAGGGACAGTAAATGCTTGATGCCAACTGTCCATCAATCACACAAAAATTACAGCTGGCATTTTTATAGGCCCAAAAATACGAAAATTAATGGCGGACAACATATTCGAGCAAACCATGAGTAAGTACGAATTGCGAGCATGGACTGCATGCAGAAATGTGGTATAAAACTTGTTGGGAACACCATTTTAGTCGAGGAGATGTTGGAATCCTATAAAATGCTTGGATGCAACTTGAGCCTCAAAGTTCACTTTCTTCATGCTCATCTAAATTACTTTTATGATAATCTAGATAATTTTACGGAAGAGCATGGCGAGAGCTTCCATCGGGATATTAAAGTGATGGAAAAGAGATACCAAGGAAAGTGAACTGTACATATAATGGTCGACTATTGTTGGATGCTGAAAAGAGACTGTACGGACGAATACCAAAGACAATCCAAGAAGAGGAAGTCTATTGGTAAACGATAGCTATATTTGGTTTTAAATATGTATTTATGTTTATCTATTCCTTACACATTCATTTGGTCCCTCCAAAGAACATTTTCATACATTACAAACGTTGCCATATATCAATGTCATTACGTGTTTGTTTATTCCCACATCTTTGTGATTTGTGGAAAAACCTGACGTGATACGGAATTTTGAAGGCCATTGTCGAAATCTGCAGAAAAAATTGATTCCGGTACACCTCTTCATTTCAAAACAACAAAACCTTGCATATTAGTGTTTTGATCCACTTCATCTGTTTCAAATAAAGATAATTCTTTAAATACTACAAAGCAGTTTCAATCATTGTATTGTTTTTCTTTTTACACTGATTTAACTTAAACTAAAGTCTAAATATCGCAGCACACGTTACTCCGTTCAGATCCATGAAATCCCAGCTTACGCCACGGAACAAAATGAGCAAACTGCGCAAATCCCATGCTGTCGTAGGAACATCTAACTTTCAAATTATATTGACGTGATGCATGCAAATTTTATGTATTCTTAACAATGCTTTTACATTGCAAATTCCATTTTTACGCATTCTGTCTGAAATCTGAGCGTCCGCTTTTCTCGGCGCGTTATCGTCGACGCATTTGTAAGGAGAACTCGTGTATGCGCAGCTGGCTGTATTTTTAACCGAGAAGAATACATTTCTGTTTGATACAAAGGCCGATTTGTCTTCTAATGGAGCAATTATATTCGCACTCGGCCGCTTATCTAAAGAAATTACCCATTTCGTATAAATAATATCATAAATTTTATAAAGTGAGAGGTTAAAAACTGTTTATCATTGTTTACTTCCGCTAATTTACGTAAATGCAGGCTTTGCGGGCTACGGGATGCTTCGCAATGCTCGGCCTTATCAGATAATTGTGTTTGTTATCAGATTTTGCGGCGGTGTCATCTCTAACTGCTTCAGAGCAGAAAAACTTACGTAATAAATAAATTTGCCCCAATAGAAAAAAATGGGATTTAGCACTAATAAATGCAGAGCTAAATTTTGAAACAAATTTAACTGCAGTGAAAAATAGTGATGCATTAATACATACAACATATTTTTGTACTTGCAGGTCTCATAACAATATCTCCTGATTACTTGAAGGGTTTTAATATCTCGTCGGTATAGAATCTAGGCGCCATATTTAAATTAGAATCGGGCTAGTCCACATATCTTTATTATTTTAGATATTCAAAAGTTTTTATATTTATTTATATTTATTCTGGTCCAAAGGTAGACTTTATTTTACTTTGTGCCCCCATACAATGATGTTGGTGTAAAGTTATCTTGATAAGGTTTGGGAACTACTACGTTAAATTATTCTTAAGATAATCTTCATAGCTAAAAAATTAAAAAAGAAGATTTCTGTTCCGAATAGATTTTAATGGTTCGAGAGTGCAAAAATCTTAACGTCTATCATTTACAGATAAGCGAAACGTTTATTTTTCATTGATAGATACATAGTGATCCAAATAAAAATTGTTTAATATTTTTCTAATGACAATTAAAAAATAAAGAAGAAGCCTTTCATACTCAAATTAAAAAGTAATAAAAAATATAAGAAAAGGAAAATAAACATAAATTAGGTAAGGTTAAAAAGACGATACAAGAGGGACCATTAATTTAAGACATATAAGCTGAGAGGAGACAAACTAGTAATTTTGTAAAAGAATCACTAAATAGATCAAGTAAAAATTAAAAAAATTAATGAACTTCATTCTTATGATCAGAGATTTTGCAATAACATCTAGGATTATCTTCCACGCTTCTTTCAATATGCATCACAAACAAAATTAAGAAACACTTAAATTGGACATAAACAAGCAGATATGATTTTTTAGATGAACAGATTTTGCAAGAAGAAGAAACAATTACAAAAAACTTAAATGCGAAATTATTTTTGAATGATTACTTGGAGAACAGTAACAAAAAAAAAGTAAGTAACAAACAATAAATTATAAATGCAATTGATTATCTGTGATCTTAGCAGATCTACGAAACTTCCAAAAGAACAGAGAAATATCAAAAATTAAAGAACCTATTTATAGCAAAGCGGGAAAAACTAAAAGTATGGAAAAAATACTTGCACAAACTTCTTCAAAGATGGTATTTATCGAAGTAAAACTTGAGACCATGAGAAAGCATATGTTAAATTTTTAAAAAAATCTTGGATAGATCATATTATAAGTCAAGAATCGTCAACAGTTAATCAGAACTTTTGTATAATAAAAAAAACTAGACCTATGGTATACTTACAAAAATATTGAATGTTCCAAAATGTTAAGCAAGACAAAATTGTAGAACCTATCAAAGGATTGCGCACAGTTAATAAAACGGGAACAACTACTAATAGCCAACATCCGCAACAAAAAGAAGAAAAAGTACATTTTATTTTTAACGTTAATATATTCGATTAAATTACAAGAACTTCCAATAGTTCCTTTAAAGTCTCATTTTGTATGTATGTTGAAAATAGTTAATAAAATGCATGTAGTTCCTTACAAACCAACACATAGATGTTCTGCTTATATTTAAATCACAATTTACAGCTAGAATCTCTTTAAACACGATTAAGTATTATCAACTTTCTGAATATAAATAAGCGCATCTTCAAACAACCACAATTTTGGACAGGACCATTAATGATATCAGTAGTATATTGTCCTCCTAAACATTAGAATAAGAAGGATCATTTATTTAATACGTTAGGAAATAGATTTATACCATGAGGATGGAGGTTGACCACAACCAAGGACAGAGTGAAAGCCACGAATTCTATTGGTTCATTTATATCAGCTATCGACAGGCGAGCCTACGTACTTTACTTGACTTTTATATAATTAAAGAGATCAATCTAAACTACCTAAAAATCAAAACCTGCCTTAATTTGTCAGCTGATCACTCACCAACTATCATAACACTCGGAATCAGTGTACTGATATGTCAAAAATCACCGACTCTATGTAATAAACATACCAATTGAGAATTGTTTAGAAAATTAGTAGATGAAACACTATCGCTCGAGGTCAGCATAAAAATAAAAAATAATTTGATGGCAGCGACAGAGCAGTTCAATAAAGCTGTGCAATAAGCTTGTTGGCAGGCGATTCCTCAAAAAACACATCACATTATAAACTCCGAGGGTCAAATAATAGTTAAACAAAAAATTGCTGAAAAACCTAGAAGATGGCTAGTAGCAAAGCTTTCAACGGACAAGCGCCGCTTGAATCAACCAACGACTGAACTCAAAAAGCTACTGTCCGATCTCAAAAATCAATGCATACAAAACTACCTTAAGCCATTGTCACAAACCGAAGCTACCAAGTAAAACCAAAATTCTAAAAGAGTCACAACCACAACACAAAGCACCTCTTCGTACTGATAACGATATTTGGGCCATACCAGACCAAGAAAGGGTACTAGCTTTTGCAAATCATTTAGCTAATGAATTTAAACTTTATCCTTTCGAAGTCACAAATGAAGAAAAGAGTGAAATCCAACAATTTCTAGAAGCTTCTTTCCAGGTGTCCATGCCTGAAACAATTTACTGTAACTGAGATCAAAACTGTTCTTAGCAACTTAAATCCACGCAAAGCACCAGGATCTTTTTAATACAAAACTAAGGCAAGGCTTTATCCTTCCTCGATGGAAAGTCGCCTCAATTATTTTGATTCTTAAACCGGGAAAGCCTAAGGAGGAAGTTGCATCTTATTTGAAAAACTGTTGCTTGGTAGAATTACATCAATATTTACAGAACAATTTAATTCCTGACCATCAGTTTGGGTTTTGCAAGCAACATGCTACCATCCGACAAATTCATAGAATCGTCGATAAGATTGTCAAAGATTTTGAAACAAAGATACTGCGCAGTTGTATTTTTAGACATAACACAAGCCTTTGAAAAAGCCTGCCATTAAGGTTTGCTTTATTTAATCAGGCACCTTTTAGTCAAATTTGGAGCATACCAAACTCCTCTATTTTCCATCAGTTTTGGCGTTGCCCAAGGCGTGTACTGGTGCTGATTTTGTATATTATATTTACTGCAGATCGTCCTACCATCGAAACGACAATGATAGCAACATTCGCCGACGACACAGCCGTGTTAGCTTTCCACCCTGATTTGTAAACAACATCGCAAAATCTTCAACTTTACTTAAATACTCTGCAAATTGTACTAAATCATTTCATATAACTTTTACAACTCGTAAAGATACTTGTCTCCCTATCATAATGAATAACCAGCAAATCCCACAAGAAGAAAGTGTCAGATATCTGGGTATCCACTTTGATAGAAAGTTAACTTGGAAAAAGCACATCTGGTCCAAACAAAAACAACTAGGAGAAATATACTGACTACTAAGGCATAAATCTCAGCTATTTCTGGATTGCTATAAAAAACTATCATCAAACCAGTTTGGACCTACTGAATACAACTGTGTGGAACGGCCAACAATGCATACATTGACATACTAAGGCGATTCCAAGCTGAGACTTTGAGATCGTTAGTAAGTGTCCCGTGGTATGTACCCGATGAAGTCATACGACGTGACCTTAATATTCCTACAATTAATGAGGACACTCAAAAATGCAGTGTGCGCTACCAAGATCAGCTTATTGCCCGTCCTAATTCGCTTATCGATTGCCTACTACAAAGGGATGAAGATGAGCCTAAACTCAAGAGGTTTAAGAGTTCAGATTTATCAAACCGTTTTATGTAATTGTACGTGTGCATGTTAGTGTTGAGTTAGTTTAAGTTAAATTAGCTCCAGACCAAAGCAATTTGTTAAACATAAGAATGTTGTTATACTTTTTCCATCATGTTATGTACATTGTTCTAATATTTATTTAATGTTAGCGAGTGACAGATCGTAAAGTTCTTATATTAATTTAAAAAAAACCTAATTTTTCTCTCAAAATTTTTAAAGGACTTTTTATAGTCTTCTAATAAAATAAATCTTGACAGATTATAGGCGAAAATAGAATATAGCAAATATCTTATATCAATTTTTATTAGGTGATCATGCGATCAAACGAACTTTTAGTTCAACCGAGAGTCCACATAGCTGCGCAAAGCGTTCACGTCATTTGCATTGATTGTATTACACGTAAACAGCATTTGCACGTTTCTTCAACTTGAACCCATATATCATGTTGTGTCCGAGCGCAACAGCAGTGTGACCTACGGTGGCGTTTACAACCTCAACAAGTTCACAGCTTACGAGCAGCATTGTTACGTTATTGCTTGCCGAAAACCCATTCACGAGGTGACGTAAGGAGCCGAAATTTATTATGCACTGCTTGCGTCACGCTGAATCGTGGATTGAACTACAGTACATAGTAATGGAACTACAGAAAAACATTATTTATCTATTATTTTGTTTAGGTTCTCTTTAAAAGTAAATTCTTGTCATCTTCATGATACAGAAGATCTGCAATCTATTTGCTTTTTGTGTCAGTCCAAGTATGTCGATGCTTTCAGTCTACGTTTGTCTCTCTCCTTATCCAATCACATCATTTGTAATACTTTTATATACAGTCCTATAAAATAATTGTGAGGAGCTAATTGAAAACTTGACACTTTTGGATAATACTATTTTTCCTCAGAACTATCCAAATAAATAAAAAGCGCTGAGTACACCTCGTCTCACGCGTTACTCATTTCTGTTTTTGTGATATGTTCACTCTATATCTATATATACGAATAAACAATTTTGTTCTTAGAACAAAATATAGGTAAGAAAGATTTTTAAAAAGTTGGAAAATTGCCTCCAAACCAAATATGTACACAAAATCCAAGTAGAGAAGGAAGCCCTTAGTTGACATATTATTGGAACTTAACATAAATAAAATCATAAAGAGAAAGTAGCAAAATACATCACAGATTGAGTTTATTTACCAAACTCTCACAGAACGACAAAATTGTTTGTTGTGTCAATTTAAAGAGAAAAAAAATTCAAAAATGCATAATTTAAGGTAAAGTTTACAGTTAGAGGTACTACAAATCCTATCCAAACATGTATTTGATTTGTTGGGTTGGTAAACCGCAGAAATGGAAGTAAATATAAGATCATATAAATTGCATAGTAGAAAACTAAACAATTTACATAAGACAGAACTTGAAATAAAACCAAATGAAGCAAAGAAAATAAATATACCAAAAACTTATATTACCCAGATATCTCGTTCTACCAGCTTTTTTTGTCGATGTGCTCGCATGGTCTACATATAAATCAGTCGTAAATTCTTCTAATGCTCAACCTTGCAAAATAATTAAAGTGGACGATAGGATTTTAACAAATGTTTAATTATAGTTCATTCGAAATATGAGGAATTTAGTAATATATCATTTTTTTTATACTGGCGACGGAAATTCCATAGACGATAGGGTAAATCAAAATCCAAAGAAATGACGATTCTGATCTTTACAAATTAAAATTCTGGCTTCTACAATAAGTTCTCGTCCCTTCTCGTCTTTAAAACTACTACCCACTTCTTACGACGAAAAATAAAATTTGCGGTTAAGGAAGAATGGTCAGTCACCAAAGCCTCATGGTCTTTTCCCAAAAAATGGTTATAAAAAAATCAGTTTCTCAAAGTTTTAAAAGATTAAGCCGCCACATACATAAAAAAGTTAATTGCATTAATCGCATGTACTTTACCACTGAACCATGGTCAAATAATTAGTTATAACAGATTTTATAAATTATTATTTAATATTTTGTGGTTGAAGTTTTCGCTCTAATTCTCGACATAACAGTTTCGAAATGAGTTGTTTATCCCCATCTAAATATATAACATTTGCACAGTTTAGCTTATTTTTGTTTATTTACTTAATTTTACTAAATAGTTTTGTATAACCATATTGGGTACATGCCCATAGAGCATCAACGATTGAACGTTTTCGTGTGGGATCGTCACAGTATTTCAACATTGAAATTGTTTGCTGTTCTTTAGAGTTCTATTTTGCAACTCCATATGGGTTTGAGAGCGGTTTAATATAGGATAATTTTATTGTCACTGGATAACTAGTTCTTGTGCCCTATCAAACAATACAATTTATAAAATGCATATTTCTCTTAATTGCTTACATTTAATCCAGATATGTTTTCTCCAAAATGGAGTCCTAGATACTAGTCAATTTCTGCTACTTTATTAATTATTTAAAAATATGATTGTGTAGGTTTCTTTTCCTAAGGTGAAGGTCACTTAAACTAAGTTCGTTTTATTTACTTTAATATACAATTTTTGGAACTATAGTTGAAATTTTTTGAGAAAACTTTGAAGGGAGTGGAAGCCAAATTGGAATGTTGCGACAATTATGTTATTATCGGGAGATAAATTTTGTGCAATAGATAAAATATTGGTCCTAACATTATCCTGTAGAATACCGGAACTAATGGGAAATTGAGTTTATTGAAATCATATTTAACAATAAAGCTTTCGGTGCCATAGTTAGGAAGTAGTTTACCTTTGATTTTGTATAACTGGCCGTCATGTCAAACTCTGTCAAACGTTTGGACAACATCAATGAACTGCTGAACAATATTTTTTATTCTCGATGTATTTTCTAATTTCTGTAATCTGAATTGGTAATCAACCAGCATCCCATTTTGGAGTAATTCTGCTTAATAATATTTTTTCGAAGACTTCGGAAAATGTGGGTAACTAACTAATTGGTCGATGAGTTGCTGCATCATATTTTGGTTTGCCGGGTTTTGGTATTAATACTATAGCTGTAATTTTCCACTGCATAGGATAAGACCCAATTAATATTGAATTAAACGTTATAAATGTGTATCCTTTTTCTTAAGTTCTTTCGGAACCTAAATCTAAGTAGGTGATTTGCTTAAATTCATGTTTTTGAGAATTGCTGTTCAATTATATGAGCTTCCTCATTAAAAATATTGGGTGAAAATTGTTTGAAGACTTCCACCAAATGTTTTGCAAAAATCAGGGTATTTCTCAATTCCTTCTGGCCCATGTACTATTAACAGTTCGAATAGGTAGTTTATTTTGGATACTATTACTACTCCTTGGTTCTATGGACCATAAAAGGCCTTAACCTCCTTAAGGGCTTCCCACCTGATTCCTGTATTTACAAAAGTGTGGTCGTTAACCCGCATTCCGCATTCCAAAAGAAGCAATTCCCATAACTCTTTACTTCACATGGATGGTGGGTTATTTTACTCCTCTTCTCAATTCTTAACGTCCGCTATGATTTTCCTCTATTCTTTTCTATTTGACGCCTTCTCTTTCCATCTTATTACTTCCACGGTTTTTAGGTCTTTTTCTGCTTTTTTAACCATCTCAGTCTTGGTCTGCCCACCCTCTTTCTCGTACCTTCTGCTTTACTACTTAATATCTTTGCTTTTGATTTCTTATATCTTTATTAGTTTTGCACTCGCTACGCCCCATTTTCATTTACCGAACCATACATCGTCCTGAGGATTTTTCATTCCCTTCTATTAGTTTTTTCCTTTCGTTTTTGGTTAAGCACCATATGTCACTATAGGTTTTAACACTGATTTGTACACTTTGATTTTACTACTTAGTGACAGTAGCTTTGATTTTATTATACCTTTTAATCCGTAATAACGTCTGTTACCCGCCAAAATCTTAACTTTTAGTTCTTCTATGCTATTTTTTTCATTAATTATCGATCCTAGATACTTTGTTGTTAGTTATTTTATATCTTTGTCATTATTTTTTTGTCATAATCATATATTTTGTTTTTGTAGTGTTTATCTTTAGCCCTTGTACAACTACTGCTTCCTCCAAATATTTGACTACATCTTTCAAGTGATTTATTGTCCTACTTACAATATCGCTAACACCTACCTATTACAAATTGATCCTCCAGGATTTTTTTTGCATAACGTTAAACATTGCAGTTATATAGCATCTTCCTGTCTTAAGCCAGCATTGATTACAGATCCATCTGATAGCTGCCCCTGCATTTTCACTTTGGCTCTAGTGTCTTCTAAACACATTTTTACTAATTTTATTAATTGTCTGGGTATCCCAAATTTTGCTCTCACTAATATGTTGTATGTTTATCGGAAATTTATAAATAACTGATATAGTTGTATTTCCAAAATTTTTTAGGATTAATGGTAAATAGTCACCCATTCCTCTAGTTACTCTGAAACCAACTGGTAATCACCTATTGTTGATTCCATCCAGCTGTTCAGCTTTCTTTCTAACAGTTTGCTTAGCATCTTATAGCCTACGTTTAGTAAAGTTATGCTCCTATACATACTGCACACCTTTTTAGCGCCATCTTTATGTATCGAGCTTATAACAGCTTGTTGCCATTCTCTATTGATTTTCCTTCATCATCCTTACATAGTTTAGATCTTGGTAGAAAACTAAATTTTTGTCTTTTTTTGCTTTATAAAATATTCTGGTATACTTGAGGTCCCTGCAGCTTCCATTTCCCACAACCGTTGGTGTTTATAGTTTCTCTTCTTTTCCCTACATTTTCGTGTGCTAATTTTCTTTTATTTTTAAAGTGTTCCACTTTTTCTTACGAAGCATTTTTAACATCTCTAATCTGATCTCGTTTATTTCTTCTATTATTCGCTTCTCGTCGAACCATTTATTTCTTTTACCTTTACCTGTGACTTCTTCGGTTGTTTCTATAATTGTTTTTCTTATTTCCCATTTTTTCTATATCTTCCGTATTTTTTCCTTTCCCTTATTCAGTTTTCTTCTTTCCAATTTCTCCCCCATCCTGTTTAAGTACTTTTATCTCTTATTTCCTTTTTCTCTATCAATTTCTCAATATCCTAATATGTATTAAGTTTTGCTTTTTCTTGCCTTTCACTTTCTATTGTTGGCTTTAATTTAGCTTGAATTAAGAAATAGTCTGTGTCGCAGGCATCCTTCCTGTAGCTTTTTATACATTTAACATTTCAATATGGTTCGTATGACGTGCATATTAAGAGATGGTCTATTTGTCTCCTTATGTATATTTTTATGTGGGAACTTTGTACTCGTTACCACAGATTTTTTTTCCGTTGGCCAGATCTACTAATTACATTGTCATTACAGTTAGCATGTAAGCTATGTTTTTAATTTTAGGTAAAACATTCCTTTCTCTTACTCTTCACTATCTTTAATTGGAACATGTACAATGACTTATATGACAAGTATTTTGTTATAAAATTTTACTTTAATCTTTAGTATTGCTAATTTCTCATCTACTGGTATAGATTGCATTATCATATTTATGTACTTTTTATCTATCATGAAACCTACGCCCAGCTGCCCTTTATCTCCCCCAATGTAGCACAATATATACTCCTCTAGGTCAATAACATCACTCCCTTTCTATCCCACTTCTGGTGTGGCCAAAATTCCTATATTATATATTTTAACTTCCCGTACTAGATTTCAGAACTTACCTACTACCTCTAAACTGCGTACGTTTCAGGTTATATCCGGCTTCCCCTTTTTATGTTTTTTATTTCTTTCCATATCATTACCGTTTCTTTTGCCATAACTTTTTTTTTCTAGTTCTAGGTTTTCTAGTTCGGGTTATCTTCTGTAACAGTTCTGCGCAGCTGTTTCTTTAGAGGCATCTCTCGCTGATCATTCGTTTTCAGTCCGCGTTATATTCTCCAGCTTCTTGCAATATATTAACATAATCAACTCCGTAGGTCCTAGCATTAACTATTAATTTATTATACCCTAATAGTGCCTTGCATCCTTGTCAAACTGACAAACGTCGGAGTATACTTATATTTGGACTGCCTAGTTGAAATTTTTTGTTGCTTCTATTATCTTTTGTTCCGTTTTTAAGGCAATTTTGCGTTTCCTCTTTAAGTAAGACTTAGGTTCATATTGTTAATATTATTGGTGAATGATCATCTAATAAGCCTAGACACGATTCGATCTTAAGGTAGTATGAGTTTATTCCTTTCATTACATAACAGTTAAGTAGGTCGAGCAGTTTTGACGGGTCCATAGGATAGCTTTTACAGTTCTTTACCTTTGGTCGTGGTAACAATGAAATCCCACTGCACGTGTTTAGCATTGAAGTCACCTTGTACAATAAATCTGCCTTTCGGTAATCGTATAAGTGTTCATGCTGCTCTTGAATGATATTATGTTGCGAAAGACAATGCATCCCCGAAATTGACAATAGACTTCTCCAGTCTTCAATATCTGTGGTAGTAGCTTTAATATGATTTTGTTTAGAAATAGAGAGCCCTCAATGTTTGACAGAGTCTCTAATAATAATAGGTGTACTTGTGTGAGTACTGTCGCTCTTGAGACGTAATATAACATACACTACGAATGTTGGTTTGTTTAAGTAGCTTCTACTTGTAAAGTGAGGTTCCAATATTAACAAGGAAAGAAGTAAGCTCATCTTGGTATTGTTTCAGGTCATTAGCATTCCAGACGGCTAATCTAAGGTGTTAAGCCATTATTAGTTTTTATGACAAGTATGTTAGAAGATGTAACATTGAGCCCAAATTTACGTTTTCGGATAATATCTAATAGTATGGTTCCTTGTGTGTGCTTACGCATTTCTTATTTTTAGTTTGTTTTTATAATTCTGTTTGCTATGACTTATTTTCAATTTTAAACTTAAATCTTTGTTCTGCTTATTTCATTTTTATCCACATTTTCATATTATAACAATTTGTATATATTTTTCATGTCACAATTGAACAATATTGTTAAAATGCTGACGGGATTAAAAAGTACATACCGCTAAAATCTACAAGCGATATAAATGACAAATATACGGTTATGCATCTGCATGATGCTATAGCAAGTGGCTAGAAAAGAGTTTTTTGGATTTTTGTAACGCATCATTTTTGAAGTTTTTATGATAACTAATGGCTGTATATTATAGACAACTCGTCCTTCAATTAGCACATTTTCAGTACTAAACATTAACCTGCATATTTATTTAACCGCTTAAAGTGGCTGGCCAAAAATAGTTCGTCCTTGTATATTGCAAAAATCTAAACCTGTTTTAGCGCCTGGAAAGCCTTTTAAAAAATTTGCACGGCATTGCATGCGATGCGTTAAAATGCTTGAGGACGCACTCAGATTTGGATGACCACCCTCTTTAAATTATTATGACATGTGATCACAATTAAGGCGAATTTGAAGTTAATACATAAAAAACTTGTCACTATATTAATATACGTAGTTTGCCTCGAAAGTATGGAGCCAAATAATGCATATTATGTTAACATTCGTTCTTTGTATATAAAAAAGCCATAAAATAACATCTGGACGAAGAGATGTGAATTTGAGCAATCGAATTTTAATTCTCATTAAAAGAGGTCTCATAATTTATCAACTTTAGAAGATATTTTTCGATAAACATTAACGGTACAATTAATACTAAAAATAAATTTTCGTAAACTTCCATCGTATTATAAACCCCAAGGAATTTGCTTCGGAACGACTCGGTTTTCATTTCAATGTGTTGCCGAATCCTCGTTATTATATTCTTCACTATCCGGTTATCTTCTCTTCTTTCTTTATGTCCTAGCCACTTTAAGCGTTGTATCTTTATAAACTACTTAATTGTAGCTTTATCATACATCAATCCCAGTTCCTCATTTGTTCTTTTCCATGTGCTACCTTCTTATTTCCCTTCAAATATCTTCCTTAACGTTTTCTTTTTCCATATTTTTAATTTTTTATTCACAACCCACATTCCGCATCCGAAAGTAACTGCTGATTGTAATACAGTCTTGTATATTCGTAGTTTTGCTTTTCGAGATAAATATTTTGACTTTATAAGTTTATTTAACGCAACCCCAAAACAGTATTTTTTACCACTCTTGCTGTTATTTCCGGTGTGCTATCTCCATCTTGGAGATTGACAAATTGAAAATATGTTGAATTAATTACATTGAGCTTAAAGAATTTTAATTTTACAATACGAGGTATGTAGAAGCATGTCAATAATTCAAAAGTCTGCTTCAAAATTATTTTTAGCAAACTTTAACTTATAATAAAAAAATAAATCGTGTACTCACATCATTATAAATCATATAACTCCAAGTTGGAGGAATTAGCGCTATGAATAGCATGTAAACATGTCTATGGCGAGGTCTCACGCACTGTCTTGAGTTCGTCCAATTTTGTTGATTAGTATCTTCCATTCTTCACTATTTTTTCAGTTTTTCACTTCTTCCAAAATTAGTTTAACTTACAGTTCTTCTAGAATTGTTTTTTCAATATGTTGTTTGGTCTGTCACTTTTATTTTCCTTCTGTGCCATCTTTTACATCACTAAATTACCTAGATAACAGAATTCTTCTACTTTCTCGATGTTATTCCCTCCTTATCTTTGACTAGTAATTTGCTCTTTTTGTGTTTATTTATAGACCTACTCTTTTTGCATAATTACTTAATCTGGTTGTGTTATCTTTCATATGTTTTGTGTTAGTTGTCATTAAACAAACATCGTCAGCGAATTCTAAGCCTTTTAATTTATCGATCGTGTTTTTCTATTCTTTGTCTTCCATATTACCCAATCTACTACGGTTAGAAATAATAATGGAAAAAAGATGCGCCTTTTTGTATTACAATTTTTTGAGTGAGTTGTCCTTCATGCTCTATAAGTGCTATAGAATTATCATAAAATAATGTATACCATATTGTTTTAGTATGTTCTACATTGTCGTTTTGTGAGTACAAATAGCTTAAACAACTTATGACAAGATAATGAAACCTGTATCGAAGTTTATGTTCATTCTCCATATATGCCAGATTTTTCATAGGCAAATTTCCACTTGTTACACAATGTAACATACGCAATGACTTGAAAAAAATATTAAGATTTCTCTCTAGTAAATGCTAAAGATATAAAAGAGATACATTGTTGAATAGAAAAAGTTATAGAAGATGGGGGCTCTTAATTTAGCAAAAAATTGAAACCAAAACTTTTGATATGTGCTATTGATGGATTTACAAATGTTGTTTACGACACCGAAAATCAAAAGTACGAAAAAAAAAGTTATTGTACTAAACCACTACTAAACTAAGCTGAGGCTTTTAGAAAAGGGAATGTGTGGATAGAACACGGAATTATATTTGAGCCTCCCCCGTACCGCCGTAAATCTCATTATTGAGGCTCGACAAGCGCTCATTATGTAAAAACGCAAGCAACCAGATGACAATTTTATGGGCAATGTTTAAAACCATATGACTCCATAATTGCTACAATCTAAGTGATTGTATCTTCATGCAGCAAGCATACTAATTCGCCACTTATTTAGCATTACACGCTTTGAGCGGTCTCTGCTGCTGGAGTTCAGTAATAAGTGCGGTCACGTTTATTTTTTGCTTTTTAGACGGCCTTGCCGCTAATTGTTTCTGCTACATTTAAGCTGCTCCTGATAAGCTCATTGTTATTCCGACGGTACGTCAGCCGCACTGCAGCGGAGAAGCAAATTAAATAAAACGTGAGAAAATTAAACAACAAAGTATTTTGCAAGTTTACAACTTTACATTGCTTTTATCTGCTAATTTGTTACTGTGTTATTAATTATTATGTCAATAATTTGGTGGGCAGCACCGTAATTGTATCGACTTTAAGGTCATCTGAGTTTTGGACCGCGGCTTCAGGGCACGCGTTTTCTATGCCAAGCGGTTAAGTTGTTAAATTTACGGAATTTGAATTTGGTTTCTTATTAAAATTTTGTTACACTATCGAAAATTTGATCAAAAATCCAAAGAAGTGCAGTATTTATTATCTATATCTCATAAATATTGTTAGATAAAGTAAAAAAGGAGGAGAAGGGAAAATGAAAAGAAAACAGGTAAAACATTAAAAAATTAAAAAGTACTAGTAAAGGGATGCAAACAATATTTTTAAGTTATCAGTTTTTTGGCAAAATATTAATGGCAAAAATCGTAGTAGATAAAATGATACAAGTTTACTATTAGATACCTTTTCACTATACTAATGTCTATATATGTATATGGGGGTTAAAACTTGGTGCGCCTAAAAAAACTTTAGCTTTCAAACGATAGATTCTGACTAGTTTAAAATTTTGAAAAATCAATAGTCATGTGTAGATTCATGACCCACTAAAAATCTGGGAAAATGGATGATAAATGAGTAGATGAAACCATTTGTGTATGCCATGTTCTGGCTAGCAGTCATGCTTGGAACGGATTATGATCTAACGATTTTTTTGTCAATGTATGCTAAAGCAAATCTATGTCAGATATATATCAAACAGTTGGTCAAACATTTTCACATCCTAACCTAGCCAAAAGCGACTCTTTGTCAACACGAATTATTCGGAATGATTTCAAATTATCAAATGTGAAATTAATCAAGTTATTTTGCCACATCTTATAACAGATTTATGATTAAAAAGATCACAGACATCATTATCATAAAACAATCTTCATGCTTTTAATCGTTAGTCTAAACTAGAAAACTCCCACTATCTTTCGCACAACAGCTTCTTTCCTTGAGGATGGAGGGGGGAGCAATCAACTACGTCAGTACATGAGGGATACCAACATCGTGGAACAAATTTATGAAGCTATTCGTTGAAATTTTCTATTTTGAACAATGTTATACAATGTAATGGCCATATGAAGCTTCTTAGACCTTCAGTGATTTTTCATTAAGAGCTAAAAAACAGAAGCTATGTTGGGTTTCACGCTTTTGCCATTAACGATGCAGATATTATCATTTTTGCGTGGGTGATTTATGCACACAACATTAACAATCCAAGTTTCCACAAATACAAAGTATAATTATGTCAATCGCGTATATACACAACTTTCTATAGAAAATATTAACGAACATATCCACATAATCTTCAAAGGTTAGCGCCGTATTAGCAAAAATTTTCTTGCTCTGGAAAGCCCTAATTTAAAAATAGAAGAAACCCATGTACAATCGTTTTACAGCCATGAAAGAGAAAGTTTATGATGTATAGATAAACCATCAACCAGAAGCAAATTTTACGAAGGTCACGTGTTTCATTGGTCGTTACACGCGGGTTGACCAGAGCCCCAGGTAAAATTTGAAAAATTTCACAAAACCAAAATACTTCATAAAGTTCATAGGTTTTTACATTTGCACGATTGCTAATTTCCGGGAAATTATGCGATAGATGGAAGCGGATAGTATTTCCTAACGACGAAAGTAATCTAAACAGTAATCACTTGATTAAAAGGAATTCTCTTAACTCAGAATCATTAGGAAGTTCCACACGCAAAATACGCAGAACAATTCTCATGTCCCTGAAGATAAAATGGAAGGATCAAGAGGCGTTCCACTTGCTACATTTTATGTAAATTTCTGTCACTTCATAACAACCCCACAAAAATCTCACCGTTGTCGAAGATTTGAGCAGGGTCGTGTCTGTTGTCTCACTGTTCTACAATATGTTAAGTGCGAGAACACACCTCGAGAGACTGGTAAGTGTTGGCCTACATCATGTGCTTGAAGAAATCTATGGGATTTGATAAAGACGACATCCTGTTAGCTGCTACTTTGTTTCTAGTAGGGAAAAAAGCAAATCTGAGAAAAACACCGATTGCGATGGCACACACAGCGCTATAAAAACTGACTCCTAAAATCAAAATTACTGTCAAGAGACCCTAACAGGACAAGCTGATAGTTTTCAACTTCACTCGTTCATGAAGCGAATGACATGGTTCATATCATCTTCATCAAACAGCGTTTACATTGTGTTTACAGAAGAAAAAAAAAGAATAACAATCCCAATGATGAGCCATTATTGTGATCGAATGAGAAGTTATGAAGGAGTTAATTTTTATTTCATGATACTTGTCCTACTTATGATCCTATTAGTACACCGATAGTTTAAGCAACTTTAAAACATTAAAAGAATAATTAAAAATTCTTCTAAAACCAGCCGACGAAAGCAGCATTAGATGATGAGAAATCTCAAGAAGTTATGCAAACTTTTGTTGGGAATTCGCAAAGGATAATTCGTGAGGCTGTATTAAAACATCACATTAGTGTAAGATTTTTCGTAAAATAAAGATTGTCAAGGACGACTATGATCTTAGATTGCAATTTTGCGAAATACCCACCCCCATTTCATTAATAGAATAGTATTTTCCGACAACATTGGAGTGAGGAAAATTCGATGTAGAAACATAGAACACAAAATCTCTTAAAGGTAAATAGTCAATACTACAGTTGGTGGGCGACAAGATTTGTTTCCAACAAGATGGCGTGCCACCTAATTTCACTATCGATGTTCGGAATTATTTACATGTTATTTACGAAATTTTACAGAAAAGGTGGACAGGAAGGAAAGCCACAAGTGAGTGACCACCACGCCCTCCAGATTTCTCAGCTTTAGACCACGTTTTGTAAAATTATCTTAAGAATAAAATATTCAAAAAAAGGGGGAACCTCTTAGTTGTCTTAAAAGTCACACCAACCGGATACCAAATAAGATGTTAGGTGTTAATACCAACCTTGGATAATTGCAAATGAAAAAAGAAAGACAATTCGAAATTTGCAATTTAAAAGAATATTCAAATTCTAAAAAGTGTTCTACTTAAAAAAATTAATTTCTATCCGCTCCTACAAAATGAATCACCATGTATATTAGAATACATTTTGAATTTGAATCTTAAGTAACTATTTGAAACTTCTGGTTGATTTTTTTTACAAGACGAAATGTTGACGTTATTTTTTATACACCCTTTATATATGTAAATATGCGCATAGGCTCGGAATGACATCACACTGAACTAAAAGATAGTTAACAGTATGAATAATAATTAGCAAACCATTTGTCCCTCAAGAAGTAATCCAAATACCAAACCATATAAAAGTCGAAAGGATCCAATCTAGTAAATATATATTATATTATAGTAATTAACGAGCGATGATTATTTGTTGTATATATATATTAGTGACGTTGCAGAACTGTATAACGTAAAATGCACCACAGTCTTTGTAGTCTACCACACAGAGAGCAGAACTTTCTATGGGTGAAAATCCGATTTGGACATTTGCTTTCTATATTGAGTTATTGTACTGTTCACCTCCTTTTGTCATAAAGCGTCCATTTTTTGTTAACTACACAAATCTAAACGCAGTTTTGCAACCTTCTCAGTTGTCTGAAGATTGTCGTTGATAATATGAATTTACCTTCTGTAAATATTATTCTTTTCCTACTTTCTGCTTTAACTATATGGTGTCAAACAGAACCGCACGACTGGTTCCTAACTTATAGTTTTAACATTCTAGTATAACATGTCTAAAGAGTCAAACATTATTTAGAAACGTGTCTTAAGACAGTTTCTAATCAATCTTCATTTCTTCTCCACAGAAGCAAACTTAAATTTGGTGAATTAAAAATGACTGGGCTACCTCTATAACATAACTGTCTAGTAGGTTTAAGACCAACTCATTCGAATGAGATTCTAAGTTACTTAAATATTTTGCACTGTATTTAGTAACCATATCTTGCACTGATTCCAATTTTAAATCACTAAGTATGTCCGCGTTCCTCACAAAATAGGGACGATTACACATTACACATTAGACTTTAAATTGAAATTGAACCATTCAATTATCTGTACGGTGGAGTTTACCGCTGTGCCCCGTAGTTGGGCACCATACGAACAAACTGATTTGAACACTGTTTTAAACGATAAGTTTATCGAAAAGATGTAAGTTGGAAGTTCTGCTAAATAGCCAACAATGTTTTTTAAACAATTCGCCAAAATGTCTGCACTTTTTCGAAATGTGGGTCCTTCACGTCAGGCGCTGATCAAGGTGAATACCAAGGTATTTTACCTCCATTACTTGTGTCAATTGGATATTATCAATGTATGATGACGGCATATTGCCCTTGCGTATGGTAAAAGTTATGTGGAAAACTTCGTTTTATTTAATTTTACGAGCCATTTGTGAAACGCAGAAGCCATGCTAATCTTCTCTGTATCGTTTCTGTATAAATAAGAGAGTGATTTTGATGTTTTTTTGCTTGCTAGTTGTGGCTATTGATTTTTCTTCAGGAGTAAATAAGCAAACTGTTATTTTTTTCACATTATAAACTTTTTCTAAAAATACTTTTCCGATTTCTATGTCCCACAAAATTTATTTTTTTCTTTTCTCCTATCACTCTTCTTAAATAATTTTTTTCACCACCATCATTACTTTATTTTAATTTTTATTTTATTATTTGTTAAATTCTTCTTTTTTTAATACAATATTTTTTGGTTTAAAATTTTATTAACATTGACTAATTTTTTTTAATTTTCTGTTCTTTTTTTTACTGGATTTACTTTTTCTAATACATATTTTTTTCAAATTATAATTTAACTCTCATAACATCTATTTTCAGAAGCTTAATCAAGTGTTATCGATGTCATTTGTTTCTGTTTAAGCAAATTTACTTTTTCTACTTTTTTTTTAAATTTGGAACATGCTAAAATTAGTTTCATTCTTTTTTATTGCCATTACGTTCAAGTCTTTTTACCAGCCTAAATAATTCGTATTTATTACAATTCATTCGTAGATTCCATCCCTCTCTATTTTAATATGAAATGGATGTATGTCTAATTCTTTTCTCTCTTTCTTAGACGAAAACCTTTTCTTTCTCTTTTTATCGAAATAACCTTCTTTAATTCGTATTTAAGTAAATTTATCAATCAATTTCTTTATTATATTCCTTTTAGCGTATTTCTCTCTTTTTTATTTTTGGTTATACTAAAATTACCTATTTTGTTCTTCTAAAATTATCTAATAGCAACTTCTTATCGTTATGTTCATCTCAATCATCTCCTGATACAAAACTTTATTAACTTTTGGTTAATTAAATTTATTTGTTACTTACTTCGTCTATTTTTCAGCCAAATAGGGCAAAGGTCAAGGGGTCAACGGTGAGGTTAAACTTTTTTCCATCACATAACATATGTCATGTGATACCTCATTCGAAAGCAGACGTCATAAGGAACATTAGTTTATTTCACCTCTCGCTAATTCGCCACACCGCTGTCGAAAGTTTCATTTATGGTTTTACACCATTCTCGTGCACTTTTTTATCAAGTTACTAAATTTAAATGTAGGAAATCATTTTGGTGTTAGGCGGTTTTATTTGTCGATTTTTCTATTTTTCTTCCAAGAGCCACATCCATCCAAAGTTTGACGTTGTTCTGTTCTACTAATTATAAGTTTGTTGTTGTATTTCTTTGATTTTGTTGTTTAGAACTCTCTTGGACTTTTAATACCCAAAATAATGTTATTATATATCATTAGCTAACACTACCAAGCGTCTTTGTACCCGAGAACATCCCATTTTCAATCATCATTTCATAAAATTGTAAGGGGCTAAAATTGTGCGTGAATGAAATGAAATAAAAACTAATTTTGAATAAAAACAAAAAAAATCTAATGCTTATTCGCATCAAATACCCTCTCAGCCTTATGGTTAAAATAGTCCTTGCTGTCATTTTTGTTGTCAAATTAAAGGATGACCAGTAACTCGATTCTTATGTTTCGCTGACGAAACTTTTTGTGTTAATTTCCGTTGTACATTCTCATGATTTTTAAAGTTTAGCTTTCATCATGAAAATCAATAAAAGACCAAAAGTGATAAAAACATGGAAAAACCAAAATTTATCTGTACTGATACATGCTAGTACATGGATAAGTTTAAATATCTTGAATCAAAAGCCGGTTAGAGATAGCTCGTCATGCTGTATTTAACTAAAGAATTCGCCTATAAACAAATCAGAAAAGTTTGAGCGTTCTGGTTATACCGGAGAATTTTGAAACATCAGTACGTCACTAATGAAATATTTAACAGAATCGATACTGATTGTCATTAAATATAATCAAAACCAGCAAAGTTAGCTAGCTGAATCACATAATAAGAAAGAGAAAATACCAGCTTACACAGCTGATTCTTTAGGGTAAGATAAAAGGAAGAAGTTCTGTCTGATACTAGATTAGCCCTGACAGACCATCGTCCTTCAAAGTTGCAATAGATAAGGAATACATTAGCTTGTCCAGAAAATGTGTGCCGATTATTAAGTCAAATTCAAATGCAAAATTTTTACATGTCAATGTTGTTAAAGATTCCATCCTTTCTGAACTTCTCAGGTTTCTGGGTAAAAAACTTCTTAAGGTAGTTTTTATGACTTCTAAATAGTTAACGTTCTTATCATTAAGAAAATTTTGTAGGCGTAAATAAATGAAAATCTGAAGGTGCTATATCTAGGTGAATATAGCCAAGCTCCAACAAGTTTTGTAGGGTAGTCAAATAGACATGAGGTCAAGCATTATCCTGATGGAACACGACGCCCTCCATATTAGGTAAATCAAGATGTTTTTCTTGAATTGCTATCTTTAATTCGTCTAGTTGCAAACATCGCTTATTTGAATTTATCGACTGGTCGTTTGGTAACAGAGGATTCCTTCCAAATTCCACCAGCTACAAAGAATGATTCTCTTCGAACGGAGGCCAGTTTTGGAGGCAGCTAATGATTTATTTTGGTTACTTCAAGACCTTTTTCACTCAACATTGTTGTAAATGATTTATTTTTATCACCCGTCACTAATTGCTTCTGTTTTCGTTGCGTTTGTACTAGGCGTCGCAGATAAAAAAAGTTTTTCTCGGTCAAATTGTGCGAAACTCAAACATTGTAGTGTTTTGCATAACCAAACTTCACTAGATGATCTTGGACAGTGATTTGCGATATTTTTAGTATCTGCTAAATCTATAGTCGTGTATCGCGGGTTATTCTCGATCAGTCTCTTGATTTGCTCATCGTCAGTGGTGGAGGGTCTACCCAAGAGCGTTATTGATTTTTAGTCGTAATTACCAGTTCTAAACTTAGTGAACCGCTTTCGAACAGAAAACCATGAAGTCTCTAAAATGCATTTTATCTCTACTATCTTCAAAAAAGTACAATAATTACACAAATCAATTTATTATCAGAAACTTTTTTCTAAATATGGGTTGTCACTTTTAAGAATACATGCACAAGAAAACTGCTGATGTAATTGTTAACTTCCATTAATAGGAGAAAACACCTAAAGAAGAAGAAGCTATACCAAACTAAACCGAAATTATCAGTAGGTACAAGTTTTTTAAAACAATCAGAGAAACTAAGAAATGTGTGACAACGAAATGTTATGGTGATATCAAAAGAATAACAGAATTCCATTCGATAAGTCGAATGTCATTATACTGTCATTAACTGAAGATGTTGAATACTTTTGATTACACACCAATTGATTTTGCCATCTAACTCTATAATAAACTTTTCATTTGCTACAATAGCTCAATTAGTGGTACAAAATTGTACTTTCGTATTATATCATAAAGTATTTTACTCTTCAAAAAGTGAGTCGACTGAATCAAACACATTGTTTATTTATTCACACAAATTTATTTTGTCTCCTTCAAAATTACCTCCTCCCGTTGCGATACACATACGCTAACGTATTCAATCTTGGAAACACTCATTATATTCACCTTTTGGAATTTCCAAGCACCTTCTTCAAGGTTTGTTTTGTCGATTTAACTGAGTCAAATCGGGTTCCACGAGGTGGATTTTTAATCGACTGAACGGGAAAAAGTCCCATAGTGCCGTATCTGGACAATACGATGCTTCAGAAGCAATATTTGTTGAATTTTTGACAAAAACTCACGAATAATGATTGCTGACAAAAGTTACAAGCCCAAAACATCACTCAAAATTATGTCTACTGAATTTATTGATATGCCAACATCTTCAGCAACCTTTCTTACCAGAATGATTTATTTTCTACGGATTCACGATCTTCTCTGAACAGCTTATGTTACTGGAATACAGCTTCTCTCGATAAAGATTAGTCACCGAATGCTTTCTATACTACTTTAGACATTCAGTAGCATTATTTTTATTTTTAACACAAAATTTAATAAAACCTCTTTGTTCAACAATATTAGACATTTGGAAAATCGTTAAAAAGGCAAAAGTCTGGCTATTGACATATCAGACTAAAATAAGGAACGAATTCCACTGATGATTGTACCAACATAAGGAAAACGTTTTTCGAACTACAACTTTCGCGTAAGTTTCAAATTAAAAAAAACTGTTTACAATAATTTAAATAGCCCTGTTTCTTCTTTCTTTATATGAATGATATATTTTTTTCGCGTTCGGTATTATTGAACTCATTGAATTCTGCCAAAACAAACAGATGGTAATATCTAACACATGGTTTAAGCTCCCTAACAGACGGTTATATACTTGGACCTCACCAGCACACACCAACGACCACGTGGTACGAAACCAAATCGATTTCATTTTAATAAATAAAAGATATAGAAATGCGCTTCTGTCCGCCAAAACATACCCAGGTGCGGACGTGGCATCAGACCACAATCCAGTGGTGGCTACTTTTAAACTAAAATTGAAAATAATAAAAAGAAAACGTCTGGATCCAAAAGTCAGTGCCCGAATTTTAGAAAATGCTACGGTAAAAACTGATATAACGAAAGATATTAATATAAAATTAGAAACACTAAAGAATTCAAAAGAAACAACTATCGAGAAGCAGTGGCTAAATATCAAAACAGCAATAATAGACGCAGCCAACCAAAATTCTTCAGAAATAACCCAATATGCAAAACAGGAATGGATGACACCTGAAATCCTTAAATTAATGGAGACGAGAAGGAAATATAAAAACATAGATAACAAGTATAAAGAAATACGTAAGATTATTAAAAAAGAAATTATAAAAGCCAAAGAAAAATATATGACCGACAGATGTAACGAAATAGAGGAGCTTCAGACGAAACATGATACATTCAATTTGCATAAAAAAGTTAAGGAGATGACGGGAGTAGCAAAGAAGAGACAGAGAAGTATTATGAAAGACAAGAACCAAGCAAATAGAAATATGGAAGGGATACATAAAAGAACTCTTTGACGACGACAGGACGTCAGAAATAGAAATGGAAAATAACCAAATCAGCTCGGATAGCCCGGCTATAACGCTAGAGGAGGTTAAACATGCTATATACAACTCCAAAGACAATAAAGCCGTAGGCCCAGATAACGTACCTGTAGAATTTCTGAAGCTAATAGAGGACGAAAATCTACACTTACTTGTAGATCTATACAATAATATATATAAAAAGGGGAATATTCCAAACGATTGGTTACGATCGGTGTTTGTACCTCTATCCAAAACCCCAAAGACTGCTCAGAATTTAGAACAATAAGCATTATGAGCCATACTCTAAAGGTGTTTTTGAAAATCATACATAAAAGGATCTACAGAAAATTAGAGGCAGATATTAGCGACACACAATTCGGATTCCGAAACAACATGGGGACAAGAGAAGCACTCTTTGGGATAAATGTTCTAATACAGCGATGTCTCGACAAGAATGTGGATTTGTATATAGGATTCATAGATTATGAAAAAGCCTTTGATAAGGTAAAACCACGATAGGTTAATAGCAATTTTGAGACAAAAAGGCTTGGATCCTTGTGATATCCGCATCATTCGCAATCTTTATTGGAAACAACATGCGGCGATCAATGTTAATGGCCAGTTGTCCGAAAATATTGAGATCCTTAGGGGCGTTAGACAGGGATGTGTACTATCACCTGCCCTCTTTAACATGTACTCTGAGTGTATATTCCGGGAGGCTTTAGAGGACCAACAAGGAGGGATAAAAGTGAATGGGCAAGTGATCAATAATCTGCGATATGCGGATGACACTGTAATAATAGCTTGCAATCCCGACGACCTACAAAACATGCTAGAAAATATCAACAGAGTTAGCAAAGAGTATGGTCTCAAAATGAACTGTAAGAAAACTAAATTCATGGTCATCAAGAAAATAGGAAATAATAACATCAACAATATAAAAATAAAATCGAAAACACCGAAATCGAAAGAGTGCACAAATACCAATATTTAGGGACCATAATAAACAGTTGTAATGACCAAGCTACTGAAATCAATAGAAGAATCGAAATGGCGAGGGCAGCGTTTGTAAAATGAGGCAATTCTTCTCTAATCGCAATCTCTCGCTAGATCTGAGAATGCGCATGGTACGATGCTACGTCTTCTCGATTCTGTTGTACGGAATGGAGGCTTGGACCCTTAAACAACAGCAAATGAAAAACTAGAAGCCTTTGAGCTCTGGATATACAGACGCATACTTAAAATATCATGGACAGAACACGTTTCCAATGAAGAAGTCCTCCATCCATGAACAAAGAACGAGTTACTACTGACATTGAAAAACGCAAATTGGAATATTTCGGACATGACATGCGAGGTGAAAGATACTGCTTGCTGCAATTGCTCATACAGGGCAAGATCTCAGGACAAAGATCGAGAGGCAGAAGAAGGATGTCGTGGATGAGGAACCTCCGGGAATGGTTTGGATGTTCATCAATAGATCTATTCAGAGCAGCTACATCAAAAATTAGAATAGCTATGATGATTGCTAACCTCTAATAGGAGATAGCACTTTAAGAAGAAGAATTATTGAACCGATTTGTAATACTACTTTGTAATTTCCTGGTCGCGTAATTTCACATTATGCGGACATCTGGCCAGCAAAATCTTGTGATTTAACATCGTAAGACGTCTTATTGTAGGGTCTACGCAAGCAGTTTACGAAGAGTTGACTACTTCAAAAACAAAATCAGACGTCTTACCGACGAAGTTGATCTCTTGCCATTTCTTTTGCTTCTACCCATGTTTTCTCCTTTTTTGTAAGAATTTCTCCTCTAACGCCATCCCTGGTCTTCTGCGGTCTTCCTCTTTTCCTTTTCCCTGTTATTGCAGCTTCCCATATTTGTTTTACTATTCTGCCTCTTCCCATCCTTTGTAGGTGTCCTCACCAACTTAGCTGTCGACTTTTTTATAAATTCCAATACCGATTTGAGTCTTATTTGGCTGCTCCTCACTCGATCTTTCAGTTTAACTCTTTTGGCTCGTCTCTGCTGCCTCTATTCCTTTTTTAATTATTGTTGGTAGTATCCATGATTCACATCCGCATGTCAATACAGGTCTAACTATTGTTTTATACACACATGTCTTATTTATTGCATAATATAGTTTGTTACTTTTTTCTAGCCTTTCGGATACATATATCTCTAGTCTGCCCGTCTCATCGATTATCACTTTCAAATAACTAAACAGGTGAACTTGTTCAATCACTTTCTCATTTATTTGTATATTTATATCTCATTTTTTTGCTATTGCTATTACCTTGGTTTTATGTACATTTATTGTCATTCCTTTTATGGTTAAAATGTTATTCCATAACAACAGATTTCTTTGTAGGTCGTCCTCACTTCCAGCCATTATAACACGTTATCAGCAAACGCACATTCGGATATACATATTTGTTGCAGATTCCTAAATATAGTTTTTTGAGTTTTGCATGACATTCCTTTATAATGTCATTCATACACAGCTTAAATAATATCGGCCTTATCACTTCTCTTTGTCTCAACTCGTACTTGGTGGTAAATTTGCTTAAGTTACAGTTGTTACTGATAACATTATTTCTTGTAGTTTTATAAATGCTTTTTACTATTCTTTTTAGTTTAGTGTTTACTCCTACATGTTCTAAACTGTGCCACTTTATTAAATTCCTATTCTAGATCTATAAAGACAAAAAACTTTTTTTATTGTATTCGATAGTTTTCGTGATTACGTGTTTAATTGAGAATATATGGTCTTGTACGCTTCTCCCTTTTTGAAAGCCATTTTGTGCTTCTAGCATTTTTTGTTGGTTCTGAGCTTTTTTTGTATTATCTGTTCATAGATCGTTAACGACACACTTAACAGAGTTATACCACGGTAACTCTTGCAATTTTTTTGTCTCTCTTTTTGTATATTAGTACTATTTGTCTTATTTCCCAATCCCTGGAAATCTTCTCCTCTCCCCATCTTTTGTAGTAATAATTATGTGCCTTCAGTCCCTACCTTCTTAATCATTTCACTCGTAGTTTTATTGCAGCACTTCATTTAACTCGCACCTGAACACTGACAAAGATAAGCATACATTTTTGAAATACTACCTAACGATTTTAACGACAACTAGATTTCAAATTTAAAATTGATGCGTGACAGCATGTAGGGTATTAAAATTGTATCCATCTGTTAATTAATCAATTGGTCATTTTCTATTAATTGTTATCGTGTTATTCGAAACTTTTGGTAGTTGCAAATTTGGGTTTGCACCCTTCTCGTTTTATATTGTTGTAGTTCGTACTGTTTTACCTTTTCGTAGTGTTTTTAACACTTTATGGAAAAGTTTTTGATTTTCCTTGCTATTGCTTTCTAATTTTTCGTCAAATTCTCGCCACGATTTAGTTTTTGCTTCTATAATCATATTTTTAACATCTATTCGTTGATGTTTATCGCTACTGTAGTTATCTTCCGACTTATTTGATAGATATTGTTTCCATTTGCCCTTTTTCATCTGTATTTCTTGTTTTATTAGTTCAGACCACCATGCTGTTTTCTTATTTTGTTTATTTATTTTACTCACACCGCATGATCTTTTCGCTGCCTTTATAATTATTGTCTTAACTCTTTACCATATTTTCTCCACCGTCATATGTTCCAAACTTCTCATTATGCTTTGAATTTCAACATTTAGTATTTCTTTGTATTTAGGTGTCACCACCTCCTCTTTAATTTGTATGCTTTAATTGTTTCTTGTTGCCCTCTCTTATCTTCATAGCATTCTTTTGCATACACATTTTTTCATTAATTATTACTGCTTTTCTTATTTTAGTTTGTATTTTAAGATATTTCATAATATTTTCACTATTCTCACAATTTCTTTTTCAGTGTCTTTGTCTATTTTTATTCCTATAATAACCGCATTATTTTTTCTGCTATCCTTTTCTAATTTTATTTTCTACCCATTCCAGTTTTCTATTTTTGCTAGGTTTTGGTTTTCCTGTTTTAGTGTTCTCATTTCTTCTCGGTATTCTCTTTGTTCTCTTCTGATTTCTTTTAGTATAATTTTTATAAACGTTTTTAATTCAGGTTCTTAATCTTCGGCCTCGCATGTACTTTTATTTCTCTTAACTGACGTTCTCCGTGTCCTACTTTTCTTAAATACATCTTTATATTGATATGTGAAATTGTAGCCGAAAATTGTGGGGAACGCACCAAGACTTGCAACCAAAGCCAAGCTGCCGCATTTAATGAGAACTTGTGTGCTTTAATACTCAATCAAATCTAATCATAAAATTAATCTGAGTCGTTTTATTTAAAATCTTAACACCTAACGGTAACTAACGTTTAGATTTTATATATTACTTTTTAATCCTTTGGATCATATTTGTATTTTGCTTTTCGATCTAAAACGGCTAATTTTTTATTTCTCCCGGTTTCTGTTTATACAACAATAACATTTAAGATCGATATTTTCTATTGAAACTTAATCGTCTGGAGAACCATCTAAGAAGCAGATGTCTGAAATTAAACACCGTACCTGGGCTAATGGCTGGCAAAATAAAACACCCGGTTAATCCGCTTACTTCCCGCAGGGCCTCATTAACCCAAAGTCTGTGTAAGCTGCAGTCTAGGGCGCCAGGTTTTGGGGAGTGCAAAATTTGGAGATGAGTAAACGACAAAGTGAGCTCAATTTTTCATATTTTATCAATGTGCAATAAATTTTTGAAAACATTGTAATAGCAATAACATACCACTAAGAAATTATTCAGAGAGTTTTCAGAATGACCGATTACCGTCCGTGGACTTGAGTTCAAATTCCAGAACCTTCCAATTCCTTCTAGAACCGCGCATTTGAATATAAGAGCAGGTGGGCATTCGCGGCAGTCGAATAGAAGAAGTCATACAGCGAATAGCAGTGGTGCAAATAAATTAGTGTTGTTATAGTAACCGTTGACAGTCGCGTTAATAGCATTAGGTATAATTTATAATTATTGTTCAGCAATACAGTTCTTTACTTTAAAAGCTTTTATAAACGTTCTTGGAAACAAAGACGAGTTAAGGCTAGAAAAAAGCAAAATTGATTTGTTTTTCATTAAGAGTTAATCAACTCAACACTTTACATAATTAGGTTGTAATTGCACATATATTTTATTTAAATGAATTGACTTGGAGGTGCACGATACTTTGACTACTATCGTTGTCTTCCGAATCTGATATTAGGTCTTCGGTAATTTTCGTATGTCCTTTCGGCCTAGTTCTTGAAGGATGGCATTGTTATTCGGGTTACTTATATAAGTCATCAAAGAAATTTTTGAGAGTCGCTTGATAAACTGTTTATGCTGTCGATAATTGATTAATTGTCTGTCTGTTTATTGCGGATTAACCAAGGAGCGTTAACAGATGTGAGAATTTTATTCTAAAAAACTTGCAACGGTGTTTCCCGTCGGTTAAACATATCCATAATAAATCTGAAGATTTTTTTTCTCTTGCTAATTTCCATGTACTCGTATAGTTTTTGAGATAATCAAGGTTAAAATTGGAGAAAACAGCTGGCCGAGCGAACTCGATTTTAACGTTGCACTGCTTGTTTTTGAGGTTGTGCTTTATAATGGACAAGCCTAGGCAATAGATGGTCTTAGAAGTTTTCTATAGCATAGGATTATACATTCGTTGCGGAGTGGAGTATTACAATTGATAAAGTAATTTTAGTCTACTGCACCCAAGATCTCTAGGTTAATCTGGTGTCGAGATGAACACCAAAGTATTTAATAGCTTCTCCTCTGGGATTCCAAGGGTTAACATTGCGATTTATGTGGATGCTGTGGTGTTCTCTTAGTTGTACACTTGTTAGGGTTAAGTGATACACCATTTATTATACAATTTACTCGAGGTATTGGTGGCTATGGGTAAGTCTTCGTCCTGAAATATATGGATATCGTTAGCAAATAATATGATGTTGCTAGGCTGTAAGTTATGCATGTTGTATATGAAGATGTTGAATAATGTGGGACCAAGGACACTGTTTCAGGGTTTTGAAGATGAGACAGTGGTGTTGATCTGGACTGTAAAGGACTTGTCCTCCAGAAACAAAAAGATGATACCAATCAAGTAATGCGGAAATGGTAAAAGAAGCAAAAAAAATTTAACTCATCTAGCCAAACCTTATCAAAACCCTAGGTCATGTCTAAGAAGGCTATCGTTGTGTAGTATTTAGCTTCGTAACTTCTGAACCCAAACTGAGTGAACTGTAGAATGTGTTGTTCGTTGAGTGTTTGGTTAAGACATGTAAGGACAACACTGACAAGCAGCTTGGATAGGGTTGGGAAAAGGCTTATAGATTTGTAAGAGCTGCAGTCTCTTTTTTTTTCCAGGTTTGGGGAACGTAAGTATGTGGTCATGTTTGTATTTATTTATGGAAGTAAGTCATTCTTAAGCAGTTAACTAGTACTTTCCCATATACGCAATTGTACTATAAGTGTGGAATCGGTGGCGATTGGCGTAAAGGTGTGTTTGAGATGAGTAGACTGCATTTATCTGTATCAGTTTTTTAGCTTTCGGTCTCTGGTTCTTTGTCATTGTCTTCTAGTTCGGTTTTCAAATTTAATTAAGTCAATTATGTACAAATGTGGGATATTTGGGCTGTTAATTTTTTTCAATTTGTAAGGTTTGGTTGCAGCTTGTATAGAGTCTTCTATTGCCTTTGAAAATATTTCTATATGTTACACAATATCTTGAGTGTTTGTGAACTGAATTGGGTTATGTAATTGTATGTCTAATCGCTCCTGAAATTGTTTTCTATTGACGTAGTGCTCTATCATCTTAGAAACTAGCTGCCTGACAGGTGGTGTCGAGAAAAATCTTTTTAACACAGGTAGGTGATCGGAGTTCAGTTTGGGTATTTAAGGGTGTTAAGTTACCTATAACTATGCTTGGTTTTCCTGCGTTAGGAAAGTTAAGCAAGTCATTTTCTATTAGTCTCTTATTGGGTTATGTATAGACTATTGAGCTTCTGATAGGGGTTATTGTTTCTAAATTGCTAATAGGACTATTTACTGGTGTAGTGTGTTTTATATGTTGTTTGATAACAATGACAGTCCCATCCCATTTACCGTTTACTTTAAATATTTCGTCTTCTAATAAATGAGTCTCCGTGACACACGCAATATCTACATTGTACCTTACCAAGAAGGAAATACAAATTGACCTTTAGGATTTTATACCATTGGCGTTTCAATTTAGAATTGTGTGCATAGTTTGACATAAATTATCCATTGAAAACGGTTGGCAGAATTTTTGGGAGGATACATGTAAATATAAAAGATTTAAATATAAAGGCATATTAAGGGGGCTATGAATTTATTGAGTGGCTCTATGATTTCATCGATAAAAAAAGAGGGTTGTGCAATTTATTCATTATTTTGGTTATTTAGACTTGATTTGGGAATCGTACATGCTTATCGATGAATATGTCTTGGATTTCTTGTTGACTCCTGTATGATGAGAGCATCCTCTATAGTTAACCAGGTGGTTTTCACCACAGTTTACACATTTTGGACATTGTGTGCCCATATTTTTTGTCTTTGTGACATTGAGGGAAGTTTTCTATTTATTTCAACGATTGAATTATATATAGATTTTACGTTAAAGATCTCTTTGGTGTTAGAATAGCGTCACAAATTGGGATTAGCCGTTTATCTCTATTGATTACACTTTTTATCGGCAAATTTTTAGATAACATTTTTTCTTTAACTTTGTTCTCTGATAATTAAATGACTACCGACAGTGATTTCAACAACACACACTTTCATTTGCTGATAGAGAGTTTCTACGGTCTTTCTTTTGATGACATAGTCCAAAAAAATGTTTTTAAAATAAAAGTCTTTAGATGAAATGGACATTTATTCTTATTTTTCCTTATTGGTGTGTGAATGTACGCCATCATTAAATTTCACTATAGGTCTTCTTCTTCTTCTACTTTAACCTTTAGTGAGCCCAGAATTGGGCATAGGTCTTCCTTAGTTCTCTCCATTTTGTTCGATTTTGAGTAGTTCTTGTCCGGGTTCATCTCGCTACTTTATTAATATCATCATACCAACTTGTTATCGGTCTTCTCAATCGCCTTCCAGTGCACCACCTCTATTTCATTACTTTGCTGTTCGATCTCCCGTCTTCCATCCGGACAATGTGTTCTGCATAGTCCCACTTAAAACATGAAGCCCTGTCTACTATATCTATTACTTTGGTCTTATTTCTTATATATTAATTTCTTTTTCTGTCCCTCAATGATAAACCCAGCAACCTTCTTTTCATAGCTCTCTGGGATGTTCTAAGTTTATTTACCATTTGTTTGGTAAATGTCCAAGATTGTGCGCCATATGTAGTCACTGGCAAAATACATTGGTTATATGACCTTATTCTCAGGTGTAAAGATATTTTTTGTTGTTAGGATTTTCTTTAATTTTATGATAATCATCAATTTCGATATCCTTGTTTTCTTTGCTTAGTATCACTCTTTGTCTTGGGTATGTATAGTCTCTTGCGTTTTTTAATTTCTGGTTATTTATTTTCATTTTTGGGTCTTTTAGACACATATTTTTAGTTTTATTGTTGTTTATTTTCAATCCTACCTTTAATTATTCTTTTTCTAATTTTCTTATCATTTTCTTTAAATCGTGACTATTTTCTGCGAACAAGATTATGTCGTCGACGAATCTTAGGTATGTAAGTATTTCTCCATTTACATTTATTCCTCGGTTCTCCTAATTTAACCTCTTAAATACTCTTCCAATACTAGGGTGAACAGTTGCGGTGATATTGTACCACCTAGTCTTATTCCTCTGTGCATCTCAAAGAACTCTGTCCTGTCTTGGGTTTTACTGCAGCTTTAGCATTCTCGTATACGGTTTTTATTATTTTTGCGTATGTATGATCCACACGCTCTCTCGCTAATTCGTATAGTCCAATGTCTTTTTGTAATCGATAAAAGCTATATTTAAGGGCATATTATATTCTAACATCTGCTCTATTAAAATTTTTAAAGTCAGAAGGTGATCACAAGTACTGAACGCTTTACCTGTTCTACAGGTTGGTAGTCTTCAAGCTTTTTATTTATTCTGTTTGCAATTACTTTTATAAACAATTTGTAAATCTGTTGTAATAGGCTGATTGGTCTATATTTCTGCAGAAGGATTGGGTCTCCCTTTTTAAAAAGTATTACGATAATTCCCTCGTTCTATTTTTCTAGTTTGGTTCCTTCTTCTATGCACCTGTTAAAAAGTATTTTTAGCTTAGGGACGATTATGTCTGCTGCTTTTTGATTGTCTCAGTTATTATCTCGTTATTTCGCGGAACTTTATTATTTTTCATTTTACTTACGGCGTGTGATATTTCTTCTTCAGTTATTTCCGGAATATCTTCCGATTCAACGTTTATTACTTCTCTTATTTCATGTCTTCCTGAGAGCTATGTAGGTTTTTGTAGAATTCTTCTGTTATGTTTAAAATTTTTCTCTGACCCTTGTCTCTTGATTGTTTGAGATTCTTAGGGTTATTATTTCACTTCTTCCTTCAATTCTTCTTAAGCATATCATGTTTTTGTTATTTTCTATTGCATTTTCTATTTCTTATTTGTAATAGTGTCTATATTTTTACGTATCATTCTTTGACTTCCCGGTATTCTGTTTGTTTATATGGCCGTCTTCTTCTTTCTATAACTTTTTTTGATTCTTGGGATAGTTTGCTCTTTCGTCTATGTATGTTCTTTGCTATTTTGGTTGCTGGTCTTTGATTTTCTCAGTCAATTGTTTGGAAAATTCATTAACATTGGATAAATTCTGCACCTCTTCCAATTTTTCATCTAATTCTTTGAAATAGGCATCTTTATTTTCTTTAAAAGTATATTTATTTAGTGTGTTTCTTTTTCTTGTGTAGGTTCGTTGTTCTTTTATTTATATTTTAGCTTTTACCAAGCGGTGATTGCTTCCAGTGTTAAATGAGTTAAGAACTGATACATCTTTTACGATTTTTTTGGTAGATAAAAGGATGTAGTCTGGTTTTCCCGTCTGCGTTCATCCAAGTCCACTTCCTTTGAGTTTGTTTGAGTTATTGTTTTTACAAAAAATTATAAAGTCTACGTCCTCTTTAATTTTTCTTTCCTGATTCACGATCACCAATGCATGACTTGTCTTCTGATAACTCTCTTCCTGTGATTGTGTTAAAGTCACCAATTACTAGAACATGGTTACATTTATCTCTTGATAAGGCTTTTTCAATGTCTGCGTACATGATGTCCACTACTTCATCATCATATGTAGATATCAGCGGCATTTCTGATAGTTGTAGTACCAAGTATGTTATTCTATCTGATATTCCGTTGCAACTTTGGATGTATGTTTTTAGTTTCGGGTGTATTAAGAATCCTATTCCTTCTTCGCTTTCACTTTCATGTCCCTTATAGTAGAAGGTATTTTCTGATTTTAAAAATAAAAAAAAAATGCCAAACTTTATTTGTTATTTGTCTCAAATATTAGTGATCTACAATTGTATGCTATGATGATATAGTGTTTCTTTTTGAGGTTTTTGCCTCCCCTAGAATTTTCAAGGAAGACCTTCCTTTTGAAGTTGTGGGGTTGGGGGACTTTTGTTTCTACCCAACTGGAGTATTTTTGCATTTCTCTTTAAATTCACCACATTCTTCTCATGGGTATATATATATAAGAAAAATTGAAAAAGTCAAATAAATGTTTTGTCTAAACAATTTTTTTTAAACTTCTTTGTAATTTTTTGATAATGTCCCAAGCATGCAAAAATTGAGGGAAGGCGAGTGAAAAATTGCCAAAATCTTATCGAGCCCTGACTATCCAATGTACCTGTTAGGGGCAGCAATAATACAATAAGGAACATTCTCTGAAATTTCACTTAAATGGCAAAGAAAGTGGGAAAGTTGTTAAAAGCTGGTGATCGAGATTTGACAGTTTAGGCCATTTGGCATTCGAAGCGTGCGCCTCGCCGCTATTGGCGGATCGGGCGCGTGCAGGCAAAACAATCGCCGGTCTCCTAGCAACGCGCCGCGCTCTCTTCAAACCAAAATCGGGCGCAATTTTCGCACGGAGCGCCGCAGCGTCGATCGGTTTGTTTGGGTGGACGCTCGGGTTTATTTTAAAATCTGGTCTACTTATCTTGGGAATATTAATTCGGATATTGGAATGACTATTGGAGAATGAATCACATCCTCAAAATACTCGCGAGGGGAGGGATATTCTTAGCTGGGCCCGCATTCAGCGAGGGTAACTCTTTGAGTTCCGCGGTTTTTCGCGGATTTTTTGAAGGTTTCAGGGTGGCGACGGAAGGTCCTATCGTAGTTGGACGTTGGACGGATTCAGAGGAGCGATAGGGTGGTTCAGAAGGATGTTTTAGGCGAAACATGGCCGGGCGCGCATTCAATGCCGGCCGGATTAGTCATCGCGGTTGGGCTTGGCAAGTTGTGCGCTGCGCAGGCGCAGAGTCCGGAGCGCTGACGGATGGGAGCGGCGCCCAGGGAAGGCGGGAGCGCGATGGGGGTTCGAACGGAATGACCAGAGCCGTATGACTCATTCCCGAGCTTTTCAGTCGTCATCGCTAGTGATAGCAACGTGTGGGTCTTTGCGAGAGCCACAAACGAAACGCGCGTTCCGTATTGCGTAAATCGAAGATGTTCCGTATGGCCTGCCACGGACATCTCCACGCACCCTTCCACTATGGTGAATAACGGCGGCGGCTCCGCAGAATGGCATTGCCAGTGCGAATTGTGTCAGTGGACGTGAGTTCCTCGATGTAAATATTGGCCCGAGCTCCTCAGCGGTTCTGACGACTCGCCGGGGCGGGCGCCCCTCTGGATTCGAAGTTTCGGTAAGCCGCGCCGCTTCCGGGTCGCCGACGAGGTTCCCATGGGTCGCGCACTTGCAGTTTAACCCAGTTCCGATCTGCATAAATAAGCCCGCAATCGATAACCGGGAGCGCGAAGGAATGTTTACCTTCTGCTCGACCCCGCGCTGTCACCGCACCACGTCCTCGTGGGGATACCAAGACCGGAGCGTTCGCCCGGAGCCGCTCTTGGATTTCTAATTGCTGACTCAGTTGTGAGATACTCGGCGAGCATCCATGACTCACGTTCTACTTTAAATTTTGTTACAAAAGCCAACGTTCGGCGCCCAGATTCGGTTTTCGTGTTTTCATCCCGCCGCCGCTCCGCTAATTGCCGCAATTAAACGCATGCTAATGACCTGGCACCTCCAGATAGCGCCCCGATGCGTGATCCCGCGAGGTTATCACCGTTATCACAATTGGAAAATCGATACGCAGCCTGAAAACCGCATTTAAATCTCCTCGGCACAACGCAGCATGCAAATGCGGACATTTATTCCTGGCTACACATTACGTCACCAATTAAAATATTTAAATAATAGCGCCATGCTTGCCTGCGAGTCGGCCGCCTTTTGTTTTCTCCGGCCGTTTCTTCGCAAAAAGTGCCGATCGCGGAAATTCGCACGGGCGACGATTTTAATTCATCGTCCTAATCACGGCTATAAATACGACGATGTGGCCAGGACAGCGCAAAAATTACATCAACAAAAATCCAAAAGTTCAAGAACGAGCTACATACACTTCAAAGTTCATGTACGGGGGGCGCTCGAAATGTTCTCGCTCCCGTCAACAGAGAGGGGGGAGCAAACCTCGAAACCGTGTCATCCGTAACGATGAGGGTTTCTTCATAGACTCTTCAGGAAAAAACTGCACGGTAATGCGAGCTACTTGCGCGGTGCTGAATTTGCGACAGCTCTGCAAATTGTTGTCCCATTAACACACGGTTGTTGCGTACTTCTCGAGCGGTCAGCAAGCTGAATTCCGAACATAAAGAACAAGTGCGCTGTGATTAATCGAGACATAAAGCGTTCCTGAAATCCGATTCCGGCGCATATTTCAGGAAGTTGATGTGACTGTTGAATGTGCTGGGGAAGGTCGCCGGCAAAATTCGTAATGCCGGATCGCGCTGAATGGTTTGGGCAGTGGTGAGTGAAACGGAGGCCGGAACGTACTGAATGCATCGCGGTGTAGTTGAATTAATTAATTACGCCGAATTTCCGCACGCATTGAGCTCATTCAGAAAGCCCGATTAGTTCATAAAGGAAGGGAGTCATTTGGAATGCAAATATTTTGCTTTGTTGGTTCCCCTTGGTAGCGGCGTTTCCTGAAACGTTTAGTCATAGGTGCGTCGGGGCGCTCGCGTGGATTGGGGGCGACAGTGGTGCGTTGACGGCGGCTTCTCTTGTAATTTTTGGTGCGTAAAAGAGAGGAACGTGGCTTGGCACTTATGTCAGTTTTTCGCAGCTCTTCCAGATTTAGCACGTGACGTACGAGCGCGTCATGTCGGCAGTGTGTCTCGAACTCTCGGGCGGTAGGCCGCGAGACGGCCTCAAACTCCCTCTGAACAGAAGCTTGAGTGAACCCGGCCCTCCGACACCTACTCATCTCTTCCTGAGCCCTCCCAAGCGGTGCAAGCTGGAGTCTGCAAGCGTGAGCCTCCCCACGAGCCCTTGCGCCGAGAGCGCGACGCTCCAGCGGGCCCTGGTGCTGAAGAAGGCCGGCACCGTGGACGCGGACGGGCTGCGGGCGAAGCTGGAGATGACGCGGCCGGGCCCGAGGAGCTTCCTCGTCTTGGACTGCCGTCCTTTCATCTCGTACAACATGAGCCACATCAGCGGAGCCATCAACGTCAACTGCTCGGACCGCTTCAACCGGCGCAGACTGCAGCAGGGCAAGGCCACCCTCGCCGATCTCGCCACCACCCGCGAAGGGAAAGAGATGCTGAAGAAGCGAACCTACAAGGAAGTCGTGGTCTACGACGACAGCACGTGCGACAAGGAGAGGGTGACGGCGGCGCACCCCCTGCTGTTAGTGCTGTCATCTCTGGTGGAGGACAACAGGGAGCCCATCCTTCTCCTGGGTGAGTACCCTGCATGCTCCTACGCTCGTCTTGGCGTCGCGCTTGCTTGGGCCACCGCCAGCATTGCCGCGTTATATTTGTTTATTTGCCTGCTACTTACGGCTGTGACTAATACCCCATATATGCAAGTTGTCCTATTCTCGGAGTTCAGAAAAAAGGACATCGCTTCCAAATTTGCCTCACCATGAATCGCTCGTTCGGCGCGCGGCTGTCGGAAGCGAAACCGTAGCACCACCCCGGGAGTCATCCACCCCGTAGGCGTCCTTCTTTGCAGACGTGCAAGAGTGCGCGGTATCACGTTGTCCGGCTTAGTCGCGATCAGTTACACGTTTTTCTGCAGTCTTGCTGCTGGCGTGGTGAAACGTCTGCACCCAGCACAATGGGCGTTGATATCCCAGCCGCGTCTGCCTCCGATAAGCGCGCCGGCAAATCGTCATCTACTTTCATGCAACATTGTTATGGTCCATAACCTCTCCGTATCACCAACGCTGATAGCGGTTCATGAATGACTTTCATTATGCGTTTGCACCTGCAAAAGCAATAAATGCGCCGGAATGGCGCAATTTATGGGCTGGATTAACGCGCCGCACGCTAAATTTGAGTTTTATTACGCTTTGTTGGTTTAATGGCACATTATGGAAACTGCTACCGATAAGATTACTTTTCAAGGCCACCCCATATTGCAAGTTCTCACTATTTTGGGCCACCGCAATTTTTTTTCAGTACAGATATTCAGATTACTCTCTCCCCTTACTGTTGCGTTATAATTATTCACGTCTTGTACTTCTTTGTTCCATTTTTAGCTTTTGAGTTTTTGTTCTCACGGATCATTTTGAACTACGCGCTCTTCAAAAATAAAGATCCTTTTTTGACTTAATACTGGATGCAGGACTAGTCAACTCTCCCACATTTTTCATGGTAATATTCATCAGCGTGGAGACCTTTTCTGAGGTCACCACTTTGATCGAGGAAACCTCGACCTAGAATCTATTTAAAAAAATCGTAGACCAACGCAACCTAACTTCAACCATCCCGTTAGTCTTCTTAAATATTCCCACTTTCTACTAGAATCTCCTAGAAACTGTAGGTTCAAGAACCTTTTTGATTTTTTTATCTCCTCGCCCTAAACGTGGCGTAATTCAACTCCTCTATTTGAGAACGTTCAGAAAGGCACCATTCCTATCCTCATCTGATGGGTATTAAAAGGAAGTTTAATCTTTTGATCTATCCCATTGTTTGACCTATCAGATCTTTTTACCAAATACGTTCTGATAGTTTTCGCTTCCCTTTATGCATCCTCGCTGGTCACATCTAACTCACATTCTCAACTTACTGGATAGAAAAATTTAATTGGAAGTTTTTAAAAATTTACATTTTTTTTTTTGAAGCGGGTGGGATGATAGGTACAATTACAATAAATTATACAATTTTTTCGTCTACATAATTTTCCTGAGCACAAAAATGAATTATTAGTATGCATACCATCTGCAAACTTCAAAAAAGGTAGATCTGTAATATTGATTTGGGGGGTTACACAAAAATATTTCCAAAAGGGTGGCAAAATTGAAAAGGACATTGCAAGAGGCCATCCAATTGTTAAAAATAAAACCAGCCATATCTTTTGAAAAACCAAGCGACTGAAATTTTTCAAAAAAAAACTCAAATTGAGAATTTCAAAGAGCAAAAAATTATAGTGTAATGTGGAGCAGACTGTGGCTGGGGCGCGAGTAAATTTATAAAAACTAAACTGAATAATAATTATAATAAGTACCGACCTTTAGAGGTCGCTGTAGGTATTTTTATCATGTCATTGTGGTTTTTGAACTTAGACAAATATAATCGACCATTATCACGCGAATTCCGCCGGATACGTAATATTATTTCCACGATAAATTACTCTACGCAATTCTCATGCTAGGCCTTAATATTTGCGCTACAGGGCATCAAAGTTTGATATCGCGAATGTGGGTCATGTCATATCCACGAACTTGTGACTCATCGTCAGCATATCAAATTAAAAAACTTGCGAGGTTATTAGACAGTTATCAAAAATTTTCGAAAGAATTGGTAGATAGTAGCTCAGATTGTGCTTAAAAAACCTTTCTCTAATACGAAATAGAAAATGTTGATCAACTTTTATGATCATAAAAATGTGAATTTTCTGGAAGAAGGTGAACGAATATGAATCTTATATGCAAAAATACAACTTTCGTGACTTGGTGGTGCTGTTTTATAATGTTTTTGGCTGTATTTTGATTTTTAATGCGTTTAAATTTATTTTTGTTGGAGCTGCATGATTTTTAATGCTGTTAAGGGAATTAACAAAAATATAAATTTGGACAAAGATTAAAAGAATTACAGAACAAGTTGAGAGACGCAAAAAGCTGACCTTATCATAATTTTCATATTTATATGCAGGACTACTGCATTACAATTCTTTTTTCTCGCTTTTGTTTATTTCTAAATTGTGGTCCAAATTGAAAGCCGATTTTTTTGTGAACTCGGCAACTCTGATACTTGGAAAGATGTCATTTACCATTCTTACGAAAAGACAGCGAGTTATTATTGTTAAAACGCAATGCAAATTCGATGAAAATTTTGCGCAGACGAAAACTCCGTAGAATTTTTGGCCGAAATAGTACACCAAATGAATCAACTCGCCGAAGATTCATCACAAAATATGATGATACTGGATCGGTAATGAATGTAAGACTGCATCAATGTAAGAATAGTTGTTGTACCATAGTTAAAGTGTCTGCAAATTCGAAAACATCAACTGAGCATCGTGCACAACAATTGGATAGATCCAGAAGCTTCTTTCACCGAATACCCACCGAAGACCTTCACCTTCATTAATATAAAATTCAATCGACACTTGCCAACTATTCTCAGCATCAACAATTCGTCAGTTAGTTTTTAGAATATTATGAAGTGGATTGTGAGTTTAGTCGTTTAAAAAAAATTATCGCATTTGGGGTTCACAAAATTCTCACGTAACTGGCAAAAAGCATATACACCCCCAAGGAGTCACTATTTGGTGTGGATGTTTGTCTTTTTTGAAGATGATGCGGGATTTTTTGGATCCTGAACAGCTCGAGCGACAATCGATTTACTGCCCCAACACTTTCCTGGTCGTGTGATTTCACGAAATTCCGGAATCAAGTGATCAGTAAGATCTTGTGGTTTAACGCCGTGCGACTTTTTTTGTGGGGTTACTTAAAATCCATGGTCCACGCCAGCAGTCGACTTCAAGAGCGAAATCCGACGTTTTATCGATGAAATCAGTCAGAACATGTTCGAAATTGTAATCGAAAATTTTGTGAAAGGAACCAAGATTTGCAGTCGATCATAAAACAATTCAAAGGTCGTTTTACTTCAAATTTAAATCCGGCCTTCGCTTTGGACCACCCTTTAATGGAAATTTAATCCTGAATTTTCTAAGCACCAAATTCATCAGCCATGATTTTTGTATATTTTGATGATTCACTTCGTTGTGACTCACATTCACAACTTGAAGTTGCTAAATTTGACCTTCCATTTCAGTCTTTGTTTATCAAACTGCTATTAGTTTTTATCTAGATTATATTTGTATATTTGAAAGTGAAAGAGCGAAACAGTGAGTTATTATTGATTTCTTTATTATTGGTTATATTTTATCGTATAGCTAGTTTTATTGATGCTTCATTTTTCGTCTTCCTATTTCTAGCAGTGTAATTTTTTTTCATCTTTTTTTTAATGTAAAACCAAAAGTCGAATTATTTATATCCAGTTGCAATTTGCGTTTATCCTCTCAACTTTTTTATTTCGTGGTGCTACAAATCTTAATTAATTTCAATGTATTTATTTCTTCTTTATTGATGGTACGAAATGAGATAATCATTTTGAATTCCCCAAACAAAATTTTCAATTTGAATTATATGCCAAAACTCGGCCAAAATGCAACATGAGTCGTCGAACTCTAAGGCCGTTAAGCATTTCAAGGAAGACCAGCTTCTGTGAACTACTTCGTGGTGTTTTTCTGGCTCAACAACGTTGACTAATCCCGCATTTCTATAAATAAGATCTTGCAGTGCTTTGTTACGTTTGACTTGCTCTGGAAGAATGTCTTTGGCGATTTAAAGGTTCGCTTCTATAAATACTTCTTCATTGGAATTTGCGGGGGAATAAGATTTTCCGTTCAAATTTCTTCGTTGTAAGCGTTTCTCATCTTGATGAAAACATACTCGCTAGATCTTGAGTTGTGCTTTTGGTCATAAAAACCACAAAAACCTGGTCCTTCGATCCAGATGCTAAATTTAACATCGTGCAGTGTTGAGGACATTGTAGAAAGCTCAAGCGAATCTTGGGTTTTTTAGAACATATGAATATGACTGGGCGCAACACCTGTCCTCAAATACTACTGAAAGGTTTTGAAGGCAAACCGGAAGCATCTGACACCAATATAAGGCAAACAGGACTGTAATAGACAAACAACGACGTTAGATTGAATTATTTATTCCACTTCCTATATTTTTTTTTGCTTCACCACTTTTTAATTCCCTTTAACGTTCCCTAATCTGTTAAGTGCGGCGTTAATGGATGAAATACTATTGTTGCCCAAATTATGCGGTTTGCATTCGATTGGTTTTTACCGCACAGCGAAACGCCCACCCGCTGAATTCGGCGGAGTGAATCATACGTTACGCGACAAGTTACGTGAAGGCAATCTCGATGTTTATGGTGCAGAGCGGCATGTAATCGCTAATTAATTTTGACGTTATACAACAAACGTGTTTGTTAGCAGTAAATCGCTTCTTACGGTGATACGCAACGCCGCGCCAGATAAGAGCACCCCCATTCATGCAGCAACGTAAACATTCATTGATAACGAGCTATCAGAATTCGCCCAGATTTCTTGGAACATTAAAGCCCACGGGCAGCCGTTCTTAAACGGTCCAGGAAGCGCTTCAGAAAAATGACCGAAGGTTGCTCGCGCCGGAGTTTGTCTAAAGGTCGTTCGCCGTTCATTCATTCGCTTTTTTGGCGTTGCACCAACACTGATAACAGACGATGAATAATTCCGGAAAATGAAATGTGAGCGAATGGTGATAAATGATATCGCGCACGTGGGCAGAGTAAAGGTCGCCTAATTTGGCTCAAATTGAGGTTTTGATGGAGGGAAATGTATGGTATATGAATTGTTGTTTTAGTACTTCCTCAACAGTTATGTTTTCGTAATATTCCTGAAGATTAATTCTGTTATTAGTTCATATTACAGCAAGTTAATAAAGCAAAAATACAACTGCTTGGTGTAGTGGTGTGATAGATTTTTGTGTCATTTTAGAATCAAGCGAAACACAAAGTTTGAATTCCTGTTCCTTGGACAATCATTTTTGAACTGTTTCGTTTCCTTGTGTATGGAGTGTTGCTCCTAATGAACATGCGTGCATCGTGCCCAACATTGTTTATGACTATCAGGTTTTTTGAGTTTTTCATCTCTGACTGTGAAGACTTCGAAAAATTGTATGCTAGTACTGACATTTAAACCTCTTCACCTAGTGCCATAAGACAAAAATCCTTTATATGAAAATTAGAAAAAATCGGATTGATGTTCTATTGACCTCCTAATGTAAGCCTTAATGAAGAGAACTATAGCCGAGATCGAGTTTCTAACGAAGCAGAAACTAGGTATTGGTGTTTTGAGACAAGAATGCGATGGAAAGCTGTGTTATGTCAGCCCGTACCACAGCACTCGGGTAGTAGTCGCAACGTACACGAAAACATCTAGCCGAAAAACGAACTGGTGCTAGCAGCGCCGCCCCAGGAAACGTCTGCCGACGAGGAATGTAGGTTGTGTGCGATAAAATCCAACGAACAGCCAAGCGAATTTCCTGCAGCAATTCCTCGCTAGAAAATGAAAACCAAAAGGCCTCGAGTAGAAATCGGCGCAGGTCAATTACCTTCGCACTTGCCAGACAAAAAGCGGCCTTTCCAAATGCCGCGGAATAATTTCTTTCCGCCGTCAGATTAGGCCGTTCCCACCAGAAGTTCGGATCGCAGACAATGGTCTGCCTCGTGAAAGAGGATTGTGGGGAAAAGCAATTCCTGCTTGATCGAAAGGCGATTTGCGGGGAAATTAGTAAAACTTGAGAAACTGAGGCAGACGCCCACGGAGTGCGACGCGCGTTGCTTCGCCTACAAATTCGAAAGTCGTTGTTGGGCAAATTTGACGAACGCAACTGCCGCAGTATTCTCACATAAATCCATTGGTCCACCAAAGTCGATTTTTAAAAGACGAACTTGAGATTAGCCTCTTCAATTGCGAAATTGTTGGCCAATCAGTCGGAATCGACTATCTGTAATGGATAAGCAAATTATTTCAAAAGGTTTTTGTAATCTGGAATGAGTAACATATCAGAGTGATTTTGACTCTTCTAGATGACTATTTCAAAAATACTCAAGAAATGGTCACCGGATAGGGTTCACCACTGATATTGTAGTCAAGTAACACCAAAGACCTTTTGTGGAACTTGGATTTAAAAAGAATTGGTTACATTAATCTATTTTAATCATATTGATTGAAAACGCCTTAGTTATGTAATTTTAAAAACAAAATATAAAAATAACTCGTATTGTAACTTCAATTGCGTATTCCCATACGGTTCACTGTATTTGTATTTTGGCCAGTTGCCAAATCGATAATCAGTAGTTGGCATAGCTCGCACGATTTCAAATTCGTGAAAACATAGTCATACCCTTTTTTTAGAGGGAATTCTATTTATAAACCACACAAAGGAAGTTTCTTTGGTTGGAAAATTTTATTGTATTTAAACACGCCATTTCACTCCATTTATTTGGGCACTTTGATTGGTATCTGACGTTCCATTTATAAGGAGGTAACCATAATAACAGATTTTTGTGATTTTGGGGTTTTTTTAAATCATAGTACAGACATATTTATAGCTGCACCCTTTCTTGATCGAAAACCCAAAACGCACTGCTTTTACACTGAACAAATTTTATAGAATCTGATAAATGAATAAAAATATCCAAATTTAATTTCATAGATTAGTAGCAAGTTTGTAATCATGAAGATAAATGCTTGGTACAATATTTATCACAATCACAATTTTGTTTGCCTATCTGATCCCATATACACATAATATAGATCTTTTTAGGATGTGAATCAACTGGGCACCACATACTGAAATTTGATTAAATCGTTAACGAATATATTGCAAAAACAATTTCAAATTATTTTATTTTATGATAATGATTTTGATTCCAATCCAAGATGTTTGGTGATCATCATAACTTGATGCGAATTATTTTACCGTTTTATTGGAGAGTCCTACCAGAATGCCAAATTAAATATTTATCGGTAAAAAAATGCAGTATGTGAGTGTAGCAGAATTAAGTCATCTTGACTTGTAGCCTGTCTATTGATTTTACTACGTCATCCGTCAGTTCCTTCCAGCCGTTTATCAATTTAAAAAAAAATCGGTACACATTTATGGTTCTACATTTTCCTACACTAACAAAGTGACAATTTACTTGTTTGTCTTGACTACATTTTTCCTTTTTTTGTAATAAAGCATCCGCTCAACTTGAGGCTAGAATGCTTGCTGCATAAACAATATAGAGGAAGAGATTAAAATCGAATAGTTTCAACTTTCAAAATTTGGAGGATTTTGATTCAATTGAATTTTGTTCTTTAGGCATTAGAGGGTATTTCTTTCATTTTTCATAAATGTCAGTATCATTTCTAATAGTACAGTCTTCTATATCAACATGCTGGGCGTGTTTCCTTTGAACTATAGTTCCCAGTTTATTACAAATATGTGGACTCTTGAACAGAAAAAAAATTGCGCTGCCTCTTGGACGAAGACATTCGTAATTAGAAAATGTTTTTCGGTCGTATTTTATTATTTAGGCCCTAGAAAACTTTTCCCTGTATTCTTCAAAAATTTAGGTTTAGAATAATTTTGCTATATTCATCTAGATGAGTGTGCTGAACATATTTTTTCCATGTTAAAATTTTTAGTTTGGCACAATGGAAAAAATAGCTAAATAATTGATTATAAATCTCGTATAGCTTGCGCAAACATGAAACCTTTCACCAATACTGCTAGTATAAGGTTGTCAATTGCGATAGGTTGGAACTGCGTCATACTAGTTACATACAACTTCGTTTGTTGCAGAAGTATCGTATGTGTTCCATAGATTACTATACCTTCTGATCAAAAGTACTCGGAATTTGTCATTTAAACGAACCGCGCTTGAAATATTGTCAAAATCATTTTTTTTTCTAGGTTGGTACATCTGTCAGTTGTTTACATGTCAGTTTTGAGCGCAATCTGTGAGATAGTTTGTGCGTAATAGTTTTGTAAATAAGTCATTGTTTGGTATGTACTGCGAATTTCACTATGTCGAATTGAGCAAAGTGTCTGCCTGAAATTTTGTGTTTGTAACAAAATATCATGTGCGGAAGCGTTGAAAATGTTAACGGTGCCTACGGGGACTCGACAATGTCGAAAACACAAGCATACGAGTGGTATAAAGGAGTTTGAAGCGGGCCGTACTGTGGTTGATGATTTGCCTCGTTCCGGTCGTCCATCCACCTCTGTAACTGACGAAAACATCGAAAAAGTTAAGAAAATTGTGCTGGAAGATCTTCGTGTGAGCACCAGAGAGATAGATCTTGGTGTCTCGTTCGGATCGGTGCAGAGCGTTATGCACGATGTTTTGGGTTTGAGACGAGTTGAAGCGCGGCTTATGCCGAGAGTGCTGAAGTTTTTGCAGAAACAGCATCGCATTGCTATCGCTAAAGAAATGCTTTCTTTGGGCCAAAATGTTATCGAAGGCATTATTACCGATGACGAGACACGAGTCTATGAATATGACATCGAAACGAACCAACAATCATCGGAATGGCGCTTCTCAGACGAGCTACAACCCAGAAAACCACGACAAAGTCGATCCAAAATCAAGGTTTTGTTGACCGTTTTCTCCGATTGCCGTGGTGTGATCCAATCCGAATTCCCTCCGTCAGGCCAAGCAGTGAATAAGGAGTATTATGTGAGCATATTGAAGCGTTTGAGGGAGAATGTTCGTCGCAAGAGGCCGGAATTGTGGAAAAACAACTCGTGGTTTCTTCACCACGAAAATGCACCGGCTCGCTCACACATCTCATCTTGTACGCGCCTATTTGACCAAAAAAAGTTAATACCGTTTCGCAAGCTCTGTATTCACCCGACATGGCCCCGTGTGACTATTTCCTGTTCCCACGACCTAAGTTACCACTTCGCAGAAAGCGTTTTGAGACGATTGAAGCGATAAGGAGAATTCACAGAATTGGCCTATGTAAAGTATTTTGAAGATTGGAAGAAGCGTTGGAATATGCGTATTGCTTGCCATGGAGATTACTTTGAAGGGAATAAAATAATTGTCGATAAATATTTGAACGTTTTCGTTTTATTGACAAAATCCGGGTACTTTTTGATCGGAAGGTAGATTTCATTTTAATAATAACAAAAAGAAAGAAGGAAGTACGAAAAAAGAGCGTCGCGTCCTGAAATCAACAGCATTGTATAATCGAAGTATGGAAGGTATTGATCTTTTTGTTACGAAAATTCTCTTTAAGGTCTGTTGTGAATTCTTGAATTTTGAATTAAAAAATCAAAAATTTTGATTCGTGGAGAAAAGGACATAGTAACTTAGATAAGCCTATAAAGGGTTTGCTCGACCAAAAGTGAATTTTCAAAAAATGGGGTCGCGTAAAACTTTCCCTTTAGATGGTTTTTATAATTGGGCCGAAGAGTAGTTTACATTCATTTTAAGCGTACTTTCGTACTGACCAATATCATTTTCTGTTTAGAAGTGTATGATATCATACGGTGTTTTTTCTTCTTTACTACAATAAAAAAGCAACAGAGAAATAACCACTTCTTATCGTTTTTTGCGGTGTGATTGCGTGTTATCTTCAATGAAAAAATAAAAGAACAGTCATAGTCATGGAGCAGCCACGTGTCGCTATTTGAGCATTTGCGCCTGTAATTAGGTGGTGTCATTCCCTGGAGGAGTGCCGACTGAAGCCAACTGGGCCGTACGCATTAAATTTATCGACTGCAATGGTGCAGTGACTAAACGCTGGCTAAACGAGGTTTATCCATCGTGGAAGATATAAGTGTAAACACGATGAATCATCCGTTATCATATGTACTTGCGATTAGTGCACGAGCGCTTCGGCGGATTGGGTTGGTTGGTGGATGAATAATTCGCAGCGGCGAATTGCTTCCAGAAAATCGACCGCAGTTGAATAATGCTCCCCTGAAAATCATCGGAAAACTATGCGCGTTCCATCGAACTAGGTATGGTCCGAGTTAAATCGCCGGTAAGGGAAATCGCAACGGTTACTCACGCGCCACTTGCGGCTGCTCGTGACACTTCATGCGTTACGCATTTTCCTAGCAATGGTCGCTCAAGAGCTAACCGCCTGCCTTACTTCATCGAGGTAGCCGAATAGGGAAACCTTGAGTTGCGCAAATTGCGCGCTGCTGACGCAGGATAAGTGGAACCAAAGGATAATGAAAACTGCCCCCAACCGGGCGTTACTCATCCTCCAGGTTCCTACCAGGAAGTCGCGAGCGAATTAGTAATCGAGAAGGCATTTCAAAATAATATCATCGGGAAGGATGTGTAACTATAGAATCACTACGACAGACGGTTTGCGATCACGCCAGGCTTGTAAATGTGGAAAATCGTTTAATATCCGAGATAGCAGAGAGCATTTGCATGTGACCAGCGTTACTCGACGCAATGTTTTATTTAGATCGGTCGCGTGGCTTATATATACACCGAATAATTATAGTCGATCCCAAACTTCTCGGAACTGGCTGATGTGAATCAGGTCCTCCTGCCATAGTGATTCCCGACGGATTATTATGAAAAATGCCTTGTTTATGTGGTCATTCCGTGTTTACACTTCTTATCCCAGAATAAGCGTGATGAGTAGAGGATTAGAAATCATTTTGTAGAATTTCGCTGATGATTAAGCCGGTCCCATCCGCAAGGTTTCCAGTTTGGAGGTTTTCATGCTCGACCCGAGTTGCAAAAAGAGGAAGCAGACGAGGAAATGAATCGATTGCCCTTAACTTTTTGATTTCGTTTCCTCTTCCGCTTCATTGATTACCTTGTTGGTATCTTCGAACCGAGATACGGAGTGCGAGTAGCTAGCCTTCGCATGGCGTTAGACAGGACGATCTAGCGTTGGCTATCTCCGACAGCACGTGAGTGATTCAGGGCAGCGCCGGTGCGTCTGCAACGCGACTTCCATTTCTGGGGTTGCTCAGATGAATCACCGGGGACCTTATTCAAGGAAAAACCTTTCTATCACTTGTCCGGCGCTTAAATCGCAAATCGGTCGCTTATCGCTATCGCTCTATCGGGATCGCAGATGAGGCTATCGGGGTGATTCATGGCTGGATGCGGTGACATACGGCAACAAAGGCTCACGGGTAAACAAAAGCGCAGCGCGTGAAGCCAGGGGATTCGCGTTCGGCCTTCGAGCCGTGGGTGACGCAAGGGCAAGCCTAAATCACCAATGGGCACTTGTGAATGACGCATGGCCCCCACCACCGCAGCGGGTCATTCAAACAGCGCGGTGCGCGACGGTTGTATACCTCGAGCTGCTCGGATGACGGCGTGCTTCAGCGCATGATTTTGTTTTGGTTGTGATCGCGATCAGTTTTGTGTAGTTTGTGATCGAGTGTCTTGCCGTTGAAATGAGGATTAAAAGGCCCAGCTCGTGCTTGGTGCTCCGCTTCATGCCGGTACAGCAGCAGAACCTGACCAGTAAGGCTTCGATACCTTATCTAGAATTTGGCTTTGATTTCATTAATGAAGAACATTAAAGGTTGTTGACAGTCGCAACTAATCCAAATTAACACCCTAATTTCCATTAACGACAATAATGATGGTAATATTAATATTAATAATAGTATAATCAAGCCGCTTGTGCTTGAATACTTTGCAATTTAATTAGAGGAGCCACTGGCCTCACTATCCCCTTCTGCTTGACTAATTTCCAATTACGTCTTGGCGTCCGCGCAAGTGATCCATTTTTATTGAAATTTAAAACTGCTCTGATTCATGTATATCTCATTGGTTGCTGATTAATTGTGTATGTGCTGCTAGATATGCGTCAGTGGGCCCAAGGTTACTCGGTGCGCTTCCAAAACAAACAGTCCCATTAAACGGTTTAGCCCCAATTCATCGTGGTAGCCGATATAGCGAGATGAAGGACGATTTAATGATAGAAATTGGGCGCGACTATATTTATATTCCGCGAGTCTACTCGAGTGGTAGCGTAGATCATATTTGGAAAGTAGGGTATGGCACCGAGTCTAATTGGCGCATTTGAAATTTGCATTAATTTATTAATTAATTGCGCGTTATGCAACGGTGCATTGCGGTTATGAAGGTACTCGTTCTCCACTTCGGCTCCACCACGAGGAAAGTAACGCAGAGACTTCGTGGTGGCCCGGCAACCTCGAGAGCGGTTTCGTCTTGACCTATCGTTGAAGTTTCCAAAGTTCGGGTCGTCTCTCTCGAGTTATAGCTATGGCGAATGTCGGTTAGTCTGCGAGAAGAGCGGCATCTGTTTTGCTGTCGATTGTAGTGGACGCATTTACGCGAGCAGAGCGGCGTGGGCAACTGATGAATCATTTGCTTCCAGGAGGTCACCGGGAGTTCCATCGCAAGCACAAGGACCTGTGCGAGGACACGCTGGTGTCCGGCTTGACGTCTCGCGGGCTTCCCTCGTCCGCGTCTTGCCCGGCCTTGGCAGACATCGACTCGCACCCCGCGTCGCGCGTCCTGCCCTTCCTGTACCTGGGCAATAGCCGAGACGCGGCCGACCTCTCCTGCCTGCAGGACCTAGGCACCACCTGCGTGCTCAACGTCACCTCCCAGCTCCCGGGCTACCACGAAGAGTGCGGCATCACCTACAAGCAAATCCCCGCCACGGACTCTGGACAGCAAAATCTCAAGCAGTATTTTGAGGAAGCCTTCGAATTCATTGGTAAGCCTCTGACTCACTCGCGCGGCATTTAGGTTTCTGTGGCCGGAAAGCTTATTATTCAAACTCGCTTAGCATAACGCGAAATTTTGCATTTTGATCGGGATGGCCAGGCGCCAGCGGACGCGGTTCTTCTCGGCACTTATCAGGCACCGCAAAGAGCGGGGAAAACCTAATTACTGGCAATCCTTTGATGATTACTAGGTTCTCGGAATGTAAAATGATCTAACACGTTGCTTTTTGTTTCGTAACTTCGTTCAAACCTTCCAATAAAAATCTACCAAAGCGACATATGTAAAGAGATATCCATCCTTTTTTTCTTTTGGCGTTCCACCATATCCTGAACTATTTTTCATTTTGTTTGAAACTTCCTATTCAAAAAATTTCTCAGAACAAACTATTTATGACGGTTTGTGTGAAGACGAACCCAACTTGTGCTGTTCTCACTTGTCTATATTAATCAAATCATCATTTCCATTATTTTGTTCTCGGGTCGTAACTAGACCACTCAGATTGTTGGTGCCACCATAAAGTGTAAACAAACTAGCAGCCAAGGCGTTGAAGTTATTTGCATTCAAATATAAGCAGTCCATCATCTAAAAGAGACTCGAGGCGACACGATTCGACAGATTTCGAAATGCGCGTTTAAATAGGTCGGATCGTTTTAAAAGTCTGTGGGGAAGTTGGAAGTAAATTGCTTGTATTAATATTTTGATCGCAGTTGCAAACAAAATAAGTTGTTTACAGCCGTTGCGGTGCTAGGCTGCAGTCTATCCGTTAAACAATATTTGCTCTGGAGATTACACTAAACGAAAAAACACTAGAAAACGAATGCATTGCGTAAGGCCATTGGTTATCTTTTTTTCATCTATTAAGGAGGTAGTTAGGAAATTGTCTTCTCGAGAGGAAGGAGATGATACTAAGCTAAAAATCATCCTCATTCACGAGTGTGTACCAAGTCGGATTTGTATGCAAGGTGAAAGTAGATGTGCGTTAGACAAATAGAAACGCACGCCATATGCGAATGCATTTACGCTATGTGGATGTTAAGATATGTTATTAAGAGTCGGAATTTGCAGATGAGGGTGGTTGATCCTGTTTCATTAGGCCGATGGCTCTCCGAGCACGGAATTCCGTTTGTTTTGATGTCTTCAGACGCGACGCGCGCGTGTTAGTTTCGGCGTAAGCGCGCAGCTTTCTCTGTCGGGGAAGGTTGCAAAACAGGAACAGTTTTTAAATCGCGGATCGGCGTCCTCGCGGAGATCGGAAAGAAAGCGCGCTGCTGGCATGTAACCTGCTGATGAATGGTCGGCCGCGTTTAGTCTACAAGGGTTTGGCGGGGTAACGGCCTTGTCAACAGTTTTGAGTCAGCAAGCATTACTCATCGTACTCATTGTTTCTGAGGGCCGTTGCCCGCCGATCCCGTGACTCATGCAGCTGTATCCCGTTTATGCGTCAACCATATGCACATTGCAGCGGGTTAGGTGCCCTAACGCTCTCCCATTGTGTACCTCAACGGACATCGAGATTCAATTGATAATAGAGCATGGGATTGAAATCACACTATGAATTAGCGCTGCAGCGAGGGAACTAATCATAATACAATTTTGAGTCATCGGGGGCTGCGGGCTATTTATACTACAAGCTGGGGTGTTTCGGGATAAGTGTACTAAACGACCATTGATCCTCCCCTTTCAATTAAAGATAACTTTAGTCATCAAACAAGCCATTAGAATAATTTGATGGACTATTAATGTTTTCATCTGGAAAACTGTGGATTTAACTGAAAGAATCCAGAAGTGCTCGTCTAGCACATCGAGACCTATTTATCCGCGGCTTTCCTATTATCTAATCTGTATTGATTTTTATGGTATACATTAGCTCACGATGGTGAGTCAGGTGCTTGCGCAACTCATTTACACAGTTTATGGTTAAGTATTTTCTAGTTCTGTCTCTGAATAGCAATCTTCGGTTACACGCTATTCTCCTTCAAGGAACAATGTAATGACGAACGTTGCAAAATCTAGGATCGATAGTAATTGCTTTCTTGGCTTGACGCAACAGTAAGGTTTTCTCGTTGCTTTTCCTTTCATCAAATAATTGCTCGGGCGAGTGTAATGACCCTTTAGAAATAAAAAATACTAAAAAGGTATGCGAAAATAGCTGCCGGGACTCGATAAACTACAAATTCTCAAACAGAGGGATAATGGGGTGTGCGTCAGAAACAGATTTAGACTAGGGTGAGTCACGTCCGTCCTTCCCCATGCGCCTGTTGCATGCTGCATGGCGATAAATATATTGGACTGGTTTCCTTCACGTGCCTGCATACGCGAGCAGCTGGAATTCTGGTCTAGCTCGCCAGAAAAATGCACCTTTGCCAAGCGCTTATGCAACTCAAAATGCTGCGCGTGCCGGTCGGTTATGCAACTTTGCGTATAGGCCGGCGCGGTCTGCAGACAGGAAGGAACGGTCCTTCGTATGCATTGCAAATGCGCATTATTGCGTAATGGTCGTAATTGTATTATGTAGGCCGCGGGCTATTATCAAAAACTATTTACGTTTATTGGTCAATGGGATAATCAGAACGTAGGGTTAACTTTAATTTCCTACTTCAACTGCCTTTTTATTTCAGAGGAAGCCAGGAAAAAAGGTGCCCGAGTATTAGTACACTGCCAAGCCGGCGTGTCTCGGAGCGCGACCATCGCAATTGCATATATAATGAAATATAAACAATTATCGATGGTAGAAGCGTACAAGATGGTGAAGGCGGTGAGGCCCATAATTTCCCCGAACCTGAATTTCATGGGCCAGCTGCTGGAGTTAGAGCAGAGCCTGAGAAACGGAGATGCGGACTGTAAAACGCCTTGCCACCCGTACCGTTGGAGCCAGCAACCAAATGACGAAGTATCGCAAGGATGCAGTGTTTAGTCTCCCAAATGTAGACAATACGGGTAGCACTGGATTTTGCAGTGCCTTGTGAGACGTATTTTTAGTCAACTCGCCATCGGATTTAATTCTAGTCGCATATTTGGGATTAAGGCTGTGTAACCAGAAAAGATATTCGTTGTAGATATAGACAGTACTTCTATTGCTTCGATTGTACTGTACCGGAAATTGGAATTCTTCATTTTAAGTTAATATGAGGACGAGTAAAAGTTTATTTATTGTAATACAATGCAGCTATTTATCTATGGTCTGACATGCTTTTCATTATTGGCTGCACAGACTTATCGATGAAATTGGCAAATGGCAGGCAGCCACTTATTTAAGTATTAATTTAATGTTTTCGTTTATGTACTAAGTATATCTATATACATATAATTTTGCATAGTGTTTTTATTATTATTTTGCCAAATGAATTACTTAACTAGGGTGGGCAGCATAATATGATCCGCACGAGAAGGCTAGATGCCGAGGTTTGAGTGTACGTTTTGTGTTCGTTTTACAACCTGAGTTGGTTTTAATTTAAAATAGAAACCTTAATGTTGCCATATGTAATATAATGTAGCTCATAAGAAAGTATTATAGTATGTTTTGAGAAATGTTATTGTGTTGTACCAAGGTTTGAGTTGATAATTGTCCAGGAGTGAAAAGTCATCTGTATTTATTTATCCAGGGTCGTTGCATCTTTACATTGTGATTTTTTTTAGTAGGTTAAGGTATGTGTAGTGTGGTGGTAATGAGTACATAAAGTGTTGCAACCTCCTAAATGAAGTCTTGTATCACCAATTAGCGGCAAGGGTTGTCACCTTATGACTTGCTATATGTAAAAATGTAGAGTAGCGACGCTATCGCATTAACAAAATTATTTACAAACTTGTGCCTTCTTATTTCATAACGAGAATACTTTAATTTATTGTACAGCCAGTTCAGACCGTATTCTACATCTAGAATTATGGGACAGAATTTCACGACTTCATCACCCATAAAAACGTGGCACAGAAACAATGCAAAACTGAACTAGTAATGTTTGAACTGGCTTTATGTGTAATGACTGAATGAATCATGGAATTGTACATAATGTGAACATTGTTCTGTTTATCAATTGTACTAATAAATATATAAATTATGACTATCACTGTTTAGTACACCTTCTAGGTTTCCAGGTTATTCCTGGGATCTGATGTGGCTGGGTAACTGACCGGCACTGTAAATGGTTTATATTTATAACGCTAATGAGATTAATTATACGGTTTTGTAGTCTAATTGATGATATTCTTAATGGCTACGGTTCTTTCACATCAAATAAAACCATTAATAAGAAGCAGTCTACAGTGTGCGCTGGCGTGTGGATACAGAACACTTCTTCATTCACAACACATAATTTTATCAGTCTACAAAAATAATATTAATAATTTCATTTTAAAGTTACCTGTTATAATTTTTACAACAATTGTCAAAATAAGTTTCCATCAGAATAGTGCAAGTAAATAGTCATTTTTGCCATAGAGGTTTGATTTGAAAATCCAACATTAGATGATTAGAACATAGTCATGAAACCAAATACATTTGACTACCAGAAAAACAAATTTCATTTTCAAAACAAGAGACGAGTCATAGTCGTAGTTTGATCAGTTTAACTTAAAGTAGTACAATTTTGTCAATCATCAAAATACTCTATGAAAAAACTGTTGTTAATAATTTATGTGAATGGATTTAGTAAGAATATAATAAGAAATTGCCATGAACATCTAAAAATTACTTCAAACTTGGGAACCCAACAATAGATATATAATTCTAATTACCTAGTTATGTATTGCAAATAGTAAAAAATGTAGCATGGTGTGAAATTTTTATGTACTGCTAAGGTGTTGTTACTATTAGTTTTTCTAATTTTTATTTTCATGTAGTAGGAAATCTAACAGTGAAAAGAAATATCTAGTCATTTGATAACATATAAATTTATCCTAGAAGAAAATAAACAATACAGAATCTGTCCAAGGTTATTTTATTTCAGATTTGAGGAATAAAATTTGTTTGATGCACCCTTCTCTCTTTTTCTCTTTCTACACATGCATCCGGCCCATATAGAGAGAGAAACATTTATTATCGTTATAGATGATTAGATGCAGTAAATATATAAATTTAACTACAAAAGAGTATATAATCGTTTTTTTATGAACTAAACTTCATAACTCAATTGAGTTTTTTATATCAGTTTTATTTCTGATACCAACACTATTGGGTTGTAATATAATGCTCACGTTGTGATCTACACATATAATAAAAAATGTGATAATTATTGGAGGAACTGATCGGAAAAGCCCTAAAAATAGGGTTTATGACATCAGTAGGCCAATAAAAATAATTAAAAAATCAGTTCGTTTAAATCTTATGGTCCTTAATAAAGATCAAAATCTCCTAGTAAGTAGTGTCGGAAGAGGGTTTAACTCTTTTTCTTTCTAGTGAGACAAACTTCAAGAACAGATTACACGCATAATAAACAAATTTAGATGATCATTTACTTTAGAAAACACGTAACTATTATCACCATATCAGATGCAAAAGGAATCATAGTAATAGTAATACTGATAAACTGCTGAATTCACAAGTCCACTAAAGGAAAAAGAAATTATTTAACTATGAAGTACTGAAAAATTAATAATAAATACGACGTTCGAGAGCAACTTGGTTTTACTGAAAGCCGTATTATACTGGTAAAATTAAGATTATCAGTACAATACTAGCATGAAAATCAGAAAATGTTAAAGGGTTTACAAAACCTTCAAAAATGGATTGCATTACAACATATCAGTTGTTTAAAGGATCCATGGGGATGTGGCTTGTTACCAAAAAAATATTGAAAAATGTACATTTGAAACTAAACCTTTTAGAATTTTATACAGAAAGATAAAGGTGGATTTGGAAGAATTATTTCCTACCTACATGAAAAAATAAGAAAAAAAAATTAGGATTAGATAGAACATGGTTCGTTTGGGATAAGTATTGCCGCCTTAAAAACAAATTGGATAACTCTCAGGTTGTTTGGCCATATTTAGAACTACAATCACCGACTTCATTACCATGATTGTAGGTTCTTGAATTCAGCTGCAGTAGATGTTGGATGGACAATTAGATTACTTTATGTCATCTTATGACTACATAGATTATATATCATAGATGACTAGGTTTCTGTATCTTTGATAAACTTCGTGACTGTAGATAAGTTGGTATCTTAAAGAAATGGTGTTCTTTATAAATGATAAAGCGTCAAAGATATTTTTAGATATATAATTCTGGAGCATTAAAATTTGTAGTATAGCTCCAATTTTACTATTGACCAAGATAAATCTGTGTAAATGTGTTTATATTGTTCGCTGCTGCATTTAGATGAATTTATAAGATTAACTTTTGTCTGCGATTACTCGTTTTGTATTATTAGTTTATAATAATGGAGCTTTGCACCCTATGAGGAAGTATTGTCTACAAACTAAAAGGTCGAAGTTCCTATAAGTTCATCTTTTATTGCCGGTTGTGGTTGTTTCTAATATGGACGAATGTGGTAAGCATAGTACTTTAAACAACTATAGTATTACCCCTTGTTCAAATTGAACGCGCGCATCACTTATTTTTAGCAAATAAATGGGCCACCTGCCAAGTATCTGAGATCAAAATCAGATTACCTCCATGATGAAGATTCTGACTGATCACAAGTCATCTTGAGGGCGAATTTGTTTTAAATAGAGAACAGAATTTTAATATTCTCTGAATGAATCTCGATTCTCCGCTTGTTACACCAATCTCAAATATTGTCCAGCGGTTCTTAAATACAGTTGGATGAAGTTTAACAGAAGTACTGTATTGGACACGATGGAGGATGTTAGTTTTCTAGTTGTAGAAAATGAAGATGCAAGAAAAGCAGAATTAGCAGACAGTAAACTTGATTTAGTAGATAAAAAAGACTGAGCAATATTGACCATAAAATAGAAGCTGAAGCTATCCAGTATCCAAACCTTTTTTCTTCAATAAGCCGTTCGTATTTTTTAAGGAACTGGTGAAAGGTAAAGGGACAAGAATTGAATCAAACTGATTGTAGATATTTGTTTCTTTATTCTTTATAGTGGACAGTTTGGTGCAGTTAGATTTTCAAAAGCAAAGGAAGGCTTCAGAATATTAGTAATGCAAATTAGCTTTCTAGATAGGTCTAGGACTTTCGACAGCTTAGGAAGATGGATTTAGAAGTTTCTGAGACATTTGCTCGTCTTATATAGAGATTGTTGTAGTTTAAATTGGCAAGGTCCCAAAAATTTCCTAAACTTAGCAAATGATTAGAAAACCACATACTAGTAAATTTTAGTTTGTAGTTTCCAGGCAGTATTTTAATGTTTTGCAAGGACGATCTTCAGTTCAACAACTATTTAGTATTTTTGTTGGTCTTGATGGATTTCCTTTTTTATTTCTGAGGGCAGATTTTTTCCATTTTTCGTATTGATACACCTAGTGGAGAATTTGAAACTTCACGAAATATTTTAATAAGTTGTGGATTTATGAATATTACACGCTTTTTACTTAAAGACGTTTACCACAAATACTATTTGGGAAATTGGTTGAGTCCTTGGCTTATTAGTATTCAAAGATTTCTTAACTTTCATTTTATACTTAAAAAAAGTTGCATAATAATTTCCTCCACATAATTACATCTTCTTTTTAAACATATCTCTCTAGTTTGACTTGTCAGATTCTTTTCTCTATTCTATGTGGCCTGGCCATTTTTTACACATTATGCTAAAAGATCAATTTTTAAATTCTAAAGATAAACAACGTTATTACAAAATATTTTACTATGAATAGATCACAGTTTTAATAATTGGTAAATACTAGGTCTCGTCAAAAACAATACCGCATATCCCATAATTATCTTTTTTGTTATTTCATAAATCAATTTTTTTAAGCTTTGGTTTAAGAATTCAAAATCTTGATCTTTTTGTCTTCTAATTAGCAAATAGTCATGTTAAATGCATTAGCCACTGTTATGAATCATTTATTTGTATCTAAATAGAAAATCAGAAGAAATGTGCATGACTAATCGTTGCATGATTCATATTTTCCATTTGTCAGCGAAACTTTGATTTTGGTTTAATCATTCATGATATCATCAAGATAAATATTCCAAAGTGCTATCCTGTACCCATGTTTCATTTTATCAATAAGTAGTTGTCAGCAAACAGCACCTCCTATTTTAATGTTTTTTCTTCTCATTGCAATCCCAGAGAAATTTAATTTAATAGCACCCGAGTTACTTTCTTTATTATAAATAAATATTTGAAGGAAACTTGTAAAATTTCTTGTGACTGAAAAAGTAATCTGAAGGCACCCCATAATAATTAAGAATGCTTAGATTTCACGCCCTGTCCTTTGCATATCATCAAAGCCATTTGATAATCCATCTATCGTGTTCCTCAAGCATTCTTAAATTAAAGTTCAGCATTTTTATAAAGCTTAATGCTTAATGAAAAATTTACCAATGCTTATCACGTCTCAGGTGGTAATAAGCACGGCCTGCAAACTGAGAGGTTAAGGCTCTCCTAGGTTTGCCTTTTCTGCCCGGTCGTCGCGCACCATCTCTGATGCGGGGCGATGTGGCAAGCACGGAGCCTTAGACGACCGCCATTCTTACTCCTTGCTCAAGCGAGCACAGGTACACAATCATTTATAGTGACTGAATAGACCACCCGCCGGGCATCAAAGAGCTCCGCGAATGGAACCCGGGTCCGTCAGCATCGCAGACCGCCCCTCAACCACTTGAATCTCTTAGGTGGTAGATAATTTAAAAACGTCCAAATCTTTTAACAGGCATGGTATTTATCTTCAATGTTTATCCCACTATTAATTGTACAACTTATGAGAATATGAATTGAACTTATAGAAACTCAAGGCAAATTTGCCACCAATTGTTACGTGAAATAGAGACCTTTCACAAAATTGGAGTGCTTAGCGATTCCAAAACTTCTAATAAGCATTTTGAACATATTCTACAGGTCGAATTCTATGTTCAGGTGTAACTGAAGGACTACTAACCAAAATCCAAGACTTTTCTACTTCAAAAAATTTCTGCACATAATGAATTTTCATTCAACTAAATGTACGTTTTTTAAATTGGAAAGAGACATACTGCAAAGTACAGAGCTATATACCTTGGAGTCATCATAGAATGTACGGGTATTGGATCAATAAATCTATAGTGACTAGTTGGGCATAATAACTGTGTGGAGAACCAGTTAAAACTTTACAAGACTAATATAACGTGGTTTATGTATTAAAAATAATTCAGACGCTGCAACCAAACCTTTTAAGAAACTTCGAGTAATTCAAAAATAGTCAATTTTGATCTATGTAAGGGTAATGTGTTTTAGACGAAGAACTATGCCACTGGTTAAGATTTTTAAATTTACTGTGTAGATGCTGGAATAACAAGTTTACTAGTTTATTATAATGTAACTGTAATAAAATGATTAATCAAATAGAATTCTCAATTCCTTCTTATCTACTTGCTCGATTTCATCAGAATGATCGGTTAACTACAAGCATATATTGTATTTCAATGTAAACTTTTAATTTCACATAAATTTCAAATTGGTATTTCAGAGATTCTTCTAAACCTCTCTCCTTTTCTTTTCCTACCGGGTATAGCATTCTCCACTAATCATTTGTATTAAGTACCTACTATTGAGATCCAACTTGGTTAGTGGTTCTTGGTAATTTCTAATTATTTTCAAAACTCACTATTTTAAAGAATATGGGAAAGTATTCTTCCAAATTATATTATCATCGCCTGTATCAATCCAGTTTGCATGTAAGTCTTTTTCAATGAATGCTATTCTTATATATTTTGCTTTTCTGTATGTAATTAAAGTTGGCCACCCTTTTACTGTTGTCTGACCATCTTATAGGGGTCTTCCTCTAAATCTTTTTCCTTGTCCAAGTCTCTACTACACTACCTTTTTTGTTCATCTATCGTCTTCCAACCTCGCCATATGGCCATATATGCGTGTATGAAAATTTTATGATTTAACCACCATCTTTAATTTTCTTTGCAGGGTATTTTATCCATAACCTTTTATTCTTTTTAAAAGTTGTTTTATACTATTTTTTTGCTGAAGTCAAGTATACCTTTTTTAATCCATTTGCTAAAATTTTGCATTCGTACTTACTAGATGTTCAGACTTTTGTCTTAATTTTCTACTACATCTACCATTTAGTCATGTGACCTTATGAATACATGTCTTGGTGCCACCATATTTAAAGTGACATAATGGCCGCTATGTGTAACAAAAGTACAAAAACCTCCATGGTACTAAGTAGATTTCATAATTGTATTATATTGGAACTCGGATGATTATACACATATTGCTGTGTGTAGAAATATGAATTAGCAAATCATCATGAAAAATACAATTATAAATGTCTGAAAAATTTCGATAATATAACTCTTATTGGATCAATACAAACCTTTTAGATGATTTGGTAATTAATGGTACCTCACTGATAGAGTTCTTTTCCAAAAGTATACATAAAATTAAGCTGGAGACAGGTTAAATTAAACTGATTTCATATTTCAAAAGATATTGATCATTCCAAAACAGCCTTGAGCTGTCCATAGCAATTTCTTTTAGAAATGTATCTTTTTATGCTGATATTGCTATTGTTATACTTGAGAATTTACTTAAACGTTTGCATAGATGTTCCATAGGAACTAGTTTTTGGCAAATAAATCAACTAAAGGGATCTGTTTCTCAGTTTGTTTAAATTCAGTTGTAGTTATCATCACTGTACCCACATTATTTGAATGATTCATCTTAACAATGCAGATTATGGCTCTTGATTTTATCTTTGATTTCCAGTCTTAACTCACAAGCTTTCATATCATTTTAGTAGCGGCTTGCAATAACTTATTGAAACAGAATTCCCTTGAATATTTCTGCACCAATGATTTGCAAGTAACCTAGAAAGTTTATCCAGAAGGTAACGCAAAGATTAAGAGTGAAAATGTAAACAAAGCAAAATGTTCGTAACAATTAGCTAGAATCAGAAATAAGACATTGTGTTGTTCTACAGGGTGGAGAAATGGGTACAAAAAATAGCACCATACAAATTTATAACATCAGAGGGGATTATTGGCAATCATGGATGTAGTGCATGGTTAATGCTTATAGTGGTAGAATAAATAAAAACCCATATTCTAATTATAGTTGAACCTGTAACAAAAAAAAACTACAAGGAATAGAAACTCCGGCTAAAAATATATGACCTTGAATCTTCAAAATTTTTTAGTAGCTTAGCGGTCATGACTGACAAACATTTAGGAGATGGGATAAAAAACTTCAAATACTTCTATGGCATATCGGTTTTTGATAATGATAAAAATTAGATAATGCTAAAATTTTTGAATAAATACTTTTTTCATCCTTTGCTTTGTCCGACTATGCAGTTAAAAGTTATTTCTTCTTTTGAATAAACAGTATTATTTGAAAACTTGTCAATTCTCTTTATATTAAATTAATTGTATTTATAGATTTTACATTAATTTTGTCACAAAACTGCTGATATTTAACATTCGAATTATTTACTGCAGAAGCAAGAATGCAGATCCAAGAATTAGGTCTTGTCTTTCATAAAAATAACCAGGCCAGATTTTTTGTAATTCTGTGTGTGTGTGTTTATGCATGTATATATATATATATATATATATATATATATATATATATATAAAACAACTTAGTTCATGGGATGAACCGGGTCTATTTTGGGAAAATTCTCGATGTTTCGGCATCGGTTTTGATGCCATTTTCAAGAGGTTAGCTCTTCACTCGAGGTCTCAATCTGCCTATTCCCCAAGGAGAGCTATGAATCTTTGAATAAGACTGACCTTTCGTGTGACCTGCTTGATCTTTTATAGGGCTGGAAGTGAAAGTTTGTTTGGCGGGAGATGCGTTGGGTTGGGGAAAGTTTGTAGGATTATTGAGTAATTGGCGGTGTGGGGTAATAAGGGATTTCCATAAGACAGGTAAACGTTGGCTGATGATTAATAGTCAGAGTTGATGAGACCATTTTATTAGATTGAATTGCCATATGTAATCAGTATAAATCTTAACTAATCATAAAGTGATACACTCATTTCTTCAACATCACATTTCTACATACCCATAAGGATGTAAGGATTGCTTTAATTTCTTAACAATAGCATTTCACAATATTATATTTCGCTAAGTATTAACACATTAACACAGTAACTCACTCAGTTCAAATAAATTTTTGGCCTCTATACACGATTGTCCTTTCTTCTTTAGTTGTTTCTTAATAGCCTTCTGATCTAAACCCCTAAATAATTTTGTATCCCAATTTTTGCAAACTCGTTAGATATTTTTTTGTTCTGTTGTAGCAATTAAATATTCTGAAGGTGGAAAATAATCATCTAGTACTATTCGAGAATTTTTTGTAAATAACAGATAGTTTAGACCAGGGTTGCTACTGTGGTCAAATGATTAAGAGAGAACAATCCTTTAGCCAGGCCCAATACATGCAAGTTCAAACCCCACTAAATGTATCGATGCCTGTGATTTCTTAGATTTAACATGTTGACTGCTGTATGAATCACATACAATTTAAACTGGATTTATTCAGTGTTTGAACAAAGACTGAGAGACCTGCAATTCGTATATGAATGAAATGGTTATAGGTTTATATAGTTAGTGCAGTAAAATTTCAAGTACATAGTTCTATGGGTTTTATAGGAATTTTGTTTTTATCTGGTTTAGGTTACATTTTAAGGGTACTAATATTGATAAAACAATGGTGCTAAATTTTTACTTGTCATTACAAATTTGTCAAATTATAAATTTTTCTATTAAGAAATTAAAAAGCTAATAAATAAGAAATAACAAACGCTAGACATAATAGATATAAGAAAACAAGTAAGTGGAATTATTACCAAACAATAAATAAGTACGGGCGTGGAACTTCGGTTCCACAGATGTCGGGACTTCTATACATAAACAAAAATTTGCAGCCACTTTCGGTCAAACCGGTTTCGAAACTTTCTGATCAGACTGATTTTTTTTTTATAAGGAATGACATTGGAAGCTGGGTGCACTAAAAACCCTTATTGCATTGTTGTAGGACATCCCACCTTACCAGCTTGCGGATGTGAACCCGGTAGCCCATAGGCTTTCGAATGATACCCCCCTTATGTCTTTAGGTTCAGTAGTTTTCAAGTTGAAAGTCGCGATGGATGAACAGACAGACGTCCACACCGATTTGACAAGGTTTCCCTTTCAGGTATAGAAGCCTAAAAGGTACAATTAAGCCTAATAGTAAAACAGCAAAACTAACATTTTTTGCATTGAACATATTTCCACAGAGTTTTGCTGGCCTAGATATTGCATATTTTCTATTACGTTCCTGGGCTACCTTTTTGTTGTAAATCGTACATCTTCTCCTATTACTAGTATTAATCTCTTCTGAAATATGTTTTCCTTGTCTGAAATCGAAATGATATTACTTTCCTAGGTTATATATCAAAATTTGATGGAGATCGCGGGCTTTCAAGTATCACAGTTAAGAAATAAAACAAGATGAATTTTTGAATCAACCTAGTCATAACTCTTTTGAGATTATTACACTTTATGATGCTGTTTTTATCAATAACTCACTTGTATACTTTACCATAGCAGAACCTAAAAGAATTTCAATTGCAAGTAAGATTTCACACTTCTTCGAAGACCAAAAGCTTATGCTTTATGATTTATCCGAACAGGTAAAGTTTATACTTTACCTTTTGCTTTTGTTATATTCTGTATCTTTCAACTTTTGTATTTTATTGCCATTTCTTGCTGTAACAGATTTTTGTTGATAACATAAGCACATCACGTTTATAATTTTATTACAACCACTCTTACGTTACTTTCTTTACCAGTTATTTCAGCCTTTTTCAATTTCTTCTGGGCAACATCTTGTGTCTACAATTTTTTCTCAAAGTACTTACAAGCTATATTCGTCTATTCAAAAGTTTTTGTGCTAATTCAATGGTGGTATAACAATTACCCACATACATTGTGCGCCCACAGTAAAAAGTAGATTCTCATAAAGACCTATAGCGATTGAAGTTGGAACACTATTAACGGTATTGATCTTTTTTGCTTCACAGTATGTCTTGAAATCATATATATTTTATGTCAAATTTGTGTTGTTTATTCTTGGTATACTGATAAAAGGTAAGTTTACCTCTGAAAGGATTTTATCTATGCAAATATTGTTCGAAGCTAATTTATTCTGGAAATATTTCCACCCTTAGTGGCTGTGAAGTGCCAGATACTAGGAAGTTCGAACTAACTTGTTTGATTTCTATAGAATAGCGGACATGTTATTCGACCAATAAAATCTGCACAATACAAAATCAAGTTTATAGATCCAAAAATATTTTCATTCTATTAGGATTTGTTCCTTGTGCCATCTTTGCTCTTGTTAAAAATGTTTTACCGAATTTTTGAAGAGCCTATTTGTTAGTTTTTTGCACCATTAGTTCCAGCAATACTTCATCAGCAACCATAAAAAAGTCTACAGATTGTTTATCATGCATTTCTTCAATAACGATTTTATTTCAAAATTATTATCCACAAACTCAAAATGTTTTAAATTATCATCTGTAATGTCATTCCACTGTAGGTCAGTTGAATTCACATTTCATCTGAGGAAGAATCACTAGTCTAATGCAAATTTCTTATAGCACCATCATTTGTTTTATTAAATTAACATCAGTCGACTGAAACTTACTAGAAGCAGAAACTTCAGTATTACCAGTTTATTCTCATTTTAACAATGAGACAATCAGAACTTGAAGACAGAACTAAGATGATTTTCATTGTAGCTTCATTAAGGCATCTGAAAGACGCTGCTCTTTTTTGTATTCCCTCGTATTATGATCATTTATAACAATATTTATTACTAGTATGAATATATTCCACTGGGAAAAACACTGAATGCATATAACTGTTCGTACGTGTTATAGATATGCAAGTTTAGACCTGCGTGATGTGCAAGTCACGTGTGCACCGCTCAGCTCAGACGGTAAAGAAGTTTTCAGGCTGTGTGACGCACACATGATTGGCACTTGACAAATATATTTAATTGCATACAATAGATAAAAAATTATAATGTATGATTATTTTACGTTACTTTCAGCAAATTACAAAAATCCAAGACGTTGGCCCAGAGATCACAAATTTTTTTAACATTACGACGGTCAATATGTTAAATTGCATGTTGCATAGTCTGAATATGAAATGTCATTATTTGGCCCACGACTAAAATTTTTTTCCACATTTTAATTACTCTTTTATTCTGAATCTTCTTTGATTTCTATGTTATGATAGTACCTGGTCTCTTGCAAAAAATTTCAAATAACTAATTCTAATGCAATTGTAATTTTATGATGGATGTAACTACCTCAAAAGAAAAATAAAATAAATAAATAACTTACGTAATATCACTACCTGTGCAATCCAAATAAATCCTAAATGAATGTTCCATTCCTGGTGTAAGAGGCGAACCAGCAAGCATTCATTATTGCTCAAGCGTTTGGATCCTGTCAGTGTAGCTAGAGGTTAAAATGAGTTTACTTCCTACTTGTTCAATTTCCAGCCATTCACACCATGTCAAAATCTTGCCACAACACAAACAACCATTTCAAGAATAAACTTTTAATTAATTTTATGTTTGATACATTGTATAAATCTTCTATTTTAATTGTATATAGGAAAAATGATGTACTAAAAACGTAAAGGCAGCTAAGTATTTCTAAACTAGCATGGTTCAAATCCGGTTTACGAGCAACAATTAGCAAAACTCGTTATCAACTTATCAAAATATTAAGTACATTATGACTTAAAGGGGCATTGTAGCTGATGTTAGAATTGTTCGAGTGGCGCTGAGTCCTAGTTTAGAGATAATTAGCTCCGAGAAATAACATTTATAAATAACTGATTTCAAGCTACATTTGCAGATATTTTTTCATAATCTGGTGATTACTTTGCGGAGACGATCCCAAGCTAAGTAACTCTTTAAGATTATAGACTAACTAAAATGCTTATACCATAGTCACAACAAGAAAACTAAGAAACTTTACAATAAACAAAAAATCTAGAACTAAAACATTATAGTGCATTCTGGATAACCCCATCACAAAGAAGTATGCATTTTTTAAAATTTTATGAAGGAGTTACGATGCAGTACAATCACATAACAATCTCTTGTTGGAATCCTATTAAGGTACATACACCTAACCAGTAAACCCCATTGGTTGAAAGTACATAGCACACTTTCGTCACATATTCAACAAAAACAATAGGCTGGTTAAATTACATTTTACTGGTTATGATCAGAAATCTGCGTATAATCAATAAATACATAAACAAAAATATCTTGATTGTTTGCGTGATGTAATAGGCCTCAGTAAAATAAAAACCGCTATTCATTCATAATTACAAAATATATATAGGCATGCAGAATATCATATAACAGTAGAAAGTTACTTCTTATCACAAAGATTCATTATTCCTCTTCATTGGAAGCTAAAACTTGTTCAGTATGTGTATATATAGTGCAATATAATGGAAGCTGAATAAAAATGCACTTGTAAAAAGATATAGATGTGTATCACAAGTTTTAAAAAAGTAGTACAGTCTCAATACAATACGGTGTCTTTGTAACCTGCATTAAAGTTCATTACAAAATCCAATTGCAGATTATGAAAAATTCTGTTTTATAGTGAACTAAATTATTGTAACTCCTGATATGAAACATATAAATTACTTAACCAACAACTAAATTATATACAGTAGTATAAAAGTTGATGACTCACCATTCAGCATCACCATTGGCTTTTTGAAAAACGTAGTCTTCGCCATTAAGATTCATTATTCCATCTTTAAGATGGAATTTCCACCTATTGCGACTTCTAGTGATCTAAAAAAGATTTGCTTTATTTTTTTCCTAGAAAATTATGACAAAATTACCTTATCATATTGACATACCACCACGTTGTCTGTGTCAAACAAATCGGAAGGATCTTCATCAGTCACATCATCTTCCGAATTTAAAGGTTCTTCTTCAGGACCGCCTTCGTCCATTTCCTGTTCATCTTCATCTTTCTCATCGTCGCCCTCTTCTGAGCCTTCCTCGTCTTCAGAAGCCTCATCTTCGTCTTCCGATGTATCACGAGCACCATCGATTTGCACCATTTTGCGAACCTTTTTGTAGCGTTTGCATTTAAGTTTCTGCAGTTGGAAGTCTTCCACGGAAGTGCTGCAGCCAGCTACGGGAAGGTCTACCTCAAATTCTTGCTCGCTCTCCGAACTGCTGTCATTAAAGGCTCCATCGTTCTGTATCACAGTTTTGTTCACTATTGAGCCTATAGCTACAGCCTGCTGCTGGCTGTTGAAGGCAGCATTCACGTGCTGTTGCAAAACAGAAGAAGCAAGAGGTTGCGGCAAGCTCATAGTAGCAGTGATCACAGGTCCAGTTAATACTTTGTGAAGCTGGTTGCCTTGTAAGGCTGAGGCTGGCACTTGGATTGTAAGCACACGCTGTGAACCATCACCGCCGGGCTGTACCGGCAGGGTGATCTGAATGGGAACCATCTTGTTCTCAACAACCTGGGCTATGGGTGTCTGCACATGGTTGTTTGGGGGTACCTGGCCCACTACTTGCTTCATGACCTGGGTTTGCTGCTGGGGTTTAGGGAAGCCGTTCGTCCCACCGTTTGCGACGTCGCCAACTTTCCTTAAACCTTAAAAAAAAAAACTCTAGTTGTTCGAATCCCAGGAAGCGGGCTTTACCTTGCTTGTTTTCTAGATCATTGTGGTTCTCTACAGCCTTGCTGGCGAGCAGCTTAGCTTCCCACGTTTGTTTTAATTCCTGAAGCACCTGTTCATCCACACCATCTTCTAAAAATAATTCTCGCACACCTTGTATCACATCCTCAATTACATCTTGGTAAACCTTCAACTGCAACAAAAAATCGTATTACAACCTGTAATACTACAGATCTGAAAGGTTAGGACAGTTGGGGTGTGCGCGCGCGCGCACACACACACACACACACACATATTTAGTCTTTGGAAAAGATGATTGTCCAGCAGCTGAAAGTCTGGCTTCATGTTTACCAGTAAACCTTTTGATTACATCTTTAACTATTGAGATGATCTCAAGGTAAATCAGAGATTCTTACGAACCATCAAGCGTTTACTATGTTATGCAACACTTTATTCTGGAAAGTCTGTATAGATTTGATGGCACCACGCTAAAGCTGAATACCATATACCCACACCAGTTTCAAGATCTGATTGTATATTAAAATATAGTGTATCAACAACTTCCAACAATAATAACAATAATACTGTTTGTGTTTCAAGCCAAGTTCGATTATTTTCTTGTCCATTAAAGCTTGGCATCCAGAATTATGCCTAGATATTTGGCGTTATTCTCATAGGGTACGATGGTACCATTGATATCCAAAGACGGAGGGCTAACTATCTGTTTGTTGATAAAATTAACATGAACATCCCAAAACAAGAATGTATTATTCAACTGTGTTGTTGGTATGTGGTTCAAGACTTTGATAAGGTCTGGCACACGGGACTGCTATTTAAAATTAAAGGGCCCGACCGCACAATTACTGTCATCTCGTAAAACAGTATCTAACCAACAGATAATTTCAGGTAAAATTCCAAGGGAGCGCTTTGGGGCCCATCCTGTACTTGCTGTATACGTCAGACATATCTATTTCAGAAACTATGCTAACAGCCATGTTTGCTGGCGCCACTACTATACTTACATCTCATGAAACCCCAGAATTTATCTCTAGAAATTTACAATCTCGCAAAATCGAGTTCAAGATTGGATGCGGATCTGGCATACTAAAGCAAATGAATGCAAGTCAACCCTTGTCATTTTTACACTCCGACAGGAAATGTGTTCACCACTGGTACTAAATAAACCTTCTCTTCCACAAGCAGATAACGCGAGATACTTGGGAATCCACCTTGATCGAAGGTTAATTTGGAGGAAACATATCTTCAACAAGCGTAACAACTACGCTTAAAAGTCTCTAAATGATATTGGCCACTAAAACGAAAATTTAAATTAACATTAACTAATAAAGTTTTACTTTATAAAACCGCATTAAAACTTATTTGGACACACGGGGCGAAACTATGGGATACCGTAAGCAATTCTAAACAGTGCGAACAACAGCGGACGTCCCACTGTCAAAGGTGAAATGCAAGATATTTAACTCTTACAATGAACCTATTGGACAATAGTAACACAACTTATAAACTAAATAGAGTTCTCAACCTATAGATCTAAAAGATCGTTTCTAGCTTCTAATAGTTGTTATTATTATAATTAGTCGTTTAGTTAGACATTATACTTATACATGAAGCATTCTTATAAAGGAACTCTTCATTGGAAAAATATCCTACATATCAGTTTAATTGTAGCCAACAAATTTTACTCATTGCTCAATTGAGCAGATTGTAAATATAAATAAACCAAAATAAAAATAATTGTTTGGTCAAATCAAGTGTGTCACTATCTGTTTGTAGTCTTCTAGTGAATATATTTTCATCTTTATCTACTGCAAGAAGTGCAGTACCGTCTGTGAATGTAGCTACGATGATCCCCTCTAAAGCTTGTACAACATAACGGGTATAGGGTAGTTAAAGACACTTCCCTGAGGCATACCTGGCTTTACTTCTCTCGGGTAGATTAAAATATATAAAAACTTTAAATACGCTACATTATATGCATATGTTCTATCGCTTATGCAAAATAGATACTAAAATACGTCTGAACTAAACAATTTTGAGCTAGAGAAGTTCATCACTGACACCAAAAGGAAGAAGTAAATACTTTATTAGAATTTGTAGATGACAACTAGTATTTTATATATAATTAAATATTTCTTTAGTCGTAAGAACAGAAGGATCGGAGGAAAAGGCACATAAGTAGAAATACTACATGAAAAATTCATTCTGGCATATTTATTACTCTTTCATAAGCAAAAACGCAGCTAGAAAGTGTTGAACAGTTCTAACGTATTTTCCCCATTGTATGCCTACAAAGTTTGGAGTTTATATTAATAGATTTGGATAAACTATTGAAATATACAAAATGACATAGTACAACAGCTCAACATCAAAGATTACGTTTTATTGTTTTTTCAAATTTTGGTCACATTCTGCACATATACGAAATGGTAAAATGCTATTTTAGTGATTTTTATAATTTTATATTCTATCCTGTACATTATCCAAAATCAGATCATTTCCATTATCAACAAGCATAAATCTTTTTAAAGGTCAAGATGTTTGAAAACTTCTGGTTTGGAGTACTACTAAAATCGCTGTATGTATGGTTATCATATTATAGGGCTTCTTTAACAGTGGGCATTGGAGGTGCACTTGATTACAATATAGACTTAAGACAATCTAACCAGGAAAAAAAAGATAGTCAAAGATCCGAAGTTTAAAAATATAACCTTTCCAAGATATTAGCAATTTTTTCTGTCGATAAATTTTGCTCATACAAGGTCCATCCCAAAAGAAATGAGCCTTATTTTTTTTCGGACGCGAGTGTACATTCCGGCGTGCTCTGACGCTTGGGGCAGGTGGTGGGGGGTCTTAGCTTCCATACGCGGTCGGTGCAAGTCGGCTCTGAGCTCTCGGAGCGGCAGGACGGGTGTTTCCGTGAATGTCTATTTTCAATTTTCGACACGGCGCGATGGATTCAAAAATCGATCAACGCTACGCAATTAAATTCTGCTTCAAACTCGGCAAGAATGCTACCGAAACGTTTGGAATGCTTCAGGAGGCCTTCAAGGATGATTGTTTATCGTACTCGCAAGTTAAAAAGTGGCACAAAGCATTTAAGGAGGGCCGGGAAGAGGTGGCCGACGAACCTCGGTCTGGACGACCGTCAACCTCCCGAACCGACGAGAACGTGCAGCGAGTGCGCGATTTTTTGAACGCCGATCGTCGGTTCAGTGTTTATCAAGTAGCAGATGCCCTAAACATTCCGAAATCGACAGTACATCGAGTCATTTCCGAGGATTTATCGATGCGGAAGGTGTGCGCCAAACTTGTGCCGCGGGTGTTGACTGACGAACTTGTCTCCCCCGGACTTCTTTTTGTTTCCGCGGTTGAAAAGAGTGCTAAAGGGCAAGCACTGGGACTCGGTTGAGGACATCCAAGAGAATGTCACAGCAGCCCTCAAGGACATCCCTAAGGAGGCCTACCAGGAAGCCTTCCGGACTTGGAAGACCCGTCTCCAAAAGTGCATTGATGCAGGAGGATCCTATTTTGAAGAATTTTGAGGTGTTGTAGCGATCTGCTCAATAAAACTATTTTTTTTTGAAAAAGGCTCATTTCTTTTGGGATGGACCCTGTATGGTTATCGGCAAACTGCATGTGTATTAAACGAATTTTGTTTGCTGAGCACAACTGGCTTTGAGTCACATACTTTGTTTTCAAGTGACTTAATTTGAATCCGAATAGTGCAATTTTTACCGATTACAGTGGTATTCAAATGCTGAAATGACCGATTATGGATGCTGTTCATGTACGGTGGTATAAATGGGAATGCTTTCAGTGTACGTCGCCTCTACGCTGCTAATTCAGACGTTAATAGCATTTCAGTCTGAATATCCGGTTGCTTTGCCACGACGCTTAACAGGTCCTGCATACCTTAATTCCATAGACAATATTCTTCCTGAACTATTGGGAAATGTACCTTTAAATTAGAGACCAAATCACTGATGGAGCTCCACCTGAACGACGCATTTACTGGAAAACAATAGAGCGAAGGAATCCCATTGTATGGTCCGTAACTTCTTTAGACTTATATTTGGGGTTATTTAGAAAATTTAGTTTATGCAACACCTGTAAACGATCTTCCGATTTGCATCAACGAACAGAACATTGTAGTCAAATAATTCAAGCAACATTCAGGTTTTTTTGAAAGGGTACGGGTTTCCTTTGAACAAAGATCTAGATCTTGTGTGGATATAGAAGAACATTTTAACATCTTTATTATTGGAAAAACTGATAAAACAAACTATTATGCTATTCCAAGAGAATCACTGTTACAGAAACGATTGAATTACGGACCGTTATATATAATAAATTATTTTTAACTTGTTTTGTGCTATATGCCCTGTAAATCTTTAAACTTTCTTTTAGAACTGTATAATTTTAGATAACTATAAACAAAATGAAGTTTTCACGACATTTATTGTCACTTCCAGATTTAAGCAATTATTTCAATAGATATATGTTAGTTGAAAACAAAAAGAAGATCGACTAAGAATCACAAATTGTTAGAACCAACTACAAAGGCCAAGCATGATTTTCTAGACGAGTGGTAATTTGGGAAACTGAAGGCAGCTGATTTTACATCAAATATCCTGTAGTATACTTTATATTCATTTTTATAAATAGGAGGGTTTACTGATGTTAAGATCGCCATTAGACTAAATCAATTAACTAGTTCATCCTTCTCCGATAACCCAAGGTTTAATTATACCAGGTGTACAAGTATGAAATGCGGATTTTTTCCAAAAAAAAAAAAAACACGTTAAATTCGGAAGAAAGATAAAAGTGATTTATTCAAAATATGCTCCATTGCTAGTTATACATCTTTCGGGTAATTTGTGGATACCACGTCAGTAAAAATCTTCCCCTTTTGCCGCAAACCATTCATCGATCCATTTATTCACATCTTCGAACGAACCAGCATTGTCATGGAGAAAAATGATCTTGGGTTGTCTTTTTCGATATTCTGGTCGTTTTGCGAGTAGCAAACGGTTTAAATCGATCAATTGCTGTTGGTACCATTTAGTATTAACCGTTTCACCAGGCTTTAACAGCTCATAATAGACCACGCCACTCTGGTCCCACCAATCACAGAACATCGTTTTCCTGCCAAAGCGATTCGGTCTTGCGGTTGATGTGGATGGTGTGCCTCGGTTTACCCATGATTTTTTGTGCTTGGGATTCTCAAAATATATCCACTTTTCATCCGCAGTAACGATACGATGTAAAAACGATTTTCTTTTGTATCGTTCAAGCAAAATTTCAGATGTGGTTTTGCGTCTTTCCATCTGCCTCTCGTTCAGCTCATGTGGTATCCATCTGCCGACCTTCTGAATATTTCCCATCTCTCGTAGGCGATTGGAGACAGCTTGTTGACTAACGTTCAATTGCTCTGCGAGTTGTTTTTGTGTTTGTGAATTGTCTTCGTCCAATAATGCTTGCAATTCCACATCTTCGTACTTTTTTGACGGTTTTCCGTGTTCCTTGTCTGCAACATCGAAATCAACACTTTTGAAACGCCAAAACAATCGTTCACATGTATCTTGCAATGGAGCAAGTTCACCACGCGCTTCTCGAAGTAATCGGAATGATTCAGTAGCAGTTCTCTTCAAATGAAAACAAAAAATTATTGCTGTCCTCGAATGCTCTTTATTTGGCACAAATTTCAACATATCGAACAGAGCAAAACAAACACTTTTTCAACTTATCACTTGTGCGCGTTGACTCTTGTTGGTGGCACAACAAAATTGAATATACTTCAAATTTTTATACTCCACACTACATTGGCGCACAATCTGTTGTCTCAACTTCATACTTGTACACCTGGTACACTAAGAATGGATGTCGATTTGAAGAGAACGTATTATCTTCTATAATCCCAGGAAAACACAGGAAGAGACTATTTTGATGTAAAGCTTTTCATTGTAGTTAACAGTACACTTGATGCTCGAAGACAGGTTTAGAATCGTGGTGGAAGCCAATGAGGCTCTTGTGGCCCAGCGCTAGGGAGTTATAACCTAGTTCCAGTTGTCCCGATGTAACGGAACCCTCGTCGCTAAGCTAATCACCCGCGCGAGATATACTGATTCAGAGCATAAATGGTAACCTCAGACAATAACGAATAGAAAGACGAAAATCGAGAAAAGAGACAAGTTTTGGAAGAGGGAATATTACTACCTTTACAGGAAAGGAAATAAGGTAAAATTCATAGAGGAAATGTAAAAATAAACTTAATATTTTGGGAATACCTGAAGTAAAAAAGAAGGAAAGTCGTATAAAGTTACTCATCAAAGAGTACGCACTGAGATACACCGGAACCCAAGAAAAGCGTTTAGCTGAGAGAATTGGTGGTATCAACCAATGATGAAATAGAAATAAAAACTACCAAACCGGAAAACTAAATTTATTAATAATAACCGTGGACCTACAACTGCAAAAAAGCGTGATTCAAATATATGCCCCCCACGGAGAAGTCTACTATAAATGATAAAATGAGGAACTGCAACAGTAAACCAATGCAAACCAAAAACTGCCATATAATGCGAGATTGGAACGCATATATAGGCAACAATACGGACAGATTTTGGAACAATGAATCAATACGGCACAAAAAGTGATATGAACAACAAAGGCAAACAAATGATACATTATGTATTACAAATTAGCCCATAATTGGAAATACCTGGTATAGATACAAAAACATACATAAGATATTTTTTTAAGGTGAAACATTAGGTCATAAAAGTATAACAAATTATAGCACTATAGTAAAAGAAATGATACGCACTACAAGACGTAAAAGTAATAAGAGGAGCAGCATTATCCACAAACCATAGACTGCTAATAGCGGATACCCTGATTACCAAAGCCAAAAGAGAAGTAGAAAAGAATCTAACTATTAAAACAGCAGCCCTAAAAACCCCACAGATAAGAGGTGAATATGAACAAAAGATTATTATAAAACTAAATGATATAGAAAATAAAAAGGAACCAAGAAACAAGGTAAAGACTCAATGAAAGATAGAAAAAATTTAAGAAAGCTCGTGCGGCACAAAAGTAATAAACTACAGTAAGAAAAAGATCAAAATTGTGCAACGAGGAGGTAAAGATCAAAATCAGGGGAAAAAATGACACGGAACAGGTTCAGGACAAATACGAAGAGAAAAACTAAATTAAATTGAAAAAAAGGAACGAAGCTAAGAAAGTCGTAAAGCTAGTGGTGTAGATAGGAAAAATAGGCATAGATGTAGAAGAAAATTACGCAAACAACCAAAAACAGTTCTGCAAGAAAAATCTTGCAAAACAAGTTCAAAGAAGAAAATAAAAGCCGTGCTGCTACATAAGCGCAAGAACAGGAGAAGAAACGAGGAAGATGGCCAAAAATCAAGATGGCACAAAAACAACAAAAAGAATGGAAAAGCTACAGATGAATATGACCTTACCCTGATAAATAACGGAAGAGAAACAATCAACAAATAGCTAAAATTAATATTTTAACGAGCAGATACCAGGAAGCCTGGGAACGAAACATAAAAGTAGCTATGTGTAAAAAGAGAACAAACACGAACTGGAAAAACTATCAGGCAATTTGTCTATTATAACGGACTCTAAAAATATATTTAAAAATAATAGAAAAACATTGCAAAAGGAGATAGAAGACAAACTGGAAAACAAACAAGTAGCATTCCGCGCGGGGTACATAACATAATATAATATATTCACAGTTAACCAAGTTATAGAAAAGATAATAGATAAGGATAAAAAAAATGTCTTGGCTCTTCTAGGCTTCAAGACTGCCTTTGATCAAGTCCCCAAAGAATACATATGGAAAGCACTCGAAGATCTACAAACAAGCCAAAAACTAATAACAAGGCAATAGTTTAAGCCCAATATTACTGTAGCAAAGACGATGAGCTATGCAAAGGCCACAGTTAGACCGAAGATGGTTACAACACACGCGGTGAAGTTCGTGGTCTGAAGGCAAAAATGGACCCTAAGAAGGTTAACATAATCGTCGCCGAGATTAAGATCAAGGTGGGTGGGTATCATCGTTTCACCGACCCGAAGACGCCGATAGGTTAAAGATAACCGTTGTTGCCAAATTCGAAGAGTTGGAAAGCGCGAGGTTTGTTAAAAATCACCTCCGAGTGGTTTTGCAACGATTTGATCGTGATGTTATGGAAAGGAGGCTGAAGAATGTGGTGGCTGCACACAATCCTGAAATGGTCGTGGAGTTCGGCGGTGCAGAGATGGTCGGAGAGATATCCAGCTTGGCAATAGCAAGCAGCTCCACGGTAGGAACAAAGTCGTGTTGGAGGTTACCCCGACAACGGGAGAAATTCTGAAGGTCTACGTGAGACTGCAACGTTGCTACCAGTGCTATGGCTTCGACCATAAAATACAATAATGCAACAAGAAAGATCAACTATGCAGAAAGTGCGGTGGATGAATAATCTCATCAACGTAATTAAACAGGGGGAGTTCAACTTCGCGATGATTCAAGAGTCAACCACACGAGACGACGTAATTACAAGTTTCTTACCTGAATTAAGTTTAAATAACAAAAATCGTAACAACCTCGAAGCGGTACCGTTATCAGCAATGAAGAATGTAGAGGATTATTGTTGAATTATATTTCATATTATTGCTGGAACTGTTTATGCAGTGTCCATTTACGCGTAATTATGTTATCAATGATGACGCAAACGCTAAACTATAAAGTGTATTTGCAGAATAATTATTAAACAAAGGTGACATAATTATCACGGATGACTAACACGAAATTTTCAAGTTGGGGCTGTAATATTGAGGATGCGCGTGGAGCGAGATTGCCTGGATATTTGAACATTTTAATCTTACGATTATAAAAGAGGATAAAGGACCGACATTTGTAGGGCATCGCGGTACGAGTTACATCGACCTAACTCTTGAAAACAGGAGTATTCAGGAAAGTTGATTACTAGTGCGTGAAGTTTGAGAAAAAGTATTCTCTAGCCACAAATTAATAACTTGGCGATTGAGGAATAAAAACGATAACGCTAGAGAATAAAACAATATAGGAATGCGGTTTTGTAACAAAAAAAAAAGTCAGGGGATGGTACAGGAACGCCTGTTTAAGACCTCATAAACCTTGGAACTAGGGTAACCCAGTTAAACGAGACGTTAATTAGAGAGTGCGACGTGACACAAACTCTTTCAAAAAAGTGTTCCCGGGTAGACTAGGGAAAATAACGAAAAATGTATCGCACATTTTATTTAGGTGTTTTGCGGAAACTAGCCGAGGGACTACCCACATTATCTACTCTCTAGTAAAACTACTTCACTTACAGGGTAGCGTAGATCAAAACGGGAAACTCGACCGCAACGTGACAAATGGACACTATTAGGGTTCGTGCTTCGGACCGGTATACTAGAAGGTGATATATGAAAATAAAGAGTTTAGTTGCTGCAAGGATGCAGTATCGTGAAATTAGCAAACGATACTCCACAAGTAGTTCGGAAGACGGGCGGGGTTACTAAAATTTGAAGGGATAACACAAAATTGAGATTTAACACAAAACAGACCGAAATAGATGCGACCAGAGCAAAAAAGGCAACGAACACGTTTACTGCAAAAATTATATCCGATATACTGGAATATCCGTTTTCGTGAAAGAACCACATATAGGAGGCTTGTGACAAGGGAAAACATATCCCACTGCGATTAATGTGAGGTTGTCGTGGCAAAGGGGTGAAGCAATTATTCGAGGAAAAAGTCAGATAAAGTAGATTTCTAAGCATACAGAAGCTTCTCGCAGTTAAGGTGGTAGGTGCTTACAACACCGTAGCCACCGCAATGGCGTTAGTATTGAGCCAGTTGCCGTCTTTACATTTTAACTTGAAAAAAATGTGGTAAACCGAAGATAGCTAATAATCGGACTAGAACAGCGAATTCGAAGAGTTGGTGCTGTGACCAGAAGAGATCGAGCGGAAGTGGTCCATGTGCTGTTACGCGGGTGGACGATAGGAGAGGCGCCGCGTTCGTAGTCATGCAAAAATAGGAGATTCGCCACGGACAAGCCAAGCTCACAGACTGGATCACCATCTTCCAGTGCGAGCTGATAGCCATCCGAGAGTACCCGAAATATATGAATAAGGTACAGAGCAGTAATCTCAAGATCACTGTAATATTCGACAGCAAGTTACTATTACTTGGTCCCAGAATCATGAAGTAAACATAAAATTCGAGGTTTGGACTTTTGCAAAGACGCCGTCGGCCGAAATCGAGACCTGATTCCATTGCGCTAAGGCGTATGTCGGGACTACCGATTTTCTAGAAGGTTCCAGTAAAAAACTGGCTATGAGAAGACCGAGATAGAGGTAGAGATAGCAAGCAGCGGAGACGGGCGACATACACGGATATTTATCTTCACAGTCGACACGGTCTGATGAGCAACGGAGTACCTTGAGCAACATATCCAGCCTCCTATCACCAAGTATGGCAATTTATGATTTTATCTCATCAGAATCTAGAAGTTGATGGAGAACTAAGACTGATACACCTGTGTGGAAGTCGATGACGCCATGCATGTTCTGATCTAATACACGGAGGATACCAAGGCCAGAGTAGAAAGGACTTTCATTGTGAGAGGGTGAAGATGGTTACGAATGCTTGAAATCGAAGGAATTTCGAGAAGAGCGAGATTATGCTAATTTATTACGATGTAGACTCGTAAAAAGGGACTAAACAGACAGAATTATAACTGTGAGGACTCGAGATTTCGGGGTTGTTCGGAGTCCTGCACTAAGGTGAATACCGGAGCAGGCAAAACTTGCGACTATGATTGGGATATTAAGAACAGGTTTTGAGTTAGATAATGTAATTGCGATAGTACCTATCACCAGTCAGTAGAATTTAAGCTTTTACCCGTACTGCTTAATGTATATATTTCATTTAATATATTGTATATCCGTCTTATTTTTTTGTGTGTTCATCGATTTCCCCCTTTTCTTTCCATCAGTATGTATGGTAATAACATTTATTTTACTTAGAGCCCAATCTAATTTTATTTTTTTAACATTTCTTTATATTAGTTTGTGTGGTTCGATAATTGCTTATTAGTCTTGGCCAAAGATCTTTAGTACTTTACTTTATCAACAGTCTGTACTTAATGTATCTTTCCAATCATAAAATAGCATGTTTTTCTCATTATTGAAGATACGAACTTTATCCATGATTTGTTACAAAATCCACGTTTGCTAATGTTTAATAAGCTTGTTGCTTTTACTATCCGCTGCTTCTGCCTTCCCTCTTCCTTTTTAGTAGGTTATCTATGTATTAACATAGTTTGGTCTGTTCAATTTCGGTTTCCGTCGACAAGAATTTTTTTGTAAGATTGTGTCATGCCAATAATTTTTTTTAATTTTCTATATTTAATAGTAGGTTTACTCCTTTGTTTGTATCTTTGTTGATAAGACTTTTGTGTTAAGTAACTTTCTATTTCGTTTTCTGTCCAATTGTCTTTTTATGTATGCAATCAAAACATTGAAGGATATCAGATAAAATATGCAATCTTGCTTTATGGTTTTATTCACTTTTATTACTCAAATATCGTTATCAATACAACATTTTTGTTAGTAAGGCGAAACTCTGGGACGGCTTCGGCCTTACCGTGCAATATGCGATAATTTTCAAATTGTTTCACTTCCACTATCCAAGATTTTCACATTTCCACGATTCTTTGCCAGAATTATTTTAAATCAATGCTTGAGTTACTCTATCACATCCTCCAACAAGTTTATGATTATTGAAGTTGCCGGAGTACATAATTTTTGTGATCTTGAACGTCCTTCTAAGTAAGTCATTTATAACAATTTTGAAAAGTCTGAGAATTCCTGCACTTGGAAGTCTCTTTTTCGGCGCGGGCTACCTCTGCTTAATGCAAAAGCTATTTGTTTTGAGGAAGGATAGAAGTGTGGCCGTGTAAGAGACCACGTTTTGTAAGTATCGAAAAATTTAAGCCTCATCGAACATTTTTCGTTGAAATTCTTAGTAATAGTCTTCACTATTCATAAAATCTAAAAATAAATTTTCTTAAGCTTTTGAAACACATTATCTTCGGTATATTCGCAAAATGCAGTAACATAACATTTTTTAAATGAAAAGTACAAATTTTCAAAAAATCAATGACGTTGAAATTAGGATGCGAGTGTGAACATGCTTGCGCAGTTTTAGCGAGAAAGGAGATCTCAGTGGAAGCTTCCTTTAGTTTGAAGAAAAACTTTCCATTACTGAAGAATGTGTACCGTTTGTCTGTACAGTTCCTCGACACAATCAGTTTGCAGCCATGAATCACTAGTCAAAAGCGACCTCTAAGATCGTCCCATCTTTTGAAACATGGTAAGAGCTTCTGGCGATGTTTATGAAAAGACATTTAAACTCTACCAAAGTGTAATATTTTATAAGTATCCACCTCTACAGGATCAAGGAAATGGTATTTCCTACTGCATCTACTCGATATTCTTGAAGGATCTTCCATCCAACAATACTACAGAACTGATTAGAGAAATATTTCTTAATCCACGCGAAAAATAATGAATTTCATGCTATGGGAGATAAATTAGGCTAGTGTTCCAGCAACTAAAGATTTCGCATAACTACACAATCAACCAACTCATACGGAAACTCTCAGACAGTATTGCCAGAGTTTCAGACACATTCAGTTCTATTATGTTGTTCCACAGTATATTAAGTGTGCGAGAGGTTGCGCTACGGATTGGTCTTTACCACATACAAGCAAATTTTATGAAAACTACCATTTGTTTTGAAGGCTGGTAGGGGTGGTATCAACTGCCTCATCATCAAACCCACTCATGTGAATTAAAGAAGAGACATTCTTTTCCCGAAGAGGGTTCAAGAAAGCACCTGGTGCGACAACCCGTGTTGTGATTTTTACTTCCTGATGACCAACAAGAATACAAAGACTGGTTAAGAGAACAAGCTGGAGACTAGTAGATTTAGTAAAAAAAAACAGCCATTTTCTTACCTCACTTATTCGTAAGAAACACGGTGTTACCCAAATCTATTGTCTTAGCCGAACATAGCTGGTATTAGCACCTGTGATTAAGAATAATATGTGGAGGTGGGCAGCCTAATGTGCCTAACTAGAATTTTTTTAAAAATGTCTTCTTACTCAGACATCTATAGCTATGGTCAGTTCATACTGCCGAATCCTTTTCCAAAAGCTATCAAGTTGCTTATTTCTTCTACCACTTTTTACATATATTTTATATTCTTCATTATTTATTATATTTAACATTTCTTTTTTTTTTCATTGTTACATTCCTTTTGGTAAATACCCTTGGGTCCATATTTTTAGTATGTATTATACTAATATTAAATCTAACATCTTATCTAAGGCAACTTCCTACATATCCCTTATCCTTATTTCTATTGTGTTAAACTTTTTCTGTCATCTTTGTTCAAAATTATTCCTATTCTTATTCTTTCCTCGATTACTATTGTCCGAACATTCCATATTCCTAACAGATCTCTAATTCATCAACCTCCTTCATCTGAGAATCCATCTCTTCTTCTATTTCTTCTCCACTTCTTCTTTTAGTTTTATTAATTGCACTATTTATTTCATCTTGGTCATGTCTACTTAGTTTTTGCCTATTAAATTTTGTGCTATTCTCACATAAATTGTATACAAATCAACAATTAAATGGATTGTTTATTTTAGTATATCATTGTAAAAAGTAATGTGTACGGTAGTAAGGCTGTTAAAGTAACTCAACGATACATCTTGTAAAGTGTTTGCAATTGCATGAAAATGCCTGTAACTCAATAGTCTAGTGGTACATTACGCAATTCATTACCTTGTTAATTAAGGGTTTCGTGTCAAATGGTTCGATTTACTGAAACTCTGTGAAGCTACTGATTAGCCAGAAAAGCACGCTACTAATATTTTCTGTAATTCACAAAACCTTTTTTTCCTCTATGCAAGATCTTTAATTGAACTATATCTGTTGTAGCATTTCAATCATCAATGAAGACATAACTAACAAGTGTGTTTTGCTATGAACGAGCCTTATCTGTTACAAATTAAAAGGGGAAAATTTTAATCTACTGATAAACGTACGACGTTATCTCAAAAGTGCTTGTTGCCTTTCAGATATGTGGAGAAGATTTTAATTTAATTATTTTTAAAAGGTGAAAATGGAGGTGAGAACTATGTCCAGCGAAAATGCTTACGACATGAAATCAATCAAGTTACACAACTTGCTGATGGACTTCGATTTGCGATATTGTGGCGACACTTCTATCTTCTTCCGTTACACGAGCACAACGCATCGGTTATCTTCACATGCACTCAGATTATTAAAATTGCATCGTAAAGATTAAAACCTATTTCTATTCGCAAGTCGTAACCTTTCAAACGTGATTTATTGTATACAAACCAAAACAACTTATATTTGCAATCGATATCAGCATGAATGTCGATAACATGTGCACTGCAAAAGTTGATCCAAGGGAAGCAATTTTGTGACATATATAATCAAACATTTAAACAAAAAAGAAACTTTCAATGTTTTCCTATACCATAACTCAGTTGGTCTTTGTTACATTTTAGAATGCTTAGACAACCCTTATAGAAAAGGGAATGGGGGTAAATTGATCAGAACTAAAACTACCAAGTTTCCTAAATCTTGCCAAAATTTGAAGACTACCATATTTTATTTAAATGACAGGTACATGCTGATAATTGTTTAGTACCGTGATAACAAACATATTCGTGCTACAACCATTTCTATAAAATAACTATTTCATCTGTCTTAAGGTACTAAACGCTTATCTACATATTTACTGCAAACGCATGGATTCCTTATTGTGCCTTATGCAACTGTGCATCCCTATGATGATTAGGCAATAAATCACTCAAACTGTAAGACGCATACATTTTGACCAGTAAACATCAATCTGTATATTTTTTATTTAGTACGGCAGAATATTTGAAGATTACAATCGAGATGTATTGGTATTAAATTTAACAGACGAATATAATATCACAACGAAAGTTTATAAGTTCCAGAGAACTAACTCATCTACCTATGTAAAAAAAAACCTTTCGAATCATTGTTTGCCACCTTTTCCACAAATTCTTAAAATACAGCCACAAAATTTGGCGACGTGTTTGATAGACTTCCGCAGGAATAATTGATCAAGTTTCCAAGAATGGCGAAACGAGTTCAGGAAGGACTTCCCAAAAAAAGGTAACTAGCAATGATAATTATAAAGAAAGTATTGACCTTACATAGCAAATACGGCTTATGATAAAATAGTGAATTATGAATCCCACATTTGTCAAATTCCTCTTAACAATATTGCACTTGTTACTCAGTCTGGTCAACCACACGAAAACAAGCGGTTCAATGATTTAAATCGAGAATTGTCGACTTCTATTTCAGTTATCCGTTATGATGTGTATAGAAACGTGCTCTTCATTCAGAAAACCAACAAATAAAAGAAAATAAAAATTGATTATGTACAATTATTTCTATGCAACAATAAAGCAATAAAACAATATTGTGTATTTACAAGTCACAAAGCCGTTTTATGAATGAAACAAAAACGAGACACTCAATTTTGAATGTAGATACGGCAATAGATAGTGACAGAAACAATTTCTTGGTAATTAACCGTTGCATAATTTGCTCGAAGTATGTGGAGCACAGTGGTTGAACGTGCAGCACGTTCATATTGTAACAGATGCCAAACGAGATACCTCGAGCAAGGTTTCGCTGTATCGGTGACATTGAAATCTATTACCGCCAATTAATGTGGGGAGTGGCAATTACTGCAGGTTGTTGATACTGGAAATCCACGTTACGCAACTCAGATCTACCAAAACACAGAAAGCGTTGAGCAACTCGGATGATTCAACGATGGGAATGGCCATAGACGTGCCGAAGAGAACCTGCTAGACCGGATTGACGCTCGAGTCGATTTTTAATGGGATCGCGGTTCCAATGATAAAGTGCACTCTGCCAGTCCAACAGCAGATACATTTTGCGTAACTACCTACCAAAAAGAAAAATTAATTAAAAATTAATCACAGAACAGATTAGAAAATTGAAAGTATTTTAAATGAAACGGTGGGTGCAAGAAGTACAATAAACTTTTTTACCTTGACCTTCAAAGATATGATTCAATAACTTAAAATTCATTGGAAACCTAATGATGATAAAACCGGCGATGACTTTTTAAATTTTTTACAATTTGTTTAGGCAGTAGATTACTAATTATATACTAGTGAATGAGTACATGCACTATAGAATAATATGCATGCTATATATGAATATCTTGCTTATTATACGGTCATCAGCACATCATCTGCTAAAATTTTCATAACACTCCCCCTAAAAGATATCTACAACAAAGGAGCTTCCACAATGAATAAAGATACCCGAAGTGTTTGTTTTGCTTATCGAAAACTTCAAAATATAGTTCAATCGTCAGAAATAAGTAAAAAATAAACGTCTGTGCTTTAAGTGTTCAAAAAATCATCATTCTGATTCATTCATGGTGATAGCAAAGAAGAAGCTACATCAGCAACAAGTTAGAATTTTCCAGATTGTATCAGCAGGCAAAGAACAAATTCCAGCGAGCAGAATTAGAGGTTGGCTTCGCTTTCCAATTGACCATTCAGCAATCTTAAAATTTAATCTTTTGGGCTCAAATTACTAGATAAGATAATCCAGCCTTCTCTAGCTTAGATAACAACGTAGTTTACAGATACGATTTCCGTGAATGGTAAATAAAATGGCCATTTTTAACTGTGGTTTATGCCTTGTTGACATTTTTATGTAACGCTACTACTGGAATACAGCTAAGATTTTTTTGTCAATCGCAGGACTGCACAGAATAGACCATACCCCGAAAAGTTGTTAAAAACTGATATGAGTAGTTTCAACGACGTTCAAAACATTTCTTTCATCAGGGTATTTGAAATCTTGTAAAATCTGATATTCAACTGAAGATCATGAAAAACTGTAGTAATAATAAACTTTTTTTGTTTGACTTTAACATCCATAAACAAGGAAATGGGTAACGACCTTTTCGAATGTTGTATATTTAACGTGAGATTTAAAAAATCTCAATTTCATGAATTAAACATTTTCTTAGGATTCTAAAGAATAAACTACTCAATACACGCTTAATTACTTCTATAGAGATGATCTTTCAGGACCGGAGAATAGGTTTATCCAACTTAAAATTACAACTCCATTTGCACTATTTGTAGAATTTGTTATAGAACAGATTATTAATATATGTGAAATAAATAATTCGAATAGAACTACAGCCAGACATGAAATACGTTATTCGTATTTAAAGATGTTTTCATTGTCCTCTTTACACAAGTAACAGATTAGACACAGTGATAAGATTTGTGAGATTGATTTGGTGTACTCCGTTTGTACAGTCAGTTAAGTAATAGCGTGTTCGGGTTAATGTGGAGGATAAATTATTTAAAAATATTTTCAAATACATGGGTACGTTGTACTTAATCATAACAAAGATGCTATTGTATCACTAATGTGCCCAGTCCCCACCGGCGTCGATAAATTCCTGGCATTCGACCAAATTGATGGCGTATTCATCTGGAAAGGACCTCCAAATGCGACTAATTTCTCCTGTTAACTGCTTCAAAGTGAACACTTTTCTTCCACGAAGCTTGTGCTTGATGTCGTTGTCCTCCTGCAGGATCCAGTACTCGCTTTTCTTGATGAACCAACATTCGGCAGTCGGTAACAAATGTTTCTTATAAGTCTCGTGCATTTAGGTTGTATGTAAACAGATGTAACGTCTCGAAACCCAGTTTTGAGAAGCAGTCCCAAAGATGCACTTTTACTGGGTGTTTAACAGCCCGCTGTACCAACCTATTAGTTGGGGTTGACCATGTTCGTGGGACGATAACATATCCCCAAACAGAAGCTCCGCCCGTAAAAATTACATTGATCCAATCTCGGTCGATAACAAAGGTTTCTTCACTGAACTGCGGCCTATGATATGCTCACGGACATGGGTTCGGATAGCTACGTACGATATATCTACACCTTTCTGTTTGAATTTTATTGTTCCTTGAAGTAATGTTACGCATTCTTTTTCGACTTTAGGGGACACTGCCTATCGAGCCATGTTACAGCAAGTCATCGACAGTTTTTGTCTCCTTATATCGGTGCACCCACTTGCTGATGAATGTTTTCGACTTGTTCCTGTACTCAGCAGACGTTGCATGAGACATTTTCGAACCTTTCAGGTGAGTACAGAGGAACACAGCCTCCCTCCCGGTGCCTTACGCGTTTCTCTAGCAAAAATTCAATGCCAACTGAATCTTTTGAGATAAAGCATCGAGGACAAAGGTTCTCTCTATCGACTTGGGGAAGAATTAGGGCGATATCTTTTACCAACTGTTAATTATGCCGAACACCCTCTTACTTAACTGGCTGTAGCTAGGTTGAAGTTTTCTTTAATGGCAGTAGTAATGTTTCTACTTGTAAATAAAGAAAAAAAGCCATCTTTAAGTAGTAGAGCAACTCTCAGACATTATTTTCCAACCCAAGACTCTTCCCAGCCTTATTTTATTCTTTCTTGAGTGACCTAAAACATTTTTTTTCAGGAGGAGACGAATGTTCAACCAGAGATTTTGTGTTCTTCGTACACATAAAAATATTGCTTTAATTATTTTCTGCATAAACAGATTAGTTCATCAGAGAATGGTTTTGTGGTGCCGATTCGATATTGGATTTAAAGTGGTTGGGCTTTCCCATTGGATTTACTAATGTTTTTTTAACTACTGCTAACAGAAACGTAACTGCTTCTTAACAATAAACTCTATAATAGTCTTAATTAGTTATATCAACTATTTTTGGCTCAAAACTTAAACTCCAACTTCCCTTTAATCTTCGTTGTTTCTTGAATGACCTGAACAATTTTATTTTCATACAGAATATCATTCAGCAATGTTTTTTTATTAGTTTTATGCTAAAAAAACACCAAGAGAGAACAATGTGACAACCTCAGTTACATCGATAAACTATCATATTAGAAAAGAAGTCGTAGCTTCAATTAAAAAATAAAGCAAATCAATTTATATTCATGTCTAATATTGTTTATAAACTGTTTGTTTGCTGCATAACGATAGGATCATTGCAGCTGTTCATCTAGCAAAATGATTGTAAGGCTGAACATCTCTATTTATTAATAAATTAACATTGTTGCAACATCAATGTTTCATTTTTATTTTTCTCTTGGGAGTTAGATATGTTTGCTGATTAGTTTAAAAACAAACTTTGTTGTTGTTTCGCCCTTATTTAGAGCAAACAGTTGAGAGAGTTCCTCTGTCCGCGAGTCAGCTCAGGTGAGTTCGAGTCTAGCTAGAAACTCGTGGATGTATGTGACGTAGAATTTGAAGTTGCATATTAGTAGGTACAATAAGCCCCTGGAAGCTGTAGTAGTAAAAAGTGCGTCTTTACAGGAAAAAGCAATATCTTTATTTTTTCTATATAATGGTAAGGCTGTAATGCCCTGCGTGAGAACACGGCCTATGAACTGAGAAGGTTGAGGCCCTTACATGTTCGCCCACTGTGGCAAACACCGCGTTTTAGACGACCGCCATTATTACCCCTTGTTCGAGTGAACGCAGGTACTCAATTATTTTTAGTGACTGAGTAGGTCACCGGGCAGGCATCAGACAGTTCCGAGAAATCAACCCAGGTCCGTCCGCACCGCAGCCCGCGCGCCTCAACCAAGGGACCATTCTAGCGTTACTTTTTTCTATATAGTTGTGAAAATAATTCTTTTTTGTGTTGACCCTGTTATGATGTTTTTAAAATATTATTTCTACCGGATAACGTGTCTAATGCACGCCCATTTTACCTCTAGGACATTTCTGATCTATTGACTTTTTTTCTACAGTCCTTTGTAAACTGGAACAGTTTATGTTTGTTTTCCATGGCGTTTTTTCGGAAGTGTGTGTGACCTTTCCAAGTCTACTTCTCTTGGTGCGAGCCGCAGTGATATCTTAGTTTAATTCTATAAGTCCCAATTTGAAATCATGTTTGAATAGGAGATAATATTGTTTGCAGACAACTGTTTATAAACACTTGGAATCTACTTAAAATGTTCAGCTTTGATATATTTTCTTTTAGCACGTTTATTATATCAGGCGTTACAAAAAGAAGTAAAGTATGCGATAAATTTCAACCCTGTCTAATTCTTGATTGGATAGTTGTATACTAAGATTTTGCTCTCGGGCAAAATAAAGGAGGTAAAATTATACCCTTACTTTGCTTTGTTCAATTAATGTTCTCGGTACCGAGAGCAAGGTGTAACAGTTGTACTACTTGTGTCTTTTTGATTATGATTTTCGATATAACGACAGATGTGAAAAATGTCTGATGTCAGAGATTTACTTTTTCTAGAGAGTTATGGGTAAATGTTTAATCAGTGAGTAGTTTAAAAATAGAAGTGCTATAAAAAGCCCAATTTTAAGCTTCGGGGGAGTTTTGTTCATATCATTATCATGAATTTTTTTAATTAATAAAAAAATATATTTCAAATAATAAAATTTAAGTGTTTTCAAAAAAAATTTTAACTTCTACATATTTCCATTTCTTGCTACAACTTTTGTATATTCATTTTTATTTAGAGCATACCAACGGCAATAATAGAAACATAGTGAACTATACCATAAATACAACGCGAGTCAAAAACGTTTCAAATAAAGATAATGACTGCAATAAAAGCTCTCATAAATATTCCACAGCAATTATACTGAATCCACAATGCCGAAATGACAAAAGTTCATTGGTCAGCGCTAGGCATCGTAAAGTGTACAACTCTCTTATAAGTTTTTTGCAAATCAGATGTTAAGTACCGAACGGGTTTTTCCATTTTTGTAATTTATACGCACACTTCACGATTTTTGTACCGACTGCTCTATTACGTGAACCCTTGTATTGATTTAGTGGCAATTTGGAACACAGTTCAGGAATTCATTTAAGAAAAATTATTTCGTGTATATTATTAATACGACATGCTTCGCCAGCTTTAAGTTTAAAAGCTATGGTTCTAGCCAAGCTAGGAGTAGTCTTGCCCAAAGGGCAATGTCGATGGGATGTAATTTCTTTTATTAAGTCTACACACTTAAAAGCGTGGCTTATCGGATAATTAATTACATGATGGCGTTTGAAGTCACTATGCACTACGTAACTGCAAATAAGCACGTGACTGCTTTACCAAGCGAAGTATCGAGGTATCAGGCTTCCTTCCTTTTGTGCATTCTATGCGGAGCTTAAAAATAAATAAAGCAGAAAAATACTGTTGCCCGAACGGAATCAACCTGTTAACGACAAGCCACACGACTGCCTCATTAACCAACCTGCTAATTGTGCAACAAGGCAAATCATTAACTTATAATAACAATCCTTCGAAGCCTGGGACACAATGGCCATGCAAAAAATAAAGAAATCACACATCGCGCTCAAATACGCAATCTTAATTTGCTATTATCGCAACATGGTTACAGTAATGTAACAAGGTCGGAGGTGTTTATAAAATAGTGTGTACATCGAGCGGCCTTCAACGCTGTTTCCGACCATTTAAAAGAGCTTTGCACCATTTCGCAACTTTTTCATCAGTGCTTCCAGTTTTTGTTGATGGTTGGTTAGAAACATAACGCTAATTGCTTATTTAATCCAATTTTGTAAGTAGAAAGTGTGCCAACAAAGTTGTAAATTATGGTAGCAAACAAACGAGTGCATTTGCAACCATCCCTAAGCCTTACAAATCGGGCAAACGACAAATCAAAACCCACAATGCAGAAAATTCTATCAACGGATGTACACATGGCTCAACAAGAAAGAAGGGAGTCATTACAAGGGTAATATTCAAAATCGTTCTACGGTTGGCTAGTAAAAATGAACAGGTTGCCATGTTGCTACAATTAATGTTATTCCGTTATACATAGGTAACAAGCGAACAAAATAAACCATGTTACTATCAGTTATAATGTTCCCCAGAAAACAGTATTGCAAAGGATATAACATCGATTGTGTTCTATGAATGGCAATAACATTAAAACAATAGACGAATATTCAAACTTATTTGCTACATTCATCTCATTATTTGTTGACTCCCATTTTCAATGAAGTAAATATGGTAAATATGGATGTAAACAAGAAAGAGTGAGATGACACACTAAAAGAAGAAAACTAAAAGTGGAAAAGAAACATGGGGAATGTAGTAATAAAACCCAAATTCAAACTTGATGTTCGATATAAATTGGAAAATTAGTGTGTATTTTCACATGTTATAATAAAAAAATAAAAATAAATAGATATTGACACACTTGCAGTATTATGGAACAATATTTAGCAAAACGTTGCAATAACAAAGTCTTATCGATGAATAATCATAATAAAATCACAGCAGAAATAACATACAAAATCAGAATGTGCGCGAGATGCAAAAATATGACACTCCACAAAACAATAAATATTTAGAAAGTTGAAGTTTGAGGAACGAGGAAATAGGGGAGGAGGGAGAGAAAGAGAGAAAACATAATTTCGACTTTTAATGGGAAAAAAAAATTATAACGAAGATTATGGTTTTAACATTTAGTACAATGACATTTTTACTTTTTAGTAGGCTGTTTAATTGATAGGTTTATGCTTTTACGTAATGTCACCCCACCTTTTGATGTTTATTCACTCAATGTTGCATTTTCTTCTAACTTCATCACTTCTTACTCGGTCTCTTAGAGTATTTCCGATAATTCTTAATATTCTCATCTCTACTGTTTTCAGCAGTCTTTGCGTCTTGGCTGTCAGGTCTCGTCTCTACCGCGTAGGTCATTATTGGTCTTATGGTAGATTTATATATTCTTGATTTTGTCTCTGTTCTAATGTCTTTGTTTCTTCAAATTGTGTTGTTCGAACATCTAGCTACCTTATTAGCCTTTTGTACATGTTCCTTAACTTCTTTCTCAAGCTCCCCATAAGTTGATAGTGTGATTCATAAGTAATTCATTTCCATGGATTGTTCTATATTTGTTCTGTCGATTTCCAGTTCACATCTAATAGTAAAATGAGGATGATCAAAAGCAAAAACAGGGAAAAAGAGTAAATATATAAGTAAAAACTATAATAATATAACAATACCTTAATTATAGCAATAACGTGGGTATTTCAGCAGAAAGAAAAAAGGAAAACTATTTTAAAGAAGACATTTCTATTTCCAACCAAAAATAAATAAAAAATACTGTTCACCTAAATTAATAAACAAATCCTTTATTAGTTCTATGAGATAAACAATTATTCCAGAAGTAAGAAAAACCTACATTTACGAGAAAACTCCACTCTAACCAAAATTTAGAAATCGAATGGCTTTCCTACTCTCCGATATATAAGATTTTGTGTGCTCTTCAGGTGATTGAAACGAGACCAAATTTTACGATTCCCTTTTAAAACTTTCATCAACCCCCCCCCCTCCCGTTGACAACAGCTATTCGAGATATTTTGACGTTATTCTTTCCAGGCCATTGGCTTCGTTGTAATCATTATAATACGTTTTTGCTTTAAGTTGAGTAAATGCGATAACTATTTCGTATGCTCATACCTAATTCGTGTCCATATCTTAAACGCATGAATTTTCTTTGGGCAATTTTCCGAAGCTATACCATGGATTCTATTTTTTTTGTGTCATCCCTGTTTTTGAACACCTTGAACGTGATTCCGCCGCCAAAATCTCTAAATAGAAAACGAAGATGACGATTGTTCCCCAGAACAATATTTTATTGTTTTATTTCCGTTGGAGTTTCCTTTGCAAAAAGTAGGTGATAAATAAAAACGTACGGTGTTAAGACTGTAAGTTTTTTTTGCGCACTTACAGGCACTGCAGCCGCAAGTGCTTATTGTGCCCACTAACATGCACTTAATGCTAGGACATTCACATACACCCATGGGTTGAGCGAGACTCGAACTCGCTCGCTCACGCCGGCTAAAGGACAGAGCCAATTGATTAAACCATCTAAGCCACCGCGTCCCCGACTGTAATAGTTACTAAAGCGGACTATTTTACCAATGATAGGATTCTTATCAATTCATGTAAATGTAAAAACAGCACAATATTTTGAAAAAATCCCTCTATTTAATTATACAGAAATTAAATAAAAAACCGTTTGCTATGCTAATCAAGAAGGAAACAACTACTATACGACTATTCTACAGTAGCGAGCAAAATTCTATTATATTCTACATTTTTTCTCTTTTCCTCCTGAAGCCTTTAACGATTCATATGAAACATATGATTCCCCCAGAAAGCCAGAACTTTATCGATTCCCGTTTCTGGAAAGTTCTGGAAAACGACAATTTGCTATAAAAGCGGGTTTCCAGTTTTCAACGTTTTTATTTTATTTTTTTCGTGCTACTAGATGCTGTTTTCTGTGCTGATATTTGTTGGTCGTGGATCGAAGGAAATCCCACACCATACCCGCCAGGCCACAGTGAGAGGCTAGCGTAATGGACTCGCACAGACCCAACTGGCCGCCCAGTTCCAGCTCACCCAGCCGGCGATATCGAACATTCTCAAGCTCGCCCGCACTACCGGACTCTCCCCGAAGATCAAGAAGAGTGGAGGTCCCCGTTGCACCTCCCCACTCACCGTCAGACGGATCTGTCGTGAGGCGAAGGCCGACCCTCGCCTCACCGCTGTCAACATCCGCGTGAACATCTTTCCTCCTAACGTCCCCAGCCCGAGCACCTGGACTGTCAGACGTCGTCTGGTGGTCGGATGACTCCATAGAAGACGGTCGGCCAAGAAACCCCTCGTCGATCAGGATCAAGTTCGCGCGGGAGCATCTCCATTGGACGCGGCAGCAGTGAAATGAGGTCACCTTCCGCGACGAGAGCAAATTCGAATTGTCCGGAAGTGACGGCATACGTTACGTTGCTCGTTCTGTGGGCACCCGGTACCACCCCCGCTACCAGATCCTGGCGGTGAAGCACGGTGGAGGACGCGTCATCGTGTGGTGCGCGTTCTCGGCCAAGAGAGTCGGCCTCCTCCACCGTATCCAGGAGACCATGGACAGACACGTGTACATAGACATTTTGCAGAACACACATCGAGCATTTGTGGGAGGAACTGGCAAAGCGTCTCGACAAGAAGAAGGCAAAGAATGCGGACGAGAAGTTCAAAAGGCTGCAGGAAGAGTGGAACAATATCACCCAGTCCACCCTCAACTCGATGCCTCACCGGTGCCAGGCAATAATCGCAAACAAGGGATATGCCACCAAGTATTGATGTTCGATGTTTGCTGTTGTGTTTTGAATATAAATTGTTTCGATTGAATGGGATTCTGAGTAATGAAAATTATTTGAATTGTGAGGTCAAAAAATCTGGCTTATGGCGTTTTTCTTATAATAATTTTTTTGGTCATCTTGGATAGAATCATCTTGCGACTTCGTTGTTTTCGTTTTCGAATCTCTTGGAAAACATTCACAGGAGGTTGTTTCTCCATGTTTATTCTTGAAAAGATTTAAACCAAAAAAATGTTGAATATAATAGAATTTTGCTCGCTACTGTATATCGAACCGAAATAAACTACTTATTAGTAGACAATTTATTAAACCAACAATATACAACAGAACTGGAAATAAGTTTTCTATTTTTTTTTGTTGTGCGATAAGACCTAACTTGCTGTTGTCTATTATAGCTTTCTGTGAAGTTGGTAGTTGATAATTTTTTCTATCGCGTCCACTTTATTTAACCCATTTGGTATATGTGACTTTCACCTTCCTTAATTTTTGTTATATAAATAAAACAACTTCATGCTTCTTAAACACCACAAAAAATGTTACGGTGTACTCTAACGGTATGGTTGAATGGTAGACGTACTTTTCAGCATAAATTAGACCACAATCTTCATAATGGTTTTTAACTCTTTTTACTGACCAACGGTTGAATTAACGAAACATCAAGAAATATTAAAAATCGAGAGAATTAATTTTAATGTGCTTCATAAAATTTAAAAATATGGAAAAAGTGGTTCAAAGCAAACAGAAATCTTTGAAATTATCTCTCTACATTATGCAAATAGAAATAACATAAAGTAACAGAAACAAAAGTCGATCTGCTATTGGTAATTAGACTCGAAAACTGTCTTTTTGACAATGGGACAAATCCATGGTGTTCCAAAAATCAAATCGACATAACTTATTATGGGTATCGTATTATCAAACTGTTATGAGACAAGGAAAAATGGAAACTCATCAACCTCTCAATCATCAAACTGGTAACTTCTCTTTCATGTCATACTAGAGTTTCTAACTTTTTCTCTATTTACAGACTTTATTATACAATCTTGCGTCGTCCTTAAATTCCCTTTAATAGACCATTTTCTAAAAATCTTGATTCCTCTTGAGTACTTTGTAATTTTCTTACTGAAACGAACGATTTGAATTTTTTTGGATTAGGTAAGTTCTTGTTTCCATACTCCATTGATTGCTGCTTGTTCTCAGAGTCGATATGGTGGTTCGGCGGAAAAAGATATCAAACCAAAAGTTGCTGGCAAATCTCTTTTCGGTTTCATTTCAGGTGAGCCCAATCTTTTGGACACTTTTCTGTAGCCAAGTATAGCACGAATGGTGAGGTGAATTCTCAAAAAAAAAAATCTTAACAGTTCCAGCGATACTCTTCTGGTTCACGCAGCGATTAGTACGAATCAGTTAGTCTTTACGCGCTTGATGTCGAGTACATAGCACTTAATCCTGCAGGTTTATTGTGTGTGTTTTCATATTTCTCCATAGGTAGTATCTATTCGAAGATAAACCTCAATACACACAACGCTCGACCCATAGGAACTCAATAACAAAATGTTGCTTCAATCGAATGACCACGCCACTTGTCATTTTAGTTGCTATAACAAGGTCGCCTAATACTGCAGGAAAACACTACTGAGCGTCTTGAGAGCAGACGAGTTAAGAAATATTATACCTATCGGTTAGGAGAAAAAAGTTGATTCCATGGTTTTGTTCCTTTTACAGTTTTCATAGTTATAACGTATTATTAGGGCATGGATCCCCCTTCCAAGTATTTCTCACTTTTTCTCTCTATTTATAGACTACTATACAATATTGTGTCATCCTTCTAAAATTTCCTAAAAGTTTCGCTTCCTCTTGATTACTTCGTACTTTTTAGTTTTTGTACACTCCCTGCGTGCTCTCTTGGGACCTCCTCGTCTTGTTTTCCCATGCATCTTTTCGAATGCCATGTTCCTTGGTATTCTGCTGTCCTCCATTCGTACTACAAGGCCTCGCCACTTGATTATTGCAGTGATAAAAGGGTTCTTATACAGATGTCTGAGTTCTTGGTTTGTTTTTTTTTTACACCCCCGTAAATTATCCTTAGTATTTTCTTCTCCAAATTTCAATTTTTTTAATGTCTTGCTCTCAAACCCCAGGTTTCATTTGCATATAACTCTACTGGTCTTATTACCGTTTTATATAATCGAATCTTCACTATATCAGATAAATCTTTCGCTCTCAAAATTTTTAAAATCAAACTTGCTCTTTTACTCCCTAGCATTAGCCTTCTTTCTATTTATTTTTTTGTGTCCATTTCCACTTCCAGATATATAATTTTCCACTATTTCAAAACTATATCTCTTTTCTTCCACTTTTATTTCTAAGTCATCCCAGGTTTCTATATCTGCTGTTCTCAACACCATACGTTTTGTTTTCTTTATATTCACTTGTGCTCCTATTTTCTTTCTTTCCCTTATGAAATATTTGGCACTATTCTTTAATTCTTCTCTGGTTCTTACTAAGACCACTATGTCGTTTGTGAATTGTTCTGAAGTAGAATCGTTAAATTATACATGCTTGTTCGTTTCCGGTAGTGTAATTATATTAAGATTATCAGTTTTTTTTTTTTGGGAATTGTAATGCCTCAAGTGTCTTAATTATTTCACTTCTTATTTTCTCGTATGCCTGTTCTAAATCTATGAATATCACATATATTTGGATCTTCTTTCTCTGCACTTACTCATGTATCATTCTCATCGTGTTAATTTGATCTATTGTTGATCTTTTTCTTTTAAATCCCGCTTGATACTCTCCTATTTCTTTTTCGGCAAACTCTCTTAATCTCATTTCTATTACTATCGCTGTTATATTGTACACTACGTTCAGTAAAGAGATTGATATAATTTTCACACTGTCTTGCGTTACTTTTTTTTATAAATAAAGTTCTTTATCCGTTCCACCCGTATATGCTCTTCTTTTTTCTTTTTCTTGAAATCCTTCGAAGTTCACTTGTTTTGGTTATTTTTTGTCTTTTACTTGTAGTTTCTCTGATTTGTTGTTCTGTGACATGAGCGAACCCACGTTTATTTGTAAATTTCTTGATTAGATTCGAAAATTGATTTTATTGTAAGTTGTTTAGACATTGCAAATGTTATAAGCTTTTATCCATTTCTATTACTTTCTTTAAGTTTACTATTTACTCCTGTGATTCCTTTAAACTCTCGTTCCTTCCCAATTTTGGCATTAAAATCCCCCATTACTAATTTCACATCGAATTTTAAGATTTCAACAAAAAATTCCAGCTTTTCATAAAATTTTCTTTATTTTAGTTATTTTCCTACATTGCTCTCTCAACCTTATACAACTTAACCTGTCGCTTATTTCCCTTGTTTGTATCAACGATTTTTTCAATGGGCTTTTTGAAATAAAACCTGTACGCAGCCTATTTTTTATTCCTTCATAATTTAAATACCAATTTCCATAGTCTGAGCTCCTTTGATGTTCATTTCTTAGATTCCCATTATTTCTGTTTTATATTTATCCGTTTCACTTATTAATTGTTTTAAGGGAGACGCCCGCTAGCCAATGAAAATCGATCAGGGAGGCGGACCGGCTAATAACATAAGTTGCTCTGTATTACAGCGGACTATTGAAAAGCAAATAAAACTGTTTTACTGTTGCAAATAATCAACGAGATTGGGAAACTTCGCCTCTTCTACCTTCTCTAAATTATAATACGCTGTTGCGGCTGATAATTGGCCTTGTTCCATTATCATAATTCAATTAGTTTGATTTCACAACTGACCAAACATCTTGTCGAAACAATAAAGTAACTACTCCTACAATGCAACAATGTAGACCTTGCAATATTAAATCGTTTATCGTGCCAACCAAAGAATCGCAAACTTAGTTTCCACCGCCAATGTCATTCAGCAAGCATTCGCAAAAACAACAAAAGAACTGCTGTTGCGCCAAATAATGCAGCAATGCAGCAGCAGCAGCCGCCGCAATGATTAGTTTCATAGCAGATGAAATTGCAAAATTTGAGGTGTATGTGGTAACTACGTCGGATAAAAACAACTCAACTCAGAATACAAAGCTTTGTTTTGTGTAACGAATGCAAAAACAAACAAACAAAATGTGATGCATTGTAAAAGAGTAGCTCATCTCGCTTCGTAGCTTAAAATTCAATAGTTGAACCCTAGCAATTCCTATTCATTTAGACAAAATTTAATTTCGCCGTATTCATGTGCACGCCAGGTCTATTAGCGATAATTTCTGTTCGGCCCACGTATTATTGGCGCGACGTCTTTCCATTAATTCATATCGGCGCACTAACTGCATCCGGCTGCAATAACTCACGTTCTATTAAATACTTGGATAACTAAAGCACCGATCACTGTAAATACTGTCGACTTTTTCAACTCCATTGGGTTTATTTCCTGTCGCACAATTTTAACTCTCAAACCCCCTCTACAGAACACGCTCAATTTTCAAATGTTTAAACAAAAAAAAAATATTGCTCGAAATATCTAAATTAATATACAACTGAAGAACCTATCGACAATTTAAAAATTTTCTACTCCGCCACGCGCTTCATTTATGGATAATTAAAACAAATATTATACTATACATGGTAACCACGAAAAATATTTAGATAAGCTTAAACATAACAGTACGTATTTAGAGCTTGCCTGCGGACGGACGATGAAACAATTAAAAGCGCTTAAAATGCCATTAAGGTCGAGTTGATTTTAGTTGCTATTAAAAAAGATTAAGGCATGATCATGTAGGACAACTAGGAGAAAGTGTCTATTTATAGCAAGGTGGAAGGCAATTGCGATTCAAAAAAGTAGCAAAAACTGCGCCTTAGCCATAAATCGGCAACCAGCTGGAATAATGAAGGAAAATTGTATTAATAAATATTGATAAAGAAAGTATTACACAATGCAAATTAAAAATCCTAAAGAACAAAATCAAATAACAATCATTAAAAAAATTAATGACAATATTCAAATTTTCGAAACTTGCAAACGCAACAAAAATTCAGTAGCATCAGGTTTATTGAGATGCTATATTGAGTCGTCAGGTTCTATAAATAAAAAAATGGTGTAATTTTGGTTTTCCTCAATGATAAAATTGTAAGATGCAAAGAATACTTGAGACGATTTTAGTTTCTCCTAACTGCAAAAGCGAGAACCAGATAGATAAATCTAAGAACAAATATATGATAGGCGACAAAAAAAAAACATCCAGAAGCAAAATCGTAGAAACGTCAAGCAACCAGTTTGCTAAAATGGGAAAAGTTAAGAGCAGATAGGCGAATTTTGAGCACATATACTTTAGAATCAGGCAACCAATTTTGGACAAGAAAACCTTAACCACAATAAAAATCAGATAAGGTGACAAACATGTTTACTACGTAGTAGAATTAGATAGCAGTTGATGACTTTTATTTCTCCATTAGATAAGACTAATTAATCACAAACGGATAATAAAACTAAACACCGCATAAAAATTTATCATAAAATCAATATATAGGTAACCCATCTATCCAAATTAAGAACCAGACAGACAAATTATGATCATAAAAACAGCCGTAAAACTCGAATTTCTAAAGATTAGACAATAAACATATATAAACCAACTGAAGCTTCCATGCATAGTGAAATTGAAAATGAGACAACATGGATGGATTCCGGTCACGTAATAATATCTAAAATGACTTAAAGTTTACCAAACGGTAAAACTACACTAGGCAAACATATTATAGATTGGTTATACATGTGGTAAAACTGTGAACCATATAGTTGAATTGTATGATAAACATACACGTGGCGTGATGACTTAGAAAATCAGAAAGAGCATATATAAAGCGACTGAAGTTTGTTATACAATACATCAGACAACTTAAGTTTACTACATCGTTAAATTAGGTATCAAACAGTTGGTTTTCAAAAAGAATACATATATGAAGTGATAAATGTTTCTTTTTGTAATGAAACTAAAACATTTAAAAACATGATCATGAATATCAGATAAATCGTGATCGCAAAACTACATACGGGATAACTTAGATTTTTCCAAACGGCAAAACTGAGTACCAAACTAGTGATCATAAAAATAAAACATGCATTTCTATTACAAAATCACTTACTAGTTTATGTAAAATAATAAAACTAAAACGAAGATCACACATAAAGCGACTAACATTTTTTCATTAACTATGGATAGTGAAAACCTGCAACGGTTACTATTCACCCATAAGGCGCCCCCCTTGGTGGTAGATAGATGTCTCCCAGATATAGGTGATACTGGGGAAATAAAATATCCAGAGCAGACCAAACCAGCACAGGGTACACAGACTCCCGATACTGGATCAGAAATGCATAGGCAGAGTTGTACCAAACAAAAAGACTAGGTCACTGCGCATGCAAGATAACGGAAAACTACCATGTAATAATTTTTCCTAGTGAAATCTAATAGTTAAATTGAATAAAATTTTGTACTTTAGTTCCTAGTAGACCTTAAATAGTCAGAGAATGTGAAGTATCCCTGCCCTTAGAATTTTAAAATTTTGTATTTACAATGCCATTGCTAAAATGGATATTATGAATACAAGTGAAATGCTTTAGATAAATTCCTAACACTACCGTGTTGGAATTTACCATTATGGAAATAAAATTGGTGATCATACACACGGTGTTCAATACACTGAAGAGATTTATTTACCATTATGGAAATAAAATTGGAGAACATACACACGGAGTGTTCAATACATTGAAGAGATTTATTGGTAAATATGGTATCAGCGTTGCATCAATATCTGATAGGCTATTGTGTATACAACAGGGCACATACCTCGTTAAGACCAACATCATTCAAATTTATTCTTCGACAGTGGATAAATCTGAAGAAGACAATGACCTCAAAAAGACTCAATGTCGTCAGAAATCAAATTTACCACATTATAACCAATAAAAAACCATGGGGCCGGCGAAGAGATTGCGCTGTAAGCAATCCCAGAACGAACTTAAAAAAACCTTTCGATTTCGATTTCGAATTTCGGGAAATCTGGAAAATTATTCGACATAGAATTTTTTCTTCATTTTTGAATTCAGCGTAAAATTTCCTATAAGAATCACATTTAAAATCGTAATGTCGAAAATTTTCCCGAAATTCGAAGTCGAATATCTCGAAAACTATTCGACATAGAATTTTTTCGATTTCATTATTGAAATCAGCGTAAAATTTTCTTTAAGAATTACTCATAAAATCGCAATGTCGAAATTTTACCGAAATTCGAAGTCGAATATCTCGAAAACTATTCGAGATAGAAACTTTTTGATTTCGATTTTGAAATCAGCGTAAAATTTCCTATAAGAATCCATTTTAAAATTTTAAAAAATCCATAATTTTGTGACAGCGACAGACAGACCGACAGACAGAATTCAGTAACGAACTTTTTAAGTTCGTTGAATATCCTATTGGATCTAATCATAACTCTTTGGTTGGTAGCTTGTGACTTAAGTTGAAGAAAAACATGGTAAAATTGGAAGCTATACACAGAAACACATGAACAATAAATTTAGCGTCCAGATTCAAAAGCTTAACTTGTAGGAGGTCAACATCGAAATACTTTACAACTATCTTTGTCGAAAATCTGTGGGGAAGAAATCTTGGATATGATGAAGAAAAGAAGAGATATGGATGAAGAAAGATATAAACAAATTGACAAAGAACGATCAGAGAGACCGAAAACAAAATGTTGGAGGACGAGTGTTTGATATAAAAGCCATAGAACGTAAACATAGTTCGTTTAATCTCTATACAATGGGACTGTACAAATCTAAGAGCTGTGGGCAATTGATAAATGAGGGCGACGGCTCCATACTGAACATAAAACGGAAAAATTGCAAGTAACGAAGTGAAATCCGTTGTCAAGGAAATCAAGGCTAGTAAGGCAGTGCGACCGGAAAACATTTATTCGGAAATTTTGAAAAAGATTGATATGCACATCATCTACAAGAAAGGAATAATAGCACAAAGCGGACTAAAATCCACTTCATAAATTGAGCAAAAAATGTGGAGATACTATTATCCATCTCATAATTCATTTGCTCAAAACTTTTTTGAGATTCATAAATAAAAAAAATATACAAAACATGCCACCTTACTCGTACACAGTTTGGTTTTAGGAATGCTATGGGAATTATGAAGGTGTTTTTTCCAGGCTTTCAACAATGTAGGGATGTTCATTTTTATATATATGTACGGTTTTATACATTATCAGAGTCAAACATAAACTCATCTCAATCTTAAAAACAAACTTAGAACCGTCCGTAAGATATATTTCAATAAAACGGCTAAAGTTAGAGTACCAGTTAACTGAAGAGGTTGCAATAAAGGTGTGAAGTGGAGTTGGGTATTAACCTTACTCTTTAATGTTTTTTCTTCTTGTGGTACCGTAACCATTTAACGGTCATTGGTCATCATGTGGGTTGCCATATTAAAGATAATAGTCTTGTCGACAGCTGTTCGGAATAGTGTTATCATAGTTGTCCTGTATCATTGCCTTAAATTTTCCAACCAGAAAGTTAAAAATATGGGGGGGGGGGGAGGCAGAATTGTCTGTTTAATGCTAGTACAATTTAGCTATGCTACGTACATCCTTATAGTCTAGTCCAGCTGTTTTTAATATCTGTATCATTTCATCATGACGTATCTTATCGAAAGCTCGATAAATAGCGTTAATTACGTTTTCTTTGCTGATCGATAGCCCTATCATAGCATCTGTTGGGTTATAGTTAAATCTATTGTCCTCGAATAATTCTAAGATGTATTCTGTCCATCTTTTAAGTCGTTGTATGACATCTATTATTATATTTCCTTTACATAGTGTTTGTGTTCGTTTAATATCGTTCTTTTCTAATTTTGTATGTAGATGGAATAGGTCATTTTTTGCATCGTATTGTTCGATTGTGCATTCTTTAGCATGCCAAATTGCTTTTACTCTTTCAATATTTTCGGTTATCCAATTCTTGTTTTTTCTTTTAAGTTATTTTGTGTCTATCGGTGTATTATTGAGCCTGTTCCATGTTTGTTCTGTTGTTCTGAACTTGTGCATTTGTTATTTCATGTCTAATGTTTTCATAATTTAGTTTTTCTTTATCTAATCGTGATGTTCTGCTTGCATTTTTCTCAACTCTTTTGAAACGTAATCTTATTTTCCAACTTAGAGATTATGACTTCTTAGTATATCTACCCAGGGATATGTTTTTGCTAATAATATAGCATTCTTTTATCTTTTTGAAATACATATAAAATCAATTAGATTTCAGATTATTTTTTATTTTCTTGAGCAACCGGCGATTTCCAGTATACAAACGTTTTGGTAGTTTGAATAATGTTGGCTATCATAAATTTTTTCCAAACAAAAGGTCGCGAGCCTGTCGCCCTTTTCGTTTCGTACGCCTAGGCCATAGTCTCCAATAATGTCTTCCTGTTTTCCTTCGCCAATCTTAGCGTTGATATCGTCAATTATTATTCTCATTTCTTGCTTTTTTTGTTGACCCTAAATTCTATTTAGATCGTCGTAAGATTTTCTACTTGTTCATCATCATAATCTTAAGTTGGAACATACACTTTATAGTATGTTTTCATTTACACTATTAATTGAGTGCTATATTATTATTATCCTGTCTGAATGCTGTATTACATTATTCACAGCAATCATACAATTATTGCGACCCAATATCTGCGTCTTGCGCTCATCTATTGAGTTAAACCAACGAATTTCACCTATCCTCAATGTGTTAATTTGTAATCTTTTCATTTCTCGTATTGTGTTGTGGACTTTTCTAGCTTCATACATACTAACACATCACTCAATGATTTCGTAGAATGACTGTTAGATGGCGCCACTATTGACAAATCCACATGATTTTAGGAAGTACTAACCTTCAAATCATATATGTCAAAAGTTCATGACAATCTGACGTTTAGTTCACAAGTTATAGTGGTTTCAGTGACGCTACTTGTGTAATTTTCAAAGAAATGGAAACATCTGAATTTCGTATGTTGATAAGGCATTGCTTTTTGATGGGAAAAATACCTTTCAAGCAATGCAATGGCCTGACAAGTATTATTCGGACTCTGCTCCATCGAGACAAATGGTAGAGAAGTGGTTTGCTGATTTTAAACGCGACCGTACAAACACCAATGATGCTGAACGCTCTGGTCGCCCAAATTCGGCAGTTGTTCCAGAAAACAAAAAAATCCACAAAACAATTATGGCCAATCGTAAATTGAAGTTGCGTGATATAGTTGACACCTTAATTAAAGATATAAGAAGGCAGTGTATTCACCATTTTAGATTAGCATTTGTCCATGAGAAAGTTCTGTTCGCATTTGCTCACAGTCGATCAAAAACAACAACAGTTCGACGATTCAGAGCGCTGTTTGCAGCTGTTTCAGCGCAATAAAAAGAATTTTTTCATGCGGTATGTGGTAATGGATGAAACATGGATCCATGACTACACTCCAGAGTCAAATCGGCAGTCAGCTGAGTAGACAGCAAAGGGCGGAAGCGCTCCAAAACAACCAAAAACGCAAATACCAGCTGATAAGATTTTGACCTCTGTATTTTGGGATGCGCACGGTATTTTATTCATCGATTACCCTGAGAAAGGAAAAACCATCAATAGCAATATTATAGGTCATTATTGGTGCGTTTGAAGGAAGAAATGGTGAAGAAGAAAAAGAACTCTCACTAAAACAACGCACCGTGTCACAAGTCGGTCGCAACAATGGCAAAATTGCACGAATCGCATTTTGAATTGCTTCCCCATCCACCGTATTCTCCGGATTTGTCTCCCAGCGACTACTACCTATATGCAAAGCTAAAAAGAATGCCCTAGGGACAGAGATTTGTCTCCAATGAAGAAGCGATTGACAAAACTGAAGCCTATGTTGAGGCCAAAAATAAATCGTTCTATAAAAAAGGCATCGAAATGTTAGAGAAGCGTTGGAATAAATGTATGACACTTGAAGGAGACCATCTTAATGAATAAAGTCGAAATTTGCCTAACAGTTGTTGTTTTATTAGTCATTCTACGAACTTGTTGAGTAATGTGTTATATTACAAATTAGTATCTTTCTCATTTTGGATGTTTTATACTTGATCATTTAAAGGATGCCCGTACTCGGGGCCATTGGATTTAACAGTCATAATAATGATATATTACCTGGGGAAAATTATATTTACTAAAGAGCAAATTATGAAACAAACGCTAGAAAATATGGAAGAGGGAATTACTAGTAAAAGAGGAGCTAATAACACCCGACATGCGGATGGTACTATTATCTTTGCGGATAGTCTCAGCGGTCTGCAAATCCTTGTCTCGAACTAGAATTCAATATCACGAAAACTAAACACATGGTCATTAGTAAAAACCCGGTAACTTAAATGTCTAAACCAGATTATGGGAAATCAAGATAGATATGACATACAACTATTCACGGAAGAAGACCACGAAGATCCTGGCTGCGCAATTTAAGGAAACGGTTTTTCTTGACTATGACCCCACTTTTCGAGTGACCGCCAATAAGATCAAAATAACCATGCTAGTCGCAAACATCTAAAGCCCATAAACACTACAAAAAAAGTAGTAAAACCGAAAAAACACAAGTATACAATAAGATTTTTTACATGGCAAAACTAAAAAACAAATCTTAAAATGGCAGATTGTATACTTCACACGGCGATTTTTTCTACATAATAAAACTAAGATGCAAACAAAATATATTTTGACTATCTTTGGGTTTCTCCAGATAGTAATAACTATATAGTGACGAAAGTGAAAACAACATAAAATAAATTATGATCATACGAATAGCTAACAAAATTAGTCCATAAAATAAATAAACCAGACCAATTTTGGTCTCAAAATCATATATAAAGCTGCATGTCACTTAAAAAAATGGTAATTTTTGATTACAAAACCTGAAGATTCATTTCTCTAAATGTTCGACAATAAATATGTATAGTAATCGACTTTTCCAAATGATACAACCAAACTAATTTTGATTGCAAAATACACGTTAAGCAAATTAATTTTTATTAATAAACTGAAAACGTGACCAAACAAATTTTAATCGTATTAACATAGTTATTTAAATTTTCCCTACATGGTAGCAAATACACAAATTTAAGCATAGGAAGGAAGGTAAGGTGGTAAATGTTTTTTTTTTTTAATACAAAGACTAAACATTTAAAAACATGACAACAACACGCCGAAGTCAAACAAACAAAAAAAAAACACGAAAAGAAGTAACCAAACGAACGAGGACTGCCGCTATAGTCAAGTGGTCATGAGCATAACACATCTGTCCTCGAGCCTTGGGTAGGTGAGTTCGAACCTGGTTGGAAACCCATGGATTTATGTGACGTCCTAACATTAAGTTAATGTTAGCAGGTATAATAAGCCCTTGCAGCTGCAGTATCAGTAAGCGACTGCATCTGCATAAAAAGCTTCTTCATGACAGAAAATATATATTTTTTATTATTTGTTGCTTATTTACAATCTACTCTCACACGAGTAATAAGTAAATTATTTATAATTTTATAACATGTCATTGGGGGGATCCGACCAGCGCCTTACTCCCCGTAGGCTTAACACTAAGTTATTCTGGGTAGTTACAGAAAACATTGATTTCGATTTCCAGACATGGAGAGAACCTAACATATTTTAGTAATAAAAACACGCGTAAGGTGACCAGATTCTCCACAAATTTCCGTCGAAAACCAAACAAGATTGAATACATGTAAAGTGATAAGCTTTGTCAATTGGTAAAACTAAAAATAAGACGAGACAAATTTTGATCACCAAAATATATGTAGCTATGTTTTTACAAATAATAAAACTACAGAGTATTAAAAATTTCCCCCATCTTTTTTTCCGTTGAATTTATCGATATAAAGCCTTCATGATGTTTCAGGGGTAATATGTAATTTAATATGACCTTATTGAAGAAAAAGGTTGCAATCCGACGATTACAGAGAAATATATGTGCAATTGAAGGTGCGAATGTAACAAATAGGCAAACGGTGTCAGATTGGTTCAAGCGCATTTCTGATGGGGGCGCGAGCTTGGAAGATAAGCCGCGTTCACCCATCTGGAATGAAGAGGTTCTACACACTGCACTGGAAGAGCAGCCACATGCTAGCAATGGCGAATTGATCCACAAAGGCGGGCAAGAATCTGCAGACGGTTGTTTGGAAACACCACGGGTGATCCTTTTTGGGGCCGGATTGCCACTTCGGATGAGATCCAAGATTTGGATAGAGTGAGCGAGTTACCACATCCAGCGTATAACCCCGACGTCGCTCCATCCGAATGATTTATTTCGTTCTCTGGAACATGCTTTGCGTAGTCGGCCATTTCGTAGTATTGAAGCAGTTGAAGCGGCATGCCAGGTATTCTTTGCGCCCAAACTAAAAGAATGGTATCCGTGACCGCATGGTCATCAAATGTGGATTGCATTTACTTTGAAGAATAAATCTTTTTTATGTAATTAATAATAATTTTCAAAAAGTGGTAGAAATTTTTGATACAACCAAGTAGTACCAGACAGACGAACAAATAAAACCAAGAGCGCTGGATAAAAAATGTTGGTCTCTTTTAAAAGGCTTCAAAATGTTTTCGTGTATTTCGCTTCAGATAAGGCGACTGTCAAAAAATAGAAAGACCAAAAAATTAAAGTTTTATGATCGCAAAATTTTTCCATCCAGTGGAAGTTGAAAATTGCCCAAATAAAATTTGGTCACAAAAACATATAAAAAACGACAGGTTTGTCCGAATTTCAAAATTGCGTACTACCCAGCTGTATTTGGATTATAAATATGGTATTGAAAATTAATGAGAATAAATTTTGATTGCAAAAATATCGACTTCATCAGATAACATATACAAAAAATAATTTTGAGCAAAAATCATATACAGGAGAACATAGTTTCCTAAAATTAGATTACCAAACAATTACATTTTGATTATGTGCATATATGTATTTTCTCATACAAGAAAACCGTAAATAAGGCGAGCCAAATTTTGATTACAAAATAATATACGGGAAGCATTAGATTTTCCCAAACGGTGCAATCAAATACCAGACAAAAGTGAAAAACACAGAATTCATATTATTTAAAAAATAAAAACGAAAACACCTATGTGACCTAAGCGACATTATATCATGTTTATTTACTCTACAATTTGAAAAGCAAAAAATGGAATACTTCCACTTCCTTGCTCTGGAATCTTTTTGTAATACTTCCTCGCCTTGTAGCCTGCAGTTTTTGTTCAAGCAAACTAAAAGTATTTTTTATTGGAATTGGAAATAACAAACTACAAAAATAATACCCACGCCCCCTCCCTTTCCTGTTGTCTAAAAATTAAAAAAATAGTAAATTCAAATCACATTTTCCATAGAATTATCCCAATAATCCAATTGGAACTATACAACTATAGGCAAAATCAATAGACTCATGAGCAAGGGTGGTGTATGGAGTGGTCGACTTTTTTTGTACGCCCTGTATAATGAATATCACTTTTCAGCAACCGAGAGTAAATTACGGTTTCCAATTTGGATCGAGCAGCGCTTGATGTTCCACAGACGCGACCGCCACTGAGCCTGCAGGAAGCACTTCAAAAGCAGTTTTGGGTGTTCACGGCAAATCAACGTCTCGCGCATTTCCATAAGATCCAAACGAGGAAATGCGTTGGGGCTGTTGCGTCTTCCGACGTTGTTTATATATAGGGCCTACAAAAATTCGCGAGTTTGCGGGGTCGGAAACGCGACCTGTTGGTAAACGCGACGATGCAGTGCCCAGCAGCGCTGGGCATTTTCTGCAAGGTTGCACGTCCCAAGGAGCCGTCGAGAATCCGGCGACACGCCAGACAGATAAGCGGAGATAACAAAGGCAGGGACGCGCGGAAATATTTGGTCAGGCGGCCGGACCTGGAGGCGACCGACCCTTGCGAGTTACTTACCACTGTTGTTTTGCACAGGGACGAAGCCATTTTGCGAGGCTTTCCTGCGAGGACGACAACGTTGGGAAGCCTTCTCACCACTCGTGCTGGTTGTTGCGCACCCACTGCACCATCCCGTTTTGCGCTGCACGATTCTACGTACGCCGCAGTAGAACAACTAGCGCCATGCCAGGCCGCACGAGTGCCGCGCACCGAAGTTATGCTACCCACGGCGCCGGTGCGCCACCGCGCCAGTCAAACGAGGCTCCATATCCGCTCAGCCGCGCTAGCGCCTTCCGGCGAAGACGCTTGACTGCCATTTCCCGTTGACTCATTTAATAAACTTCTCTGGATGGCCAGCGATCAATGCAAATTTAGTACACAGAGCTGCGAATGCGAATTTGACTGTGTGCGTCCGATTGCCGTCACGAATTAAAATTCAAATTCTCCTTCGGTCAAAATTCAATTGTTTTTGCCGCTTTTTCCAAATTGCAAAATTTTTATAGCGCAAAAATCCTAAAATCTCATTAAAGTTTATTAAAAATCACATTAATTGTAGATAAACAATTTAATTGCTTTTAAGAGATTATTACATAATAAATTATTTAAGACACAAATTCCATGCAACTATGTTACTTGCGCCCCCTATGGTAAAACCTGTATACTTTAATAAATAATTACATGATCTATGGTGCTCAGATATATTGATTACAATTACTACAAATTATAAAAGTAAAGTTTAAATTCATTTTTCAATTAATCTGTTTCATTCTATCTTCATTTAATCTTTTTTTTTATGTTACGTTTGACTTGATCTTATCATTTTAGTTTTTTTTCCTTCGCTTTCCTAGCATTTTATAAAGCTTTTGTGTTCATGTTTATGCCTTATCTTTTCTTTTGTCATCTTGTGCATTTTGTGAGTGTATTTTGTAGATTATCTTCTATTAAGCAGCATTGGCAATTGAGCGAATCATCTTTTCTAATTCAGAATTTGTATCTAGTGGTTTGAGTCAAGAATTATTTAGCCATTGGGTTTTTTTGTTATAATTTCCTGACACAAATTTCCACGAAGAGGATTTAGGTTTTTCACTATATGTCTAAACCCATTTAATATTGAGCTATGGAAGTGGTTTAATATCAAAAACAACAATTTATGTTTGAAAGGGTGTCCCAAGGTAAAAAAATGACTTTGTTTTTTATGTAATGACATATACGACACTAAACAGTGATTTGTTGTGGGTACATTGTTTTTTATGGATACCTCGAAGATATTCTGCTTCCTAAATGCGGCGATTTTGTTTGCTAACGAAGTTGTCTAAATGAAAATGCTCTTCGGACTAAAGATAATTTTTTAGGAAAAATCGTCGTCCTCATGTTGCCCCTACAAAGAATCTGATAGTTTTAGTTGTTGGGTTATCTGAGCGTGTATAGATTTTTTTCGAGAATGATTTTGCAATACCTTACAGTTGTGAACGGGGACGAATGAATTTTGTTGAATTCACAACATTGTCGTGCGTTAATAGATAGAACGAGAGCAGCTATGTTTTAATGTTTGTAGTCGAACCTGCGTAACACTCACTGTTCCTGTAATAAGCTATAGCAATTAACATTTGTCCCACAAGTGTCATGTAATGTTCGCTAGTGAGTCAATCATTTCACGTTACAAAAAAACGGTACGCTTTTTGCCTTTTTTGGAACTAGTTTAGATTGCTGTGTTGTTTCCGATAAATAGTAGTGAATCTAATTTTCATCTATGGTCATAAAAAGCCGCAAATATCCACTTTTACACACTTGTAAATAGTCGGTTAATATTCGTATATATTAATTCACGTTTTTCATATATAACTCGTTCAGTTAAGATGTTTATGCCCCCGCTGATGTGTATGTTCATTGGATTGTTGATCAAAATCATATAGTTGATTTTGTAAATGATTTCTAGCATGACACCTATTTTTGGACTTTCAGAATGCAGTATTGTATCAATACTTTTTCTGTCACGCTTATACTCGTTTAGCAAAAGCCAAACTGTTCAATGGGAAAGACGTGAATCACCTAATACTTTTATGGATTCCCTAAAAAAATTACTTTTATTTATTTTGCACTATCACTCAAAACAGTTATATGTAAAGAAGCGTTCACGACGAAAGTGTTAGAATGATTTTGTATGGAAAAAAACTTTGTGTCATATATACAGTTCTCTATAAGTCTCCAGATCAAGTTATTCATCAAATTACCCACGTAAGATTTTACTATCATTGAGGCTACCATGCTAAAAATTATTGAATCAATATGATTTTCTAATATTTCCTTATCATATTTTTTAGGAAATGTGACTACAGAACTTAGAAGATTTTTATCTATTGCCTCCTCTGATGAGTTTACGAGACCTGTTCTATTAAACTACCTACATACATAATAGTAATTAACATGGAGTATTAACAATGAGTGGTCACCAGGTACGGATTACCATTGGTAGAAAGAAGGCTGATGTTAAATTTCTTGGTATCCCAGTGTTTAATGTTCTGATGTTTTTGTATCCACAAAAAAATTTGGTAACCGATCCTTTGATGCTTTAGTCCTAATACTCACTAACAGAATATGTTTTCTTCTTCTTCTTCTTCCATGCTGTTATGCCCCATTTCTTTTGGGGTTCGCCCTTCTGGTCCTTTTTCGCCATTCTGGGCGTATTTGAGTCATATCAGGTTTTAAACCTTTCGTCTTCATATCTTTTTTAATAGTCCCAATTCAGGGCGTCGGCGGGTGCCCTGGTTTTCTTTTTGGTTGTTGTATCTCCATGACTGTTCTAGTCATATTGTCAGGATCTCTAAGCATAACATGTCCGTACCAACGCAGGCAATTTTCTATTTTATCTACTATATTCGCAACTTTAAATGTTTTATATACATTTTCTTTGACCTGTATGGGCATCTTTTTATCGCACATTATTCCAGCTAGAGGTCTCCATTTAAGCCACCCTGTTGTTATACGGTTGTTTATGTCTTCACACGTTATAGCTGTTGATGTTACTACTGATCCAAAATATTTGGAGTGGTCTACTGTGACGAGGGCTGTGTCTCCGAGATACAGCAAGCGCATTCCGCTACTTTGACCAGAAAAGTTGCAGTACATGTATTTTGTTTTGGTTCTGCTTACTCTCAGTCCTCTTCGTTCTAACGCAGTGCACCATGCATTTAGGTCAGCTTGTATTTCCTGCTGTGACTCTGACTGCAAGAACTATATCGTCGGCATATAAAAAAGTCCAAGGTGTTGGCTTCTGTAGTTCAGCCGTGACGTAGTTTACAACAAAATTAAACAGTAAAGGGCTCAAAGTAGACCCTTGGTGTACCCTAACTTTTACCTCAAAATTTTTACCGCTACCTGCCGGGCTTACAATTCTGGTTTTGATATTGTTGTACATATTTTGGAGAATGTAGATGTAATATTCTGGTACTAGCTGTGCGCAAAAAGTTAGCCACATAAGTCGGTCAGGTCTTTTCTGAGAGCTTTATACTTTCCATTAAAATTTTAATTGTATGAATGGCATCTATTGTTCCAATCTTGTAAATCCACATTTGTTAGGTGTGGTATTAGTCAATTTATTTATTCTTTTAGCTATTACACTTTCAAATATGTATTTTTAAAATACGGAAAGTGAATTTAATGGCGCGGTAATGGCCGCATAGAGCCACGTCACCTTTATTTTTGTAGAACGGGATAAGATCACTGAGTCTCCAGGCCTCCGGCATTCTATCTCCCTTCAGGATAAGGTTAAAGAGGTTGGTGACCCATAAAATACTTACCTCTCCACTTTTTTTAGGTTTTCTGAAGGTATTTGATTAAAACCAATAGCTTTATGGTTTTTGGCTAGTTTTACGGCAGTTTTCACCTCTTCTGGTGTTATCTCTTCTGGGGGGTCTTGAACGGGTGGTAGGCAAGGGAGTGGCTCTTGAAGAGATTTTTATAGTATTCGTACCACTTTTCTTTTATGTTGTCATCAGAGGTTAAAAATGTGCGTTTTTTATATATTTATTATGTTTAATATCTTTAGATTAGTTATTCCTGAATTTGGCGACTAAAAATTTCTTTATAACAGAATATTTTATAGCTCATATAAAATACAACGCAATTTTGTGTGTTATATACCTCCAAAGGATATTGGTAGCTCATGTTCTATTTTTAAATACTAGATAATAGGCAATAGGTACTGCTGTGTTAGTCTTGGTATTTTTGTGTCTATGCAAGCAATCGTTGGTTAGTGTCTTGATATCTCGGTGTTCAGATGAAGGGTTGGTGCCTGGTGTCTATGGCTTCTAGTGCCCAGATGCAGTTACGGTTTCCACACATTAGAGCATATTTTATATTAAAGAATAAATAACAGATTGTAGTGGAACATTCATCGTGATATTCTGCTTCACACGATTTATGTCAGCATATTGTTTTATAAATAAATGTGTATTTTATTCGATAAATAAGTGTTTTTCTTATCTTGAACCTATCTCAAAATTCTTCCAACATATTTCGAATGTTTTTTGACAGTTTCTGTAGCTATTTTAAACAGAATGTTTTGTTAGTTTGTATTACTTTGCCAGATAAATCTAACAAATCAGCTTTTCACATTTGTATTCACTATTTCTTGTTTTTTCTTTATCTTCGTATTATTTTTCGATTTACTTTATCTCGTAAGGGGATGTTATAACTTCTTGTGTCCATTTCTCTTTGTTTCTTTTTCTTATTTTTTCAAGTGCATCGGATTTTCCCCATGCTATAGATAGCAATTGCTTTTTCTGTTTTTAAAGTTACGAAAAATTTGTATCTTCTTAAAATTAGTGGATTTTAGTATCTTGTTTCACGTCAATTTTTTAATAGCATGGTGTCAGTTAATGCGTGAAACCTTGTCTATTCATTTTGATCAAAAATAAGATATTGTTAACGTCTCATGAGGCTTAATGATTTACTTTCGTAGTGGGCCTGGTATGTTCCAATTTTTTAATAAAACTTTTTTTGGTGGTATAACTATTATCATGCGAAAAATTAGATAAAACTTGGACGAAGAAGCTATGGAATTTTGAAGTGTTTTTGTTCTTTTTGTAAACAATTTTAGAGATCTCATACCTTAACTGATGATGCTTTGATTTTTGGGATATTTTTTAATTCTCCACTTCATTTAGTATCTGTTTTCTTTTTATATGTTTATTTACTCTACAAATAATTTGTGATTGATACATGTACCTATTTTTCCTTTGTAGTTGCTCTGAAGAATTATGTATTTTTATTAGTTCATCAATATTTTTTATAAAAGCACTATGTAGAAAATTCTTCTTTTGACAATGGTTGAAATTAAAAGCTTTGTTTTAGTTGTTAATACATATTGCATATTATCATATTTTTTCCAGATCAGCAAGGTCTATTTTTTAAATTTATTTTTCTACTAGAAAAATGACGTATTTTATTGAAGTTTTCATTTCCTATTTCTATTTTGGACATCACGATCAGATTATCTGCGTAACTGTAGACATTAACCTACTACAGTACTTTGAGACACTTTTTCGTTAAAAGCGAAGAAGTTTGAAAAGTAGCGAGCCTGTTTATAAAGAAGGTAAATGGCTCTTTTAAATATGATGCACATTTTTTAGTGTAAAAACTATTTGTTTTGAACTCCACACTACCCATGTGAAGTGTCGTCACTATGGAAATACTATTTTTTCTGATGTTTGAATATAGAAAACAGATGAGAGTGATGAGAGTTTAGAACGTAGTCTAGTAAAGTCAACCTGTAGAATGAACTTTGAACTTGGACTACCACAACAACTATCTTTAAAGGCAAACTAAATCGTCTAGAATTTTCTAATAGTATGCTCGAAAACATGGACGATGATACTTTCCTGTCTTAATTAATTTTTAATGACGACGCAACGTTCCACCTAAGTGTAAAAGTGAATCGATACAAAGCACGAATATGGAGACTACAAAATTCTCATGCAATACCGAAACATGAAAAGGACAGCTAGAAAGTTAATGTCTTCTGTGCCGTATCGAGAAGAAAAGTTTATGGACCTTTTCTTTGATGGTAACATGGTTATTGGGATAACGTATCTCGCGATGTTGCAAAACGAGCTTCTTTGACACCGGGGTGTTCGATATTTTGAACATTTGATATATTTGTAGCGGATACGGTCATATTTTTAATGGCTTTAGAGTCGGTTAGTGTAGACCGCAATTAGCCCATGCCAAATTAATTGGGCATTTGGTTTCTTTTACCTGCCAAAATTATAGGAAACATTTTCCTTCATTGTGCCCAAGACGGACAACTTTCAACCCTTACCTGCGACCGGTTTACGAACGACAAAAGCATGAATTAGCATTCAGCTTTTGCAAGAGGCACATCGGCTGGCACCAGGGTAGACCGTAGCGAGCCCTAATCAGGTGCACTGAAATTTTGTCGCTCGCTATGTTTGGCTTGCCTGCCACGGTGCCGCGTACATTAAAATATACGTTTCGCACATCGATTGTATTTATATTTACAATTCACCACCCTAAAATCTATATATTGAACATTTATAAACTTGAATGTGAATACAATCAAATGTAATTTACATCATGTTTCTCACTAGCCCTAATTTTGAACTGTAGACTTATAATGCTGAGTCCACATTTTGAATCACCCTGTACGTTAATATTTATCGAGTAACGCTACCGGATTTGACGATTTTATGAGTAACTTACGTAGAGTTATGTAACACACTACTTTTTAAACATCCCCTATATATTTGACAGAAGCTTATTACTTTTTTGACCTACTGTTAGCATTAGTAAATGTGGACTTTTCATTCTTATTTATTAGAGATCATATAAAAATTTTGCATTAAAATTACTCCACATCGCAGTTTCATTTACTTTACATTTTGTGGTTCGCTCGATGACCTCTTTCTCCGCATATTGACCGTGCAGACTCCGCACTAAATTCCTAGGATTTGTGCCGTTCTTCTCTACGTTTCCTTCATATTCTCCAACCAGACGTTTTACAGAGCAGAAGCAAAGCATCGTTATATATGCGAATTTTTATTTTGCCTTTTCTAATACGGATCTTCTTAGATTGACGCACATCCATTACCGTTGTATTTGTTTCTCTATAGCTTCACCAAATCGATTTACTATATTATGAGCTACGTTTTGATAAGTGTATATGTATACGTGTATAACTACAGTGCGCGGATTGTCTACCTATATTTGTTTTTTGACAACTTGTCAATTTAAGAATATCAACAAAGGTTACAGTATACAATGATACCGAATATATGAGAAATATTTGTTGTAACAGCTCTCCCAACATTTTTGTCTGTTGCAAAAAGAGGTAGAACGTGCATAACAACAAATTAAATAATACTGGGTCACATCATTGCTGTAAATAGAATCACTTGAGTAAAGTAATGAAGTTACGAGTGAAATAACAAATTATAAACATAATTATTATCTGACAGGGATCATTAGTACGTTTTAGTTACCTTTCGAAAGGAATTTTATATCTACTGCCATAAGAAAAGAGAATTATGAATGTAGATATTACTTGAATTAGCATTTTGTTAAGGTTTAAAATACGGAGGGACTACAAAGTAAACAAAAAAGAGAAATCAAAACTCGAAAATAAAAACTGGAGACCCAAAAAAATTCTGAAAGCGTTACTACAAAAGACCGTAAAAGTGAATAAAAATGTGTTGCGAAATTAAAAATAACTTTAACGAAAACATATTGAAAAAGCAAAGAGAGTGGCACTCTAGAGAACTTAAATATTTGTTCAATAAACTATGAATATCCACTAAGGAAAATCAAAACAAAATGTTTGTTCATATGCAAATTGAAAAAAATAACAACCTTAGGCAAAATTCGGATTGGAGAAAAGAAGAATATATTAGTTTATAAATAAAGCCGTGCAAAATTTATATATGTAGAGAAATTGAAAACTAAATGTGCACTAGATGATTTTGTTTCGATACAGTTAGAATTTATAAAACACCAACAAATGACCGAAACTAAGAATAACGAACTCTTACAAGCAAACTGAAAAGATGGAGATTTAAATGGATCAACAAATTGGAAAAATAGAAGAATCAGAAGTGATAAATGAAAGGTAAATTTCATCTCCAGTTGTTTTCGATCTACAACAATTGATCTACTAGGTAATGTGTCTCTTCTTAAACATTTAGATGACTACGAAGTATCCAAGCGTCCAGAGCTGTTTTATCAGTCGAAAAAACCACAGATCAAAATATTACAAAACATTAGAAGTGATATGACGTTATGTACGCCCTTTGGTTTTAGAATTTGTTTTCAATCCCAAGCAGACCACAAAAACAACATACATACATACAGAAACAAAAAGTGAAGCTAAAAGAAAAATAACAAACAAATAAAAAATAATCAATGCTAAATATTTTAACGAATCGAGCTAGGATTAGGTTATTATATCGAACAATGACAAATGACTCTATTTTAACAAAATTAGTCACGCCATCAATTGGTGCGACGTTGATTTTTAAAGTGTCAACCTCCCTTAATAATCTGTAAAAAATATATGACATGTCGTTCATTAGAAGCCAGTGACAATGCATAAACTGCCAGTAGTTTGTATACATCGATCGAAAAATCAATAAAGAAATGAGAATCAACATTCAGTTGACTATGTTTAAAGTTGCTTATAGAAATAAAATCACAAAGGCAAGTTTTTGAGTGAAATCGACGATTTAGGTAAAGCAGAGAGGATATGATAAACGTCCATGCCGATCAATTGAAACGATAGCCGAAGAAAATGTCTAAAAATTGGGTGATTTCGGAAAGATTTCGAAGAAATCTTCAGTGAGATTCACGAAAACGTAATTTTTAATTTCCAAAACAATAAAAGAAAAGCTTGGCCCGCGGAAGCTAAATTCAAAGTTTGTTCCAGTTTCATTGATAGATGACCAAAAATTGTACGAACTGGAGATTTCAAAAGGATTTTAATTGGTGACGTGATGTTTTCAATACGATTCAGAAACCAAGCATCAAGTGTTGATTGGAAAAGTTAAAAATCAAAAATTTTCTCATTGTTTGTTTTACAATTCCACATACAAAGAGTTAATTCCATTTGGTGAAACGGTTAATGCTAAGTATGATATTGGTGTACTGAAACATTTGGTAGGCCGTATTCTCCCTAAATATAAAAAATGAGGTAGTTGGCAATGTTCTCATCGTTTGTCAAATATCACTTATTTTTTGACATTTTTTTTACTTCATCAACCTATGTATTTACCCAATTTGGTTTCTTGCGAATATTTTCTATTCACTAAGCTGCATTAAGCATGCACTTCTTGAATGTGCAAATTGCTGTGTTTCTGATAAGAAGGAAAATTTATAACAAATAAAATTATTTTAATCAAGGTTCCTTATCTATCTTTGTTTCTTAAGATATGCCGGTTATTTTTTAGACAGCGAGTGTATATTAAAACAAGTTCACTAACAAAATGAAAAGAGGGCAAGGAGGCAATTACTACTCCATCGTTTCTAGAAAATTTCAGAGACATTGTTAGAAACTTCCACAGAAGTAATCAGTAATTTCAAAGACAAACAAAGAAAACTAAATTATATCCTGATAAGTACCACCACAATATTTATTATTGTTTTAAACCTATGTATTCTCGTTATTGTCCGAAACTGAAAAATAGGAAAAATATTTCTGGGTAGCTTAGGTGCATGACATATTTAAAAAAATATGGGGTTTAAGAATCTAAAATTGATTGGCAGATGAATATCGATATTGTAACGTTAACGCGTGAGTGAAAGAATGAAAGAGAGGGGGAGAGAGAGAAAGAGGGAGAAAGAGTTAGAAGGTGAAAAGGGGCGAAAGAGGGTGGAGTTACGTGTGGCACTGCGTTACCGCAAACTTTCTAGAAGTTGTTTTTCCTATTCAAATGCTACTACAGTGAGCAAACAAATAATTGCAATCCCATACACTCAAATTATAGTAAAAATAGACAACAGGTCTTTAATTTAGTTTTGAAATATATAATTTAACCTGAAAGCCGAGTATATTATAGTATTAAGATAATTTTATGATATTTATTATTAGTACCAATTAGGCTAATGGGAAGCCTGTGCATGTGAGTGGTGGAATCTAGGCAAACAATTTTTTCAATTATTTTTATGTAGTTTTCAAAGTCATTATTACCTATAAACCTTTGTAACAACGCAATACTCTAATTCGGCTGGTGCAGTAATTATTGATCATATAAGCCACAATATCGCGTATTGGAACTAGGATACTTTATTACATGAGCTTTTGGGTTTCTCTTTCCACTTAACTAACTCGCATTGGCAACACGCCGATCAGAAGAAAAGCATTAGAAAAGGTTAGATTTAGTTAGACGTTAACAATGCATCTTAAGGTGCATATAAATATATTAAGGCGAATTTACTTTTCTCAATAGAGAAATCATAAATTTATAGATTTCATCACAAAGATATGGTAATTCTGAATATGAACTATATCCTGAAATGTATTTTTTAACTACAGGGCCTTCATTATGCCACACAAAAAATTTTTTTATTACCATAGTGAAACTTTCTAGTAAATTTTATGTTTGACATTAGTTACAGCTAAATTAATGTTTAGAGTTTTGTTTACACTCTAGGTCAACACTGAATATGGCGTCAGCTAAGACCAGCTATTTAATCGAAGAAAGAGTCTTCATTGTGGCCGCTTTTTACGAGAGGGGCCGAAATGCTAGTGAAGCGCTAACTGCCTTCAAGGCCAAATTTGACAAGCACACAACATTGTCTGTCTCTACAATAGCAAGGTAAAAAATACCATAATAAAATTTGCCCTATAATTAGATTATCTATTTTTCCATATTATAATAGACTGATTGGAAAATTTGAGAAGAGAGAAATTGTACTGTATGACAATTTATCAAGAACAAGCAGACCAGTCACTGTGACCACGACTTCGCTCTCTAAAGACGCAGCTTAACTCGGTGTGAGTGTGGGCTCTATGCACACCATCCTCATCCAGAAATTGAATTTATTTTCGTATTCAGATTCAACTGCAAATGCCTCTGACCGAGATCAAGATTGGCAAAAGATTCAATTTTGCAAAAGTAATCATTAGAATGGTTTGGGCCAAAAAGTTGGGCATAAAGTACGTCCATTTCACGTGTGAACTAGATAGCTATGTCAACAAACAAAATCACCGATATTGGGGTACCGAAAACCCATATTTGATCAAAGTTTGTCTATTGCACCCAGATGGAGTCACCGACCATCGGACTCGGAGCATCTTTGACATTCTCACAGAAGTCTTTGGAAAGAGGATCATAAGTCTGGACGTCCCTCGTAAGATAGAAGGTAGCATCTAGTAGTCCCTAAGTTCCCCCGATTTAAATACATGTAATTTCTTCTTATGGGGTTATCTTAAGGAACAAATCCCACTCCATCGACGAACTTAAGAATCGCATCACAGAAGAGGTTTTGGCCATTTCTGCGGACATCAGAAAAACCACCATTGATAGTTTTGGAAAAAGGGTTGAAGTTACCATCTATAGTGAAGGCAGTCATTTTGAAAACACAATGCACTGAACTCCATTTATTCATCATCATAATAAAAAAAAAATCGGAATTTTTATCTTACGTAGTTTTTTAATAATGAATATTTTTTATCGTTTGCGTCACATCATAAAGGCCTTATATATTAAACAGAATCAAACTAAAGCGTTTCACTTTATAATACGTTCATGCTATTTAACACGCCGCCTGTGACATAGCTTTTATTAATTAAACGACCTTTACTTTAAGATATTTATGTTAATAATTTGCAAAGTTAAAAACTTTTTTACAAGCTTTAATTTATATTATCATTTGTTTATTTAAGCAGTATTATGCGTAGTAGGTTTCATAAAATCAATATTTACAGAATGATTCTAAATTTTATGTTAAGAAAATTATCTTTGGGTGGGTCGTTCTTTTGATTTTTACGTTATAAAATTTTCTTTCTTAGTAGTTGAAAACAGGCGTGTCAGTAAATTTCCATATTGATTTAGTCCGCCAATAATTTTATAACATATAAAGCAGGGTGGCGTAATTTTATTTTTGAACAACCGCGTTAAATTACACGATCTCGGTGGCCAGTTGATGTCGCCGAAACGCGAGATAATCATGCTGTCGAATTTATCGTACAGAAGATCCATTGTTGCATGCATTGTGCAGCACATAGCGCCGTCTTGTTGGAACTACATGTCGTTGAGATCCATATTTAGGCCAAAAAATTGGTTATTATCGACCTGTACCTCTCGCCGGTGATAGTTATGGTGGTCTAAGCTTCATTTTAGAAGAAGTACGGACCAATAACCCGGCCGGACCACAATACACACCAAACAGTGACTTTTTCCGAATGCATTTGCAATTGATGGGTCTCATGTGGATTGTTATCTCTCAAAAGGCGACTATTTTGCTTGTTGACATAGTTATTCATCCAAAAATGGGCCTCGTCGCTGAAGATGATTTTCCGTCCGAAATCGGGGTCCACTTCCAACTGCTCCAGAGCCCAGACAGCGAATGCTCTATGGTCGTTTACCTTCAGTTCCTGGGTTAATTGAATTATGTACGGGTGCAGGCCCAAGTCCTGACGCAAAATTCGCCAAGTTGAGGTCACTGCAGCAATGTTTTCTGCAGACCTCACGTTTCGACAACGTACGGGTGTTGTTTGATTGTTTACTGAACCAGTTGATTCGAATTTGTCCACCAAACAACGAATAGTCGACTCAACAGGACGACTGCGTGCACCATAAAAATCACGTAGTGCACGCAACGTAGCTCGAACTGAGCACTCATTTTGATAGAAACGTTAATGATTTGCACGCGTTGCTCAATTCTGTAACTTTCCATGAAGTTTTGCCCAACATTAATTACTATAAACTCTAAATTTAACAGCCGTAGCTTCACCAACATGACCGCTCTACAGGGTCAAAATTCGAACGCCCCTTTTGGAAAACGTCTTACTGAAAAACGTTACGTTATAGAAATTATATTTTGCTTGTTTTAGAATATTTCAAAAAATATTTTCATATTTTTGAATCGTAATCATGGCAATTTAGAAAAATTAAAAATAAAAATGAATTTCAATAAAATTAAATCACAGTTGCAAAAGTAATTTACGACTTCATGATGATCTATTTGTCCAAATTCCGATCGTAAAATAAACATCACTATTTCGTTTCAGTGGATTAGTTCATTTTTGCTTGTTAAATCTGACGTTATTTTTGGTAATAATACAAAACGGTGATTTCATTAACACTTACAGATATTGTTATACAAGGAACGTTCTAAATATATTCAAATCAGTTCAATGCTTGTTAATTTTTTTTAATTAATTTTTAATTTTTTCAGAAAGGAATGCTCGTTGTTTAAATGGTTTCGTAATTTTCCATGATTTAAGCTGTTAACCGTACGAAATTAGGAATAAGTCAAAACTAAGCATGTAGTAGCAGTAGCGTGTCCCTCGCGCAGCTGTGATTTAACAATGGCGTGTTAAATGGCATCGCCTACTTACGTACTCCCTGATTATACAGCGACATTAAAATACGTTTACTTATTCAGAATTCTTTCAGCTGAGCTGTGCTATAATTTACTGGGTCAGCGTTATGAGAGACTAGATCAATAGCGGCCAGGTCCTGATGGTTCAGGCGTTCACGGCTTTACAAGGGTCATTTAGTAATAAGCGCAAATATTTTTTATTGTATAAAGTATTTTTAAATATAATTGTTGATAAATTTGCATTTGAGAGTGAAACGAAAAAATTATCATGGCGAATGACTAAGCTTCAGTAGTATAAAGGTAAAGAGGTGATAAATTCATTTGTAAAACACTGCAATAACGCACTTATATAAAGAAGGTGCTTTTTAAAGTGATAATTTTATTTTACTTACTTACTTTAGGACCTCGTCCTTTTACATTATTAATATTTCATATTTAATATGCTACTTTTAATTATATTATCATCATCATCATCATCATCATCAGCCTGCAACCGTCCATCGTTGGACGTAGGCCTCTCTCATTTGTTTCCATGCATTTCTGTCTTGAGCCTTCTGGATCCAATCTCTTCCCGCAAAGTCTCGGATATCGTCGCTCCATCTTTTTGGTGGTCTTCCTACACCTCTTTTCGTTAAACGGGGCCTCCATCTCAAGAGTTTTGAGGTCCAGCGGTTTGGTTCATGCCGTGCTATATGTCCCGCCCATTGCCACTTTGCTTGAGCTACTCTCTGCATTATATCGGGTATTTTCGTTCTACGCCTTATTTCCTCGTTTTTCAGTCTATCTCTTAGACTCACTCCCAACATTCTGCGCTCCATCGCTCTTTGGCAAACTCTTAGCTGCTCGGCGCTCTTCTGGGTTACCGTCACCGTCTCTAAACCATAAGTTGCCACGGGCAGTATACATGTTTCATACACCTTTCTTTTCAGGCTATTGGGAATATCGGAATTTTTGAGAATATGCTGTAGCCTCCCAAAGGCTGACCAGGTGGCTCTTATTCTTCTTCTAATTTCAGATGTTTGGTTTTCCTTTCCAATCCTAATTGAATGACCCAGATAAATATATTCGTCCACTCTTTCAACCGGTTGATTATCAATAAAACAACTGCATCGCTGTTTGTCATTATTTTGGTTTTATTTATATTTATCTCCAGCCCTACGGTCTTGGATGCCTCATTTAATTGTATTAGCATAGCTTCAAGTTCGTCAATATTGCTAGAAATCAGTACGATGTCGTCCGCAAATCTCAGGTGGTTTAGCAGACATCCGTCAATGTTAATACCCACCTTCCCAATTCATTTGCTTGAACACATCCTCCATCGCCGACGTGAACAATTTTGGAGACATTGTGTCTCCTTGGCGGACTCCTTTAAAACCTTTATTTTGTTAGTTTGAAGGTCTTCATCTACCTTTACGTGAAATGTAGCCTCTTCGTAGATGTGTTTAATTAGCTGCAGTATCTGGAGTCAACTCTTGCGTTATTTAGTGCTTGGAGGACGGCGTGTATTTCAATTGAGTCAAACGCCTTTCGATAGTCCACGAACGCCAAGTGAATGGGGTGTTGTATTCCGTTGTCTTTTCAATTAATGTTCTGATGGTTTGAATGTGATCCATGGTACTGAACCCTTTTCTAAAGCCCGCCTGCTCTACTGGCTGGTAGAAGTCTAATTTTGAGTGAGGCGATTTGTGATGATTTTAGTCAATACTTTATATATGCACGAGAGTAAGGTTATGGGGCGGTAGTTTTCAATATTTGATGGGTCCCTTTTTGAAGAGAAGAATTACCTCAGCATTATTCCACGCCTTTGGTATCTTTCCCTCAATCAAACATTTGTTTAGTAGTACCGTGACAATATTTTCTACTATTTCACCTCCCATTTTCAGCATTTCGGCTGTTATCCGGTCTTCTCCTGGCGCTTTTCTATTTTTCAGTTGCTTGAGGGTTTGTTTAACCTCAAGTCTAGTTATCTCGGTATTTCCTCAGAACCCACGTTAGAAATAGTTTTATTAACCGAGCTCTGTATAGATATGTTAGATGAATATAGCTTTGTGTAGAAGTTTTCTATTGTATGTACTATATCTCTTCTGTTTGCTACTACAGTACCTTCTTGATTCTTTATTTTTATTATTTTCTGTTTACTCTGTGATAGTTTCGATCTTAATACCTTCATATTTCTGTTGTCCTCTATTGCTTCTTCAATTTGCTTATTTCTATGTGCTCTTATGTCCTTCCTAATCATCACTTTGACCTTCTTGTTAATTTCTTGAAAATTTTGAGCTTCTCTATTTGTTCGTCTTCTTTCTTCTATTAAATTCAAGGTTTCTTGTTTTAGTTTGCTACCGCTAGGTTTCTTATTGGCACATATTTTTTAACTGATTCGTGGATACTATTTTTAATTTTTTCATTTAGCGCATCTATGTATAGGTTCTTTAGCTTATCTGTAGGTTCTAGTTTTCGCTGTAGTTGTAATTGGTATTTTTCTTGATTGAGGCTCAATTCTTGTATGGTTGGAAAGTTTTGTTGGTGTTGTAACTTTTCCTTTCCAGTTTCGGTTTTATTTCTAGCACCGACCTGACTAATCTATGGTCACTGCCTGTATTAAATCTATTTAGCACTGCTACGTCCGTACATAGTGTTTTGTCGTTCGACATGATGTAGTCTATTTCGTTTTTGTTTTTGGTCGGGACTTCTCCATGTCCATTTTCTTTGTCTTTGTTTTTGAAGAATGTGTTTAAACAGTATAGCTTTTCGCTACTGAGGAAGTTTGCTAACATTTCTCCTCTGGGATTCCTAATTCCCAAACCATATCTTCCAATGTATTGGTCGTCTTCAGACAGCTTGCCTCCTATTATTGAATTGAAATTTCCTGTGATAACGGTGTGGTATGTTTTTTCTTGTCTCCTAGCGCGTGTAATATCTTCGTATAGTTGCTGCACTTCTTCATCGTCTGAGTTTGTCGTCGGTGCATATACGTGTATGAGTTGCATATTATATCGTTTGTTAATTTTCAGAGTAAGGTATATGACTCTTTTTGACACTGCTTGGAACTTCGTTACTAGGTGTTTTATCTTACGGTTGATGATAAAAGCTACCCCACCATATTTATGGTCTGTGTCTGAGTTGTTCTGGTATAGGACGTGTCCTGATTTCAATATTGAGTTCCTTTCCCGGTAGACGTGTTTCGCATAATCCAACGATATCCCACTTTATTTTCGATAGTTCCAGTTCTAGCTCTTCTCTGTATTCTTCTGTTCGCATTGTTCTAATGTTGTATGTTGCTATTATAAATTTTTTGTGTTTGTATGTCTTCTTTGCTGTGGTCTAGCTTTGAGGTTTGTCGAGTTCTTGCCCCAGAATCCTTGGGGCTGACTGATCGTTGATCAGTGTGGGATTGTAGAGTGCATCTCTACCCACCTGGGGTATTCCTGTTTGTGAATTCGACGTTTTCATCATGGTTTAAAAGAGAGGGGTTTGGCATTTTCTCGCCGCGCTTGCCGAACGTGTTGGCGAGTTTATTTTCAGCCGCCCACTATGGGAACAGACGCTGTTTGCAGCCGCCCGCTCCGGGTCAGACGCTGCTTACTATGGGACCCATTAAATCTAAGATTTAGAAGTTGCCTCCCATAGCCTCTCATTTAGTTTAGCCTGTGTGCCGACACAGTTACCGGGATGTGGCCTCTTATGAAGCTTCTAGGAGCCATAAATGAGAGTGAGAATCTAACTGAGGACCAATATCTCAGAGTGACCCGAAGGTCCGGCAACCCTGAGTATAGAGGTACTACCTCTAGTTAGACTCCCATACATCCCAATTATATTATAGCATAAATAATTTTAACATTAATAAATTAGTTAGTATTTTAACAATAATATAAATTTATACTAATAAACAAAACTAAAATACATGATAAATCAGTTGTTCAATGAGTAAACATTTTTTGGCTCAGCAAGTGTTATCGCAGTATTTTTTGACTATAGTAGTGTAAACAGTCAACGAAAAACAGAATATGTTAACTCCAGTTGGCAAAAATTATAACTGACCCTCATATAGCGAGGGAGCAGAGATTTGAGGCATATAAAGGGAGATAGGAGACAAAATCTCTGTGTAATTTTTTAAAATACAAGTTAAATCAGAACTGACTTTTTTGCTTTGAATGAAAAAATTCTGAAGTGCTAACTCTTAACAACTTTAAAAGGTTATCAATATAAACAAGGCGTTTAATAAATGGGTTTTGTTCCCTTTTCAATTTCTTTATGTGGACACTATAAAATCGTAAAGTTATACTAAAAAGTTTTAAGCATGGACAAGTTAATACAATTCTAGAAACTTCTCAGAACAAATTCCAATGCTTTAAGAGCCTTGGATCAAGTGGTGTTAATGTGCGCAAAGAAGTTAAGACTACAATCAAAGACAAAACCTACATACCAAATAGGTAATAATGTATCAATTGGAAAGCCACTTATTAAATAGCCATGTTCCCCGTAGCAGAAAATTATAGTGAAAGGTACCATAACATCATTTTAAAGGATTTATGAATAGTAAATCCTCGTTGCACCATTTGGCAAAAAAATATACAGCATTCTGTTAAGCGATAAAATCTTTGGCGCATGATACTTATTTAAAGAGCTTAATGTCTTCGGCAAGAAAGGGGAAGATAATCCCATTTTTAGAAGGTATGGCATCTATATCATTCAAGTATAAAAAAAAATCTGGTGTGAACATCACACGACCTTCCTTATCCTATTATTTGGGTAATTCTGGCAAAAATTTTGGGCTTCAATTTTTTTTCGAGCTCCTATTTTACCAACTTTTACTTTAAATTCATGTTTATCTCGTGATAACAAATCATTTTAATTTTCATGAATTTTTTGTATCTTCAACCGTTTAGATTCGCGACCGCTTTGCGACCGATTTTGCGACCTTGCGACCAAACGGCTCGGCTGATTTTTACCAAAAGTTTCGCACTGTGTCCCCTACCTACAAGTAACTTGCATACCAAATTTCAAGTCTCTAGCTCTTACAATTCTCGCGATATCCTGTTTACTGACAGACCGACCTACAGACAGACACACACACACACACACACACACACACACACACACGAACCAATGGCCCAAACCAACTTTTTTGGTGTCCTGAGGCTATATTTCGTTCAGAAATGTAAAAAACTGGGTAGGTCAAATTTCTGCCAATTACATTCCTTATCCTATAATAAGGAAAGTAAAAAGCAAAAGTCTAAGGTGAGACCCTTAAAGAACACCTGACAGAGAGTCGAAAAGGTATGAGCTTGTGAATTTAACCTTGACTATCTGATTACGATCAAGGAGATAATCTTTGAATAATTAGAAAAGAGGGTCGCCCAAACCAAGGCAAGAAAGCTGAGTGATACATTTTTTTAGAGGCTATTGATAGATCACTGCAAACTGAATTTACCTGGAGGCCAACAGTACACTGATCTAGTATGTGGCTCTCAAAGGTCGGCAAATTAGATAGAATGGAGTGTTATTTAAGAAGCCGTGCTGTTCAAAAATAATTAAACACCAAAAAACAATAGCAAGCCTGTCGCAGACAACAGACTTGAAAAGTTTCGGCATAGATGACTAGACTACGATGATATAGGCCTATAACCTTCGATATCATATTTAAGGTAAGGTAATCTATTGGCTAGGAAAACTCTTGTAACTAAGATTATATTAAATATGTGTTAAATAAGAATAGAAATACACTCAGCCAAGCTTCTCAGCATAGAATTAGGAACGCTATAGTGCCCTGGTGGTTTATGAAGGTTGAGACCCAAGATTTTGTCTCGTATCTAATTATATGAAATGTACATTGAGGAAAGAGTTACTGAGTTTTTATTAGGATGGTTCATAAATACAATATTTGAAGGAGCCTAGAAGACAGTAGCAAAGCATCGAGCAAATAGGTTAACAATTCCTTCACAGTCAGAAGCAATTTCACCTCTTAAAAATATTTAGTTAGAAAAGTTATTGCTTTTTTTATATTAACGTGACACCAAATTTTTTTGACGTGGTGATGGATATTGCTTTCAACATTTTTAATATAATCCCTAACACAAGTTCTCGGGAGCTTCTTGCATTTACTTCAAAAGTCAGAGAATTTTAAATATTTTTTGAGAAAATCGCTTCTTTTGTATTTTAAATGTGCCAGTTTTTAATAAAGGTAATGAACTACTTGCTAAAGCATGTAGTAAAATTAGATATAATAGAATATATAAATCCATGCGTTCAAGTAAAAAGTCATAAAAGAAGGTAAAAAAGCTAAAGGAACTTTATCAACTAGTAATCTATCAAAAAGTTGATAATTACAATTTAGGAAATCATAATAAGTTGTATCAAAAATGAGGAAAGATTGGGGTAAAGTAGTATATTTTATTTTTAACAGGAAAATTTTACAAGATCAATTTCAGAATTTTTAATATAATGCCATCACTATTACCATTAGCATTGTTAAATACCAAGTGAAGGGTATTATTTAATGCAATGGGAATATTGTTAAATTTCTTAAAGTTCAGAAAATGAAGAAAATAGCTCACTATCAGTAAAGCGCCAGGGCAAATATTAGCAGAAGCTCGAATAGGTCCAAAGTCAGGTTGTAGTCACCAATGAGAATAAACTTTGCAGTAGGAAACTTTTCCGTTAGAAGTTCCACATCATTACAGTAAGGCATGTATTTTTCAGTAAAAGGTCAAAAATAAAAAGCCAAGTTCTATGCGCAAGAGAATATTTCCAACAGAATTAGATTGAGATGCAATAGCAAAAGTTAGGATTTTTTTCTTAACAGAGACCAGAACACCATTACCTGATATTTTTGTGCTTATCAATCCAACCTAAAAATATTAAGATCTAATAATCCAACATCGGCATTATTTATCTTATCACATAAGTTGGTTTTAACGGAAATAAAAATGGTATAACTAAGAATCGGAATGGCACAGCTAAGTTACCAAATTTAATATGAAGACCGTTAAAATTTTAGTAATATAACGTTCTTCAAAGTACCATTCACTGTCTTTTTCCGGAGTTTGAGTTATCCACAGATCTCTAGATCCAGAAGATTCACCAATTGGGACAAACTTTGAAAAATTTCTTATGTAACGAATATTGTACTTGCCATCGTTACCTTTGTATTTCTCTTTAAGTTTGAGGCGCAACTTTTTCAGAAATTTACGTTTTTGGGGATGTTTTACCACAACTTGACTTGTGCGTAAAAGGCAATTTGGATCTCACAATGAATAGGTGGAGTTCGTTAGCCTATGTTCAAAAAATTATCTTCAAAAGCCGAGGTCTAGTATTATTTATATTCCTCCTTAAACAAAGTGTTTTAGCAACCGTCACATCAGATGCAGTACTAGAGAATGTGATCAAGTCATCTGCGACCTTGTTATCTGGTACAGCCCTATATTTGTCCAACTCTGCAAAAGATCTTGGCACGTTCACCAAATTATGAAATCTCTGCTGATGCTCAATAACTTCTGAAAGAACCTACTCAATTGTAGTACTTAAAATGTTTACAGTCAGAACCGTACAATCTTTTTTTTATTTAACTAGTTCGCTAGTTCAAGAAGTTGAATAGCAGTAGATTTTTCAGAGATAAGTGAATGGGAGTCTTGTGCAGTCCTTGTGAACCAGCAAACGGCAACTGTTGCATTAAAAACTAGTCTTCTGGTCAAGAATATTCTTATGACACCTAGCACTTCATTTGTTGAATCTTAAATATTTATAATGTTTAAAATTATTGAAATAATTAACTAGATGTCATTAATCATAGGTTGTAAGATTACGTTTTCGTCCAAATTAATTCTTAAACTTCATACATAGAGTGAGGAGCAAATTGAGCAGAAGAAACAAAAAATTCAAAGCTGATGCTGTAAAGGAGATTCGAAATGTCGAAGAACAAGGAACTGTAAACTGTGTGTCTGTTTCAAAATGGTAGAAATGGTTTGATGCTAGTGACTTTAACTTTAAAGATCAACCGCATTCCAGTAATCTGTTTTGGTTTAAGGAGACATTTAAGCTGCTTCATTGAATGCTCGCGATCTGTCGACTAAACACATAACTGTCTGTAATTATTTGCCACAAATCGACTGTATGCATAAAAGTCTAGACAAGATCCTCACGAACTGACTGAAGTACAACCAACAAGCGGGTCGAAATTTGTTGCTTGAAAGTCCACCGAATGACCAATTTGAGAGTGCATTCAGTCAGTTATAATAAAAAATTGGTTTACCTTGTTAATCGTGGCTGTTTTGGAAAGAAAGTTATAATCTCAGTTTGGTGAAATGTTGACGGTATTATGCACTATGAATTGGTTCTAAATGCGAGCAATTAGAACTCAAACAAAAATATCCGATCTTGATTAACCACAAACGAACGTATCTGTTCACTGTGTCACAAAGATCATAAACAAAATTGTTGAACGCATAGGATTGAGGTCTTGCCGGATCCAGCTTACAGCTTCGACTGTGTACCTTTTGTTTATGGTCTGTTTTGATCTATAACGCATTTTTGCGTTTTCATCGTTTTGAGTCGTTTGGTCAACTTGAAAAAGCAAGACAAGAATTTTTGTTTGGAAGTTAATAGATTGATATCGTGAGCAGGTTCGACAACTTACAGAGCATTGGCAAAAAGTCATTGATAATAATATTTGTTACTGTTTTTGACAGAAGAATCAAAATTTTTGCTAGTGTTAGTAAACTTTTCTACAAGCCAGCAGAAGGATTATGTGCATTAGCAAAAAAAAGTTTTATTGTGAAGCAAGCTTTAAGTACTCAAAATGGCAGTACATTAAATTTTACAATAATCTCAAAAAAATTTAAAATACCCAAAATAGTTATCATCTTGTTTAAAAAGTAACTCATGAGGGCACAGCTTTATTTTTTAGCAACATAGATTTCAAGGAGATTTAAAACCCATTTAAATTGGTAGCACCGTATGAGGTTGCTAGTCCTCAATAGAGTATCTCTTCAATATACACCAAAATTGAAGATGTTATCAGCAAATTACCGCAAGAAGACATGGTGGTAGTAATGGGTGACTTAAGGCCAAAATAGTTGATATTAAAAATTATGTTTAACTTCAAATATCCTAGGAAAGTACGGGTTCGGTAAAAGAAAGAGTGAGGAAAGAGACGTATACAATTTGTAACTGATAATGGCCTATCAATCACTAATACAAGTTTTAAACAGCATCACCGACGGCTCTCCACTTGGACTTCACTTTACGGAGAATGTAAGAACCAAATTGATTTCATTTTAATAAGCATCGGATGGAAAACCTCAATCACCAATGTTCGAGCAAAACTGGGAACAATTTGTTATCCTGATCATAAGTTACTAAAGACATAAATAATATTAAAACTACACATAACAAAGAAACAAACATCTAATCAAAGTAGAGAAATACCAGCCAGTAAAACTCTATAACAAAAGTTGCATGTATAAAATATAACAGACGGCTCAAAAACTACGGCATACTACAAAGAAATAAATAACGAAAGGAATAAAACAGTACAATAAATAGAGTCAGACAAAGAAAAAGAATCGTTGGAACATGAATGTTATCCTGGCCTCAATAAACGCATGTACGAAATAGATAATTTCAATAAGAAACACAAATATCAAAATAAATCAGAAAACAAAAAAAGATTAGATTAAAAAAACAAAAAAGCATGCAAAAAAGACAAAAACAACCACACCATCAGCATATGCTATAAAATAAAAAATCATATAAATAATGGAAGAACTCGAGAGTTATATTATAAAGTTAGGTATATCACCAGGAAACATGACCAAATCATTAGTTACATAGGTAGAAGGCATAGTTAGGGTTTGGAGAAAATAATGTATGAAACCTTATAAAGAGAATGAAATTCGATTTAAATTTCAGAATAATTTGTCAACCGAAAAAACACTAAATATCGTAAATAAAAAACCCCATTAAAACAATGAAAATTTATAAGGCATAACTATAGAACAATATTAGCAATCATACGTACCAAAGTCATACTACAAACATCCTACCAGAAATATCCGAAAAACAAACCAGATTTATACTAGAAAAGACTTTACCTGAACAAATAAACAGTAGACAGATTATCGAAAAAACCTATGAGTTTAATATAACAATTAATTTGTGTTTCGTCGACTACATTGAATCTTTTAACTGCATTCAGGACAGAGACAGGTGTAAGGCAGGGCTATATTCTATTACTATTCAATTATGCAGCGAGTTTTGGATAATTGGAATGGAGGTGTCTCCTTTAGATAAGCAATTTGATACATATTGATTATATTCTTATTATTTTAGTCAGTGATGTTACATTCAAAAACGTTATGACAAAGTTAGACATTCAAATGAACTAATGCTCAATAAAAATAAAACAAAAGTAATTGACCGCGCTCCTAATAACATCAAAGATATAACTGAATTTGAAGTGGTGAAAGAATTCGTATATCTGGGCATCACTAATTATAAATAAAGGAGCATATTGCAAACAAATCTAAACACAAATTAAGTAGAATTTGGAGGGACTGCAGAAGAAAGAATAAACTCAAATTAATAAAAACAATGATGTTTTCCATAGCTGGAGAATAAAAATAGTCACAGAAAGAAAAATCGATACCTCTAAAATGTAGACGAATGTTAAAGATACTTTGGTTCCAACATCGAACCAATGCATCGATTTTGAATTAGCTTAAGATTATAATACGTCTCTATATTTCGATATTTTGGTCATATTTTTAGAAGAAACGAATTAGAAAAACTAATATTGAAAGAAAAAATAAACAAAAAAATCTGGTGTGAACATCACACGAGTTTCCTTATCCTTTTATTTGGGTAATTCTGGCAAAAATCCTGGGCTTCAATTTTTTTTTCGAGTTCCTATTTTACCAACTTTTACTTTAAATTCATGTTTATCTCGTGATAATAAATCATTTTTATTCTCATGAATTTTTTTTATCTTCAACCGTTTAGATTCGCGACCGATTTTGCGACCTTGCGACCAAACGGCTCGGCCGATTTTTATCAAAAGTTTCGCACTGCATACCAAATTTCAAGTCTCTAGCTCTTACGGTTCTCGAGATATCCTGTTTACTGACACACACACACGAACCAATGGCCCAAACCAACTTTTTTGGTGTCCTGAGGCTATAATTCGTCCAGAAATGTGAAGAACTGGGTAGGTCAAATTTCCGCCGATTACATTACTTTCCTTATTATAGGATAAGGAAAGTAAAAAATCCAAAAGGAAGATCTCCAAGCCGGTAGGCCGATCAAGTAAAATAACTTTTATGATATGCATGAAGCAATCCAAGCGACACAAGACCGAGAAGTATGGAAAACTCAAATTTACTCCATCGAAACATAATGTCATCAAACTCTTATTAAAGAAACTCAGTAGTAACTTGAGATTGTTCAAACTTCATTTTATGTTCTGACTGTTTGGAAAACTCAACGGAAGCTCCTAAATCATAGATTTTGGTTTTAGAACTTAGTTTACCTCTTACATCCGTTTCCATCTACTTTTCATTTCATATATCAGGATTGGTACTTCCATAGAGTGTTACATCCTAAAGCAACCACCCCATCCTCTATATATTAACGTCACTAGTGATATCTTAATAAAAGATGCAACACCTTGTAAACTAAAAAACGCTGAAAATAAACCTTAACGCGCTTTTCTAGACGATTGAAGTTTATTTATATGTTTTTGCATCTGTTTTAAGTTGTAGCTCAACTTGCATTTGGGAAGTTACCGGTTATCTTGTCAATGGACCCTTCTGGAAGAGTGAGGGTGAATTTCTTTTCTTTTGTTTTTTTAATTTGTATTTTTTGTTCCTCCTCGCATCTAGTTCTTTAATGGCTTTCCCTTAAATCGATTAAAAAGATGTTATTCTGCTGCTTCTCTATTATTGTCTATAAGCGTCTATACCATGCCTTTTAGTTGTTTTATGGTTTGAGTATTAGCCTGTAGTTTTGTTTACTAGTCTCCAATTTTTTTCAGTTTCAAACTATGTTTTTGGTTTTACTTTTTGGCAATATCCGGTTTGCCCTGTTACAATTAGTCTAATGTGTCAATCAATTTTATGCTTTATTACCTTAGCTATCAATTTGTTTTGGTCTTTTTGTTTTAATCTGCACTTGGGGCGGAATTTATTTGTTGTATGTCTTTCTATAAACGAATTGGAATCATCGTCATTTTGACCTATTTGAAAAGTTACTATGTTTGCTTATTAAGCTAGCCCATTATCTCAGATTATCATTATCATAAGATAGGAAGGTAGTCAAGAACAAAAAAAAAGGAAAATATTTATAAAACGTGCTCTAGCATAGAATCATGAGGCTTGAATCAAATTGGAAGATTGAATGTAAGTTATGATACCTATCAGTCTTCTTAATTTTTATCCTTATCTCATTTTCCAATTAGGTGAAAGTCATAGACTCTTTAAGATCACTTTATATATCCATAAAGCATGTGAGAATCCTGAGGTAAAGACTTTTGTTTTAGGAAATGAATAGTATTTTAAGAAGCCTTTGTCATGTGGGCGATGAATAGAGGGGAGTGCTATTGAAAATATGTGTTAAGTAGTTTAATCTACTGCAACAGAACAACTTTAGTCGGAATTTTTAAATGTGTTGACCCTAACTCGCAAGTTCGAAGAAGTTCATATTCTATTTATAAACTCTTTCAAACATTAAAGAAGATCTACATTATTTGTATAGTTAGGTATTGTGATTTGAATTTTTTTCTTGTAAGTAAAAGTTAAATAAGTGCGCCCGACAAAAAATCGCGTCTAACGTTATGCTAAAAAAATTAAGTTTATGGCTCAATATTGTTCAATTGTAAAACCATTACGTTTTGGCGTCACAGTAAACAACCTCATTAATGTTTTTATAGAAAAAAAACGTTATCCGGTTGCCGTGGCCCCAAATTTGACAATTATAATGATTAATGAAACCATGAAAGTGGAAGGTGGTTTTATTAGTAACAATTATACTTTCCACAGCATGTTATTCTTGTCAATGTTGCTAAACATAAACTGTTCAAAATTGATTTTTTGAGCTCATATCTTTTCTTATTAAGTAATTTCAAATCCGTAAAATTCTTGGAATAACTGCAACATTGTTTGGGGGAAGGGGTGAACAAGAAAGAATAGAACATTTAAATTACTTATGTCCCAAAAGAGATAATTATAGCTACTATTACTATATATAGTGGATGGGAAAGCTCAGTATTAACGAAACAAATAGAAAGAAAAGTGCAAGCAGTGGAAATGAGATTTCTGAGGGGCGTAATAGGGATAACGAGAAAAACTGAACAAGAAATAATATAATAAGAGAAGAGCTAGGGGTGGAACCGTTAGTACAAGCATTAATGTCAACAATTGAAGTGGTTTGGATGCATAATAAAAATAGGGGGAAAAAAGATAAAAAAAGGATATGGCAGGCAAATACACAAATCTCAAAATCTCAAAAAACGTAGGAAAAAAGAGATTGACATGGAATGAGGGGAAAAATTGGCGAAGAACAAGAAGAAATGGACCAAGACAATTTATAATAGTTAGAAGTTATAGCTCATACGTATATTATAAGAGATACTTATTTTATATTGTACATTGTAATTATTGTATACTATGTATGTGTACCTGAACACCTTAAATGGCATATCCACTGTTTCAATAAAGTAAAAACTGCATTACAATGACGTTATAGCACCACACATTCTAAAGAATTAACCATCAATATGTCACTTCCTTCCTAAAATTGGCAAATGGCATGGCATAATCATAAATAATGAAAAAGTAAGATATACAATAGAAACCGGAATTTCCGTAATACCATGAGATAAGCGGAAAGGGGCGCGACTTCTGAACGATATACGTATAAATGATTGAAGGCAATTCCCAATTATTTAGTCAGTATTACGATGTCAAGGTGGAAAATATGGATTATTGCCAAGTTTTCCACGATACAGAACGTAAAACTACCCAAAATCTTAAAAGAATTAAAACACAGTTTTGAGACAACTTTAAAAAAAACTCAAATGTAAAAAAACAGTTGAAAATAAAGGTCGCCAACGTCGTTGAAGGACGAGCGTTACCAAGGAGAATATTTATATTACTCACCGCCTTCTCGATGATGATCGCCGATTAACTGTTACTACAACTGCTTTTGAGATAGGAATAAGCTGCGACAGAAAATCATAAACGACATCTGGAACACTAGAATAGCTTCTTTACAATCCGGACTTATTACTCTGTGATTATTATTGGCTTCTAAATCAGGAGATTATGTAGAAAATTTTGTATGCTTGTATTTTTATGATGCTTCGATAAATTTAAAAAAATAATTTCGATTTATATTTGATTTTGGCTGTTTTATATACTTCTTTTTTTCAAAAATCATAATTTTATAATAAAATACTTACACTTTTTAAAATTGCCGACGTAACGTTTTATTTATTTATTTTACGATCTAAAATAGCGCTGAAGCCTCAACACCCTGCGTAAGAGCACAGTCTGCAAACTTAAGAGGTTAAGGCTCTCGTATGTTCACCGTCACTGCCCGGTCGTTGCGTACCATCTGTGATACTGGAAAATGTGGCAATCCCTTGTTCGAAGTGAATACAAGTACTCAATTATTTTGAATGACTAAGAAGGCCGCCCTCCAGAGACATGACTGAACCCAGGACTACCTGAAAAGCTTTTTTAAATATAAAAATTATTTATGTCGAAACATATAAACTTTCAGTACAAATCCTGTATATAGAACAAAAAAGCAATTAGTCAGCAGACGTATAAATCACAGCTACATTGTTAACAAGTGTAACTGAACTATAACGGATATGTGATGATGCGTCTAATTTTGCTGAAGCTGACTTAACGCCGGATATGACACTCATACCAAGTAGTGAACAATGTTTGTTGAAATTAATTTTACTGGCGTATTCACACATTCTGTTCGAGTATGTTCCATGCTTTGAGGGTTCCTAAGTCTAAATTTAATTACTTTGTTGTAAATAACAACAAAAATAACTATAAGAATATAAATGTTGAAAATTTTAATATGTTATAAGATAATTTCTGTCACATTTCGCAAAATTGATTTAAATGTATCTTTATGTGCTGTATATTATTTAACTACTTATAAAAATTTTAGTCTTCAAATAAGTATTATCCCAGCAGTCTAATTTAAGTAAAGATTTTCTAAGTGGGGTGTAAGAGGTAATACCGCCTGAACATCTAGCTAACCTCACCTGCACGTAGTGCATCCTGCTAGAAACTGATAAGGCTCTGGCGACTCAGTGCTGGTGGGTGTAAACCGGTCCCTCGTGCTAGAGGTTAAATAAGGCTCGTCGTCGGGCTAACCACCCATACGAGTAAGATGGTACAAAGTAGTTTAGCAAGCCTCGGACCAGGACAGAACACTGGACCACAACCGACAAGAAATAAGTATATGAGACTGGCTACATGGATCATTAAGACAATAACAGGTCAAGAAGAAGAACTAACCAAAGGAATGCAGAAATACAGGCTGAAAATTCTCGGACTAAGAGGGAGAAACCATTAGACAGACACCACATATTACAATACTCAGGCATGACAAAAGGCAGGAAAAAATGAGACGGGATAGTATTAGAAGAAGACCTTAACAATAAAGTAAGAAAGCGGAAAGCAGTCAACAGTAAAACAATAACCACTCAGCTACAACTCGAAAATAAGGTAAATGTTATACAGATATATGCACCGACTGAAGAGGCAGCAAACGTCGAGAAAGATCAGTTCTATCAAACATTGCAAAATGAAGTAGATAAAGCAAGAGATGATGGGGGAATGTTATATGTTATCGGAGACTGAAACGCAAGAACAGGTAAAAATGTAAATAGAGGCCATAAAACGATAGGGAGATACGGGGGAGAAAAAACCCCAAATAGAAACGGGTAGAAAATGATCAATTTCTGCATTTAAAATCAAGTACTTGGTCAAAAGAAAGAAATATAAAAAGTGCAATCGGTTACATAACTTATAATACAGAAAACAGGAGAAATGTTACAGATGTGATGAGAGGGGCAGAAATGAATACAGATCATAGACTTCTAATCGCCGACACAAACATCAATAAACCTAAGAAGCAAAAATGCAAAGTGTACAAAAACCTTAATGTACACAAACTAAGAAAAGAAAACACAAACAGCATACATAACAAATATACGGGAGAAACTGTCAAAGGCTAAGGAAGGAGATAAAAATGGCTGCAATTATTGAGATATCACAAGAACATAGAACTGTTTTAAGAAGAACATATGCAAAGCAACAGAAGAAGTTTGTAGTAAACAAAGAATAGACACACGAAGAAGAAGAACGGTCGGGTGGAACCAAGAAGTCAAGCAAAAAATTAGAGAAAATAAAATAGCCCGGAAGGAATGAACAAGGAATGAAAATGATAAAACAAGAAACGCCTATATACAAAAAATAAATAAAGCAAAGAAAACAGTAAAACAGGCGAAACAAAGGTCATGACAAAAATTCGGAAATGATATTGAAACAAAATTCCAAGAAAATACGAAACACTTCTGGGGGTTATCAAAAGGGTAAGAAAACAATATGGATAGAAAGCTAGGAACGTTCAGAAAGAAGACAACACCCTAGCCACAGAAACGACAGAAATCCTGCAGACCTGGAGGGCATATTATAAGAATAAATTTAAACAACAAGAAGAAGAAGGGCAGGAACCTGATCAACGACAAGAGGAAGAAAACATGGAAAGAGACGTAGAAGGTATTAATAAAAATTCTATTGTCATGGAAGAAACAATCGAAGCCATCAAAAATATGAAAATTGGCAAAGCAAGTGGGGAAGACGGAATAAGCCTTGAAATAATTAAATATGGAGGCAAAAACGTGAAGAGTTGGATACAAAAACTTTGCCAGCTAGCCTGGAAGGAAGGATAAATACCGCAAGATTGGAAAATGAACATAATTAACCCAATACACAAAAAGAGAAGCACGATATTATGCGAAAACTACAACGCTATATGCTTGTCCTCTATGATACCCAAAATATATTCTAGAATACTGGAAAAAACTATTATTTTTTTTCTGCAAAATTAAAGTTTTATTTAAAAACAAACAAAAAAAAGCTTAAGTATCAAAGTATTCTCCGTTGGCATCGATGACCTTTTGCCATCTTTCGGGTAGCTTGCGAATTCCCTGGTGATAGAAGCTCACCGGCTTCCAGATAATAAAGTTATCGATGCATTTTCGGACTTCTTCTTCTGTTTTGAAGTGCGTATCAGCCAAGTGATGCTGTAACGACCGGAATAAATGATAATGGGAAGGGGCCATGTCTGGGCTATACGCCGCATGTGGGAGAGGTTCCCAGCCTAACGCGTTTGCAGCTCATCCGTGTCAAATGTTTGAGGACGTCCAGCGCGTGGCTGATCTTCAAGACTAAACTCTCCTCCGCGAAATCTTTGGTACCACTTTTTGCACGTTGCATGACTTACAGCATTCTCACCATATGCAGCACAAATCATTTCGGTGGCTTCAGCAGTGTTTTTCTTAAGATGAAACGCGAAGTGGATAGAAAATCGAATATGCTCTTTTGTGATTGCCATCGTGAACACAGCTGATTATTGAGGTTCTGTGCATCAAACGCCAAATCGCATGATGTTTCGAAAGACCAAATGTCATTGCTTTAAAACCGCAAGAGGGCGGACTAATACGTTACATGTAAACGGTGATTTGCGTCTAAATCTAATCTAAATCTAAAGCTGAGAACTTATTTGTACATCTAATAAGACAAGAAATAGAAGATAAACTCGAAGAAGAACAAGCAACCTTCAGACCAAACTGACAAACCCAAGACTATATTTTCACAGTATGAAATATGATCGAAAAAACAAGAGAACGCAACGGAAAATTATATCTAGCTTTTATAAACCACAGAGCCGGTTTTGATATAGTCCTAAGAGAACAACTCGGAAGAATCCTAGGCGGATCACATTAAATCTCAAAACAGCCATTAAAAATCTATCTAAAGATGTATATGGGAGGGGTACGAATAGGCGGAGAATATTCAGAAATATTTGACATGGGCGTAAAACGGCGTAAGACTCCGTCTGAGTCCCCTACTCTTTACTATACTGATGAACAGCGTTATAAAAAGATGTAAACAACATACAAGAAAGAATATAGTCGGATACAGGAATCTAGCACTAATATACACACAAGCATTGATAATTTCCTCATAATAATACTCTCAACAAAAATTATAAGAAGCGATAAACGTGTGAACACAACAAATAGAAGCGAAAGGGGTGGAGATAAATACAGCGAAAAGTAAGATAATGATAATAACAAACAAAGAACATGAAGAGAATCTTAGAATTGCAAGGAAGCAGCAATAGAAGTAGTAGGAGTGTATGAATAGGTGCAATCATCTCAAGTAACGACACGAACGACGCGGAAATCAGCAACCGAATTAAGAAAGCATCCAACGTCTATTACCAAATGAACAACACCATAGTAGGAAAAAGAGAAATTCATAATAAAACGAAACTCCAGATATATAATGCAGTATACTTACTTATCCTGACATATGGAGCAGAAAGCTGGATTGTGGTGGAGAAACAGAAAAACCGCACACAAGCGACAAAAATAAAATTTTCAAAAATGGTCAAAAAAACAAGAAGAGATACAGTAAGACACACAAGAATCACAGCGCAAGTAGAGCAAATACCCCTGAATGGAAGAATAGAGAATATGCAGTTGGGTTGGTACGGACATGTGCTTAGAATGGATGCAGAAAGAATTCCCAAACAAGTACTCGAAACAAGACCAGGGGGAACAAGAGGATGAGGCAGGCCCTGAATAAAATAGAGAGAAGAAATGAACGGAATGCTGAGAAAAAGGGGAATGGAGGAAGGAAAAGGTCGAAAAGATTGAAAAAAGTAAATCGAGGTAATCGGTCCGACGCTTTAGGTCACAAGAGTATATAATAAAGAAGAAGAAGAAGATTTTCTACGAGCTTTACTCTTTACACGCCCAGGAAATCGGATGGTAAATTAATTTTAATTATATCATATCATCAATCAAAAAAAATATGTTTACTTGCAGATAAAAATTATTTTTATTAAAAAAAACAATGCGAGGTTTGCCCCGAAAATATTGAACCAATGGCAATATAACTAAAAAAGTTCCCGTGATCGCAATGTAACCTGACAGTCGATGAGAGTAGACTGTAATGCACATGCGCAAATAAAGACGACGCCAGTTTGGAGTTAGACGCCAATAAATAAACATATAAGTGTGTGATCTGCATAAAATTGTGAAAAACTAGAAACTACTCGGATAATTTAGAAACTTTCGGGAACGATGTAATGTACAAATAAAAGCACGGCACAAACATGCATATTCTTTGCGTTCGGTTTTTCAAATACAGGAAAACTCATAGTATTCTCTCCAGTAGCATTTGTGATTATGTTCTAGTGGGATCAGTATCTGTTGAAAGGTTTTAAGAAAAAAAAATGATTACGCCTCATCATCAAGATTGTTCAAAATATTTTTTACAGCACATTTATGCCTGCATACTATCCAAAGAAAAAAATGTTTTATAATGATCTCTATGCAATTTTGTTGTTAAAGCTTATACTCTCATACTTTATTGTGTTATAGAGAAATATTCCTCCCAAACACATGGTGATTGTTTTCATATATAAAACCGGAAGATGCATTTGGTTTGTTCTTAATCAGTTTAAGCCTTTAATGATACTTAAGTAGTAATGTCTGAAGATTTTCTTGTATTACCTATACATAACTATCCACTTTTAAATTAATTTCTTGATTTTTGAAATGTCAAACCAACATGGCGCTCCAAATTGTGACACGAAACACAAATTACTACGTAAAATTGGTTATGTAGGCATTATATTTATAGAGAAAAATAAGTATAAGCCTTACCATTTGAGCCATGTGAATATCCCTATAAAAATCTTCCAAATTTTAGTGTTTGGTGTGCACTATAGAGATGGATTATCAAAAGATAGCTAAGCAATTTTGTAAAACCGAGTCTGCCATGTTGTATACATGCTTTGTGTCATTGAGGGGCTCTTACAGGTGAATTCAATGTGAAAACTATGGAGACAAACAAAAATGATAAAGAAGTACACAAAATTTGTCAAAAAATAAAGAACGATGTTGTTGACAAAACAACATTTGGGTGTATAAAATAGAACCATTGTACAGGATAGATGTGACTCGAATAGAACAGCGCTCCCATGTCAAAATAGTCGTTCTCTGTGATACAATTACAGCAACAATTGGTATACCTTAAGTACTCATAAAAATGGCATGCAAAGTTTTGCAAGACAGACCTGTTGCATTTGGTAATGCATGGAATGTGATTTGCCTGTTTGTACAGTCGTTTTTGAACTACGATATCCAGCAAAACATAATTTTGCGACTCAATGTTGTATTCCCACGCAGAGCTACTAACTTCATTCACATGACACTATAGTCTATTTTCACACACGCACTTTACGCGCGTTTTAGTCAGCGACACAATTGGAGTTTTAAGATGCAGTATTAACCAATTATGAACTCCCTGGACGTGTTTTCAAATTATAATTGGAAGATATTACTTCAAACTTTCTCAGTTTGCAGACCCTCTCAGGGCAATAGAGCCTTACCATTATCTTTAATATTTAAGCTAGCGAAAAGATACCAGAGAAGCCTATCGGAGTATGGTATTAGTTTTCTATTATATCAAAATCAGCATACTTATCAACAAAAACAACTCATTAATCTTCTTATCAGGAATTATTGTGTAAAAAGGAAGGTTATGTAAACGGGTAACTTCTCAACTTCATAACAGAAGATACTGTCTCTTGGGACATACTTAATGGTCTTCTAGTATCTGGTCTTTGCGTTTTAGTCCACTTTGCGTCCATCCCGTCTATGTGGTCTATCCTGTGTGGTCTTCGCGATCTCGTGCACTTTACTACATCTTGAACTTCAAGCTCTTCTCTTATTGCACTATTTCTTTCCTAGCCCTAAGTATCCTTTAATAGATCTTAGCACTTTCATTTCCGTTATTTTTAGTATTCTTTTTATTTTTGTCTTTTTTGCCATAGGTAAGTAGTGGTTTGATGCAAGTTTTATATATCCTGGTTTTGCTCTTCGCACTCATATGTTTGTTTCTCCATATTATATCTTTAATATAAATTCTTGTTGTTTTATTATTTTGTATTCTAACTTTTCCTATTGGATGTTAATATGCCTACTTTCAGATAGTTGAATCTTATTACTTGTTGTTCACTGCCAGTTTGGCATAAGGATGGCGTCGTCTATATATCACAATATTTTTATTGATCAATTACCCATAGCATATCCAGCATTGGTCTCGTTTTGGCTTTTGATAATTTGGTTCATGATGATGTTGAATGGATTCGGACTTAGGCTGTCTTCCTGTTCAAAACTCATGGCTATTTTCTCTTCTTGGGTGAGTTCCTTATCAGTCTGTATTCTAGACTTGTTGCTATTAAGCTGCTTGATTTTTTCGAAGAGCTTTGTGAAAACATTATTTTACCTTAAGATTGTTATTACATTATTTCATCGCACTATGCCAAGCGCTTATTTTAGGTCTACGAAACATATAAACATCGGTTTATTGAACTCTATTGACTTTTTAATTAGTTGTTGTAGAATAAATATTGCGTCTACTGCCAATCTGCTTGGTCTGAATCCTTGTTTTTCTTGACCTTTTCGTTAATTTTTTGCGTTAAAATTTTAATTCGTATTTTGAGCATGGAACTGAACGGTGTTATTTCTCGATAGTATAGTTTCCTATTTCGCTGGTATTGATCCATAGCTTTCAATCTTTTGGAACAGACTTGATTTTTCTTTTTTATTTTCTGTGCCACTGTATTTTATTTCATTAATGCTATTATCAATAACGGGTAATTTCCTGTTTTTTAGTTTGGATATGGCTTTTTGTATGTCCTGTAATGTATGTTTTCATGGCCAGTATTTTCCTCGTTGTTCAGTTCCTCTTCTTCATTGTTTATTTCAGCGTTAAAGTAGAGGTTTTCAAAATATGCTACCTAGGTTTCTATTTCTATAATATTAATTTGTACTTTATTAATTGGTTGTCTCCTATTTCGTAGCATATTACATACTTTCTTTTAGCCTCTAGTAGATCATGTTCCTTATCGACCGAAAACTTTTTTAATAGTCTTTCTTCAGTTGCTTGATGGTATTGTTCACATTGTTTCTTGTTTATTTGTATTTTTTGTACCCTTCTTTCATTAATGCATTTTATATAAGCATCTTCCTTTTCATTTGCCAGGGTTTGAACCTCAAAAGTAAACCTAGGTTTGTTCTTTCCCCCATTTTTATTAATTCGCCCCATTCCTTTCGGTTCTGTAGCACTGTCAATCATGTTTCCCTTAGTTTTATTCCAGGGTTCCTTAACGTTGTCTTTTTGTGTGATATTATTGTGATAAATTTTTTCTGAAAATCTTTGTTAGTAAAGAATTCTTGTGCTTTTGTTCTATAAAAGCTCTATATTACATTTATAAACAGAGTGGTTGTTGTCATTTTTGGTACGCTCGATGCACGATATTTGCTGAGAACTAATCCATGCGGAGTTCCCATATATGCTGATGTTATCGTATGTATATACCGCTGTGGTGTATCACTCTATTAGTAATCACGTAGTCAATAATAAACTTATGTCTATTATATGTTGTTCTTTGTGAAGAAAGTATGTGTTGTTGATACGTAATTAATTATGGGAGCATAACGATATTAGTATATCTTCATTGTCGTTTCTAGTTTCTTCATAAAACTTCTATGTGACTATTACTGATTGTAGAGTTAAAACCGCCCATCATGAAATTTTTTTCATGACTTTAGACCTAGTCAATCGTTTCTTATCGATTAACGTAGAATAATTCTCTATCTGCTTTAGGTTTTTTTATATCCGGTACGTAAATGAACTTTCTCGTTTGTGAATTCTACCGTTATATACATGCTGTTCTGGTCTAGATATTTTACTTCTACTATTAGGTGCTCAAATCTTTTATGTATTAATATATACACGCCCACCTGAGCTCTGGCGTCCTTATCGGCGACGTTGTAAAATAATATGTAATTTAGGTATCCTGTATACCCTTTATCTTTTTTGTTTGTTCCCGATAGCATACAAATGTCTATTTTGTGAAGCGCTCTTTCTCATCTACTATTAAATTTTGACAAAGATGGTGTTTCGACAAAAATAACTAAAGCATTAAAGTTTTCTCCTCCAGAATACTTAAATGATTTAGTCATTATTTTATGACAATAGTATCGCCTATGCAGAATGCTCAAAATGCCAAAACTATTTTCTTATAATAAAATTCTGTTGTTATGAAAGATGCAATACTTCGAGGTAAGTTTGATTGAAATATAGTAACTATCTTACCTACAACTTAATATATATAAGACAAAACATGGGGCCCAAAACCTAGAATAACGTATTAATTACACATTATGGTAGTCAATTCACTATTACTTATACAACTTTGTTATAATGGCATAAGATTAAGTAAAAAAATAAGGATATAATATTTCTTTCAGAATTACCGATGCTGAAAACTTTCCATTATAAATTATTCATTTGTTTCATAGTCCAAAAACTCAAATTGAAATAATGCGAGATTCTATTTTAACAGAAATTTAGATGTTTTCCAAAAAGACTTGTCTGAACTTTTCTATGCCCTCTATCAGAATTATTATTATTATTACAAACAGAACCATTTCAGATGAGGCAGTCGTTTTTATTTGCAATGTAAATCTAGCAACAAATAAAACATTTCTAATTGGATGGATAGCAATAGATGGAAGTAAAATCAAGCAAATCTGCCCTTATGACATTTACCTTACGGCGTCAACAATGCCCACCGTTGCTGATCAATACATTCCAATATCTGAGTGTAGGGGTTCTCGCTACCTAAGAATGCGCTTAGATAACTTAATTGGAAATCCCATATTTATGTGAAACGTAACGAACTAGACACCAAAACAAAAAATGTGTCGACTCCTTAAGTCTTGTTTTCCTTCAAAATATTTTTTTCTTTCGCAAACTCTACACCAGAAATGTTTACAATATGTAACGTTATATTACCTACAGTAAAAACTTTCAAACGTGTGGGTTGGGACATAATCATTGTGTATAAATATATAAACGAAAGCATAAAATTTCTTGAAGATCTTCTAGTTATTCTTTTCTTACAAACTAATTCACAAATAATTGTTGACTTCACCTTAATTGTTGTTTTTTTGTTGCAATTTATTATATTTATCATCTTTTTGTATGCATGCGCTTCAGTATGGCCGCGCGGTTAAGGGGCGTAGTTGTGTAAACGGACCCGGGATTAATCCTAGCCTCTTAGATGCTAGGCGGGCAGCCCACTCAGTCATAAAAAAAATTAAGTATCTACGTATCTATATCTAAGTATCACTTTGAACAAAGTGAGGGTCACCAGTTCGCAAGCTTTGCCTCGACGCGGGACATAGTCGCCATTATTTATTACGTATACATAATCTCAACATCGTAGCACTATTTATTATACGCTAAAGTTGCAACCTTATACTGTGATTTTTTAAGAATTTAAAATTATATTGCAACTATCCACCCTAGCAAGCTTAGCTACCCTGGAAGCCGTGAAAGCCGGTGAAAGAACAAATCCAAAGATTTGTGACGATTCTCGGAAATTCGACACGGTCGCGAAGAAAAATAAAAAAATTTACTGCTAATCCACTATAGAGTTCAATATTGCATATATATAGTTAAATAATTGAACCTATAAACCGAGTTCTTTACCATTGGTACCAGAATTGGGACTCATTTGATTGAGAATAATTATTAAAATAAACTAACATGACACTATGCAAAACAAACTAAAAGTTACAGACCTAGTATATGTCTAACCAATTTTTAAAGAATTAATAAGGGAATTATAAAAAATAAAAATAGTGACTAAAGAATATTCCAGATTTTTAATCAGATAATTAAAGATATGTTACAGAAAGCAAAGATAGACGCAGAAGAACAATTTACAAGGTCGAGTAAAGCATTTCCAATGTTTAAGAAGAAAAAAATAAAAACAAAGGCAAAAGAACATTCCGGGAGTTTTGGAGAAGAGTTAACGATAAGTGCGACAAAATATTCTAAAAATTGTAGAGAAGGACTAAAGGTAAACGCAGAAGAAATACATACAGAAAGAAAGAACATGAAAGAGTATTTTAAAAATATGACAGAAATATTAAAAGAATTGAAGATAACTATATAGATGCCTTGTCGATAGAATCGTGTCTAAGAATCTATAGGAATCGTTTGCAAATAGAGGAAAAACTGCTGTATTTAATGATTAGTGGTTGACACAGAAACGAAAGCAGATACTAAGAGTTATACTGAGATTACAATGGGAAAAAGTTAGCGTACGGAATTTAGTGATTAAGACTTATTGGACACAATGTCATTCCTTATAAGTTAGAGTATCGTCTTCTGGAGAGAATCTTGTAAAACGTTGATGGTGCTGAATACAGATCTTTCTATGCTTTCTATGTTTGTCGTTCTAAAGCCTTGTTTTTCATTTCTACGTAACTGCCACTCCCCGAGTCTGTTATTAATTGCTTAATATATTGTAGGCGGGGTCTTCCTCTTAGTTTTTTTCCGAATATTTTTCCTTCTATTATAATTTTTAGCAGTCCTTCTCTTCTCATTACGTAGCCTATCGTTTGCATTCGTCGTTTCTTAATGTGACCCCAAATTTTTCGTTTTTCTTGAATTGTTCTTAGCACTTCTTCGTCTGCTTTTCTTTGCGTCCATGAGATCTTCAATATTCTTCTGTAGCACCACATCTCAAAGAATTTTAGTTTCTTTTGGTCTGTTCTACCTATAGTCCATGATTCGCAACCATATATATATAGTGCTAGGCTCCATATGTATGTTTTTGTAAATTTTTTCTGATATTGATACTAAGAAGACGAAAATTAGAAGTTCTACGTCACTTGTATGGTGATATGGGGGATTAAGAAAATATTTCAAAAGGATTTATAGCAGTTCTATTGGGTGGACTGTAAAAGAGATATCCCCGTTGATGTGAGTTGTTTTAAAAATGAGCCTGAAGCGTACGCGATATCAAAATCGTCCACAGTTCATTGCTACTTCTACCATCAGAACACATGCAATACCAGGGAAGTATGACGATTGCTTTTTCTATAAGTCGCATAGGTCATAGCGGTTTTAAGGAGGGAGCAGTACAGTGGTCTACCCCAAAAAGCCCCACTTCCCTAAAAGGGCTGTAGGCAAGAAGTGGAAGGTGAAAGGGCAGTTGTCGAAGGTTTGAGAAGATTCTCAGGAATCCCGCGGTCGAGAAGGGAAGTCCAGCGAACTGCGCGGCTTGTTGACACGGAGCCGCAGAATTATACTGTCATATTAAGTATGTAGATATTTAGACGTGTAGAGGTACGGTCAAAAGGAAGTTGTGGTTAAACAGAATTCGCGTGGTGATATAAGTACGACGGGCAACAAATCAATCTGTGGAGATAAATAATTGGTAATAGTATTAGTAAAAAATAATAATGGTGAGACTCTATGCCTTGCGTGGTCGCGCACCACGCCTTAGATAACCGCCAGTATTGCCCCTTTTTCGAAGTGAATGGAGGTATTAAAATTATTTTTACTGACTAAGTGGCCACTTGGTGCTCTACAATATCTTTACTCACATCATTGTTCCATCATATTTTTTAGCTTTTCACGTAGGGTATGTGCATTATTATTATTTTTACTGGTCTACAAAGATACGAAACCTAAGTACTATCCAGCACAATTTGCATTTCTTTATTCAACGTGAGATAATTTAATTTTGAATTAATGTTAAACGTGAAGTTGTTGATTACAAGTCAAATACAATAATAAGTAATTAAATTTTCACTTTGAGTCACTAGCAAAGTATTTGATAAATTTTGCTAAGCCAACAAAGTAAATTTACTTTAGTAGAATGCAAAAATGTGAATGCCAAAAATTCTGCTACCAGGCTGTCAAAATCTCAAATGATAATTTTTTTAATTAAAAGTAAAACAAATTTACTGCAAGGGCAACTTTATATTTAATGTTTTACTACTTGCTCATCAGTGAGTAAAAAAGAACTAAACATTTTGTGTTTTAAAGTAGAAGAATCGTTAAGGTAAACTTTGACCTTAAGATAATTACTTAATTAATCATAGTGTAATGTATCTAGTCTGGTACTTTGGATTTTCCAATGGTTGTACAAAGTTCAAAAAATTGAAGCTTCAAATCTCAGTACGATGTTTCACAAGACAACATTTTACTAACCATGGCTCCCATAAACATTATAAATATATAAATTAAATTATTTTTGTTTCTTTTAGAGCCGGGGAGCTAGACTTTTTCAAAATATATGCAACCTGCAACACATTTATATATTAATACAACGTTAAAACATCTCCACAGCAATTCTGGCTTATTTTCTTGGGAATTAATTTTTTCCGCGCATAAAGAGGTCAATTTTCTCAATTAACAAGCCTTGCTTCATATTGCAGGCTAATTAGGCGTCCTTCCTAAAGCTAATGAAAATGAAGAGCGAGGCAGCCGATTTCTCCTCGATTGCGCCAGTAGCATTTTCCCTTATAATGAATCGCTATTGACAGTTCGTCCAACCAGCCGCTTTCTCTTATTTTCCTGAAATCAGTGGAATGTAATAAAGCTCCCGGCTGCGCTAACAACGGCGGAATTGGACCTTAATTGATGGAGCGCTTTTTGCTGTACTCTGACCGAAAAACAATTTGTTTGGTAGAATAAGTAAAGGACATACAAAAAAGGCGACGTGTTCTTAACGACATATAAAGCCATTCATAATTCTTGTCGAATAAAAAATCAAATCTGTTTAGATTTCGTTAGGAAATTTAAAAATTAAACAAATTATAATTTGATAATAAAAGGTGAATGAAGAAGAATCCTGCAACTCATATGTTTAGTTGTTATGTTCCTCATTTTCTCAAACTATTCCACCACAAGCAAATCATGACCTTGTCGAAACGATCTTTACGCGGAACTGGCGGAGGATTTTGGCCTTTTGAAACCCACTTCTTCTATCGATTGTGATTGACCAAAAAGGCCCGCTTCTCATCCAACGCCACAATTCGCTTATACAATCGGTCGTTCAATGGATTGTTGAGCAGTTGGCGGCAAATCTCGACTTCTTTGGCGGCTTGTACTTCGGTAGGTTTGTGCGGATCTTGGCGGAGATTCTTGTGGTGAAAATTAAGTTGCTGAAGGTGCCGATGAATCGTTGATTTGCCAACTCCAAGTTTAGCGTCCAAATCTCGAGTGCTTGATGAAGGGTCGGCGTCCAAAGTAGCTTGCAAGTCACCAGCATCTAACTTTAATGGCTAGTCGGAACGAAGCAAACCTTCAAGGCTGACATCATTGGATTCAAAGCGCCTGTACCATTTTCAAACTTTTGACTGACTTACAGTTCCTTCACCTTTAGCATGCAATTCTCTTGTTGAAAGTTCCCGTTTCCAGCAATAGTAGATCAAAACTCAAAGCTCACGTTCTTACAAACTCATCTGGAATACAAAAATGAAGGTTGTTACAACACTATAAGCACAAAGAAACAAAAAAAAAATGCAAAAAACTGAATTTTTTGCAGCTGAGACTTTTGGGGAGCCTAATAATTAGACTGACATGTAGGATACTATTCCAATGGAGAGCTTCTGTACAAGAGAACAAAAAAAAAGTATACTGTGTAACTAAACGACTAATTATAATAATAACAATGATTAAAAAAAACATCTTTTATTGGGGCTTAGATTTAATTGAATTTTTTGTGAAATTAAATGTTTATTTCAAAAAAATATATCAAACATAACTTATTCAAAGTACTGTCCTTGGTTAGCTATAAATTTTTCCATCTTTTTGCCAATATGCGGGTTTCCCGGCTAAAGAATTCCTCGTCCTGTGATGCAATCCATAGATCGACCCATTTTTTGATATCGTCAAAAGAGTTGAAGCTGCCCAGACAGGCCATGCGTCATCGAGCAAAACAAACACTAATCGGATAGGGAAATATCTGGTAAATACGGCGGGTGCAATAGAACATCCCATCAGAGTATTTAGAAATAGTTTTTGACTTATTTTGCAGCATGTGGCCGAGCATTGTCGTGCTAGAAGATCACTTTATCGTGTCTTTCGGCATATTTCTGTCGGTTTTTATTCAGTTGTTGTTAGTAACGATCCCCAGTGATAATTTCTTCTCGTTTCAGCAGCTTATAAAACACTACGCCCTTCTGATCCCACCAAATACAGAGCATTATCTTCGAACCATGGATGTTTTGCGTTGGCGTCGATAGTAATGCGATAATACGGTTGATTTTTCTGTGGTTAGGATTCTCGTAATAAATCCATTTTTTGTTCCTATTTTCACGTGGAAAAACGTCTTTTAACGTCTCATGGCTTCAGTTCATGTGGCACCCAATTTCGTTGCGTTTGAGCCATTCTTATTGCCTTCAAACGTTTACCAACAGTCGATAAATCAACATTCAAGAAATCTGCCAATTCTTCAAGTATTTAACATAGATCTTCATCGAGTAATACCTCAAATTCTGCATCTTCAGGCTTTTTCGACTGGCCCGGGCGCTACTCGCCTTCCGGGTCAAAATCACCACTGTTGAATCGTCAAAACCAATACTCACAAGTTAAAATCGATGGAGCATATTCACCATGAGCTTCGGACAGCAAACGAAGATTTTTCAGCTACCGATTTCTTCAAATGGAAACAAAAAAGTAACGTTTTACGCAAATTGCGTTTTGCTGGCGCAAAACTCAACATATTGAAAATTCAAAAAAATATATGGTTTACACTGGATAAAATTCAAGCCTAATGATGGTGCTTCGCCATGAAGTTGATTGCAGTACGACGTGTGTTCAAGTTACTAGGTCTCCAATTTTTTTCAGAAAAAGTACTTACCCAAGAAAGTTGAACATTTTGTTACTTCTTAACGTAATCTCCATCTAGACTTACACATTTTTCACAACATCCTCGCCATGACTGCTGAAAACACTTCTTTAGGCGTGTGTTTTGCATCACGTGTCAACATGTCCTGAGACATTGCCACCCGCGTAGTCTTGTGTTCGTCGGTCAGCATTCGCGGGATTTACCTTTAAGAAACTTTCGGCATTTTCAGGTAATCATTCAAAAGGGACTCCACAGATCCTTCGGAAATGTCAAGTTTAGAGACGATGTCACGCACACCTAATCGACGGTTTTTCATAACAATTTGATCCACTCGCGCAATCATGGCCAAGACTATTTCAGTTCGTTGTCATATAACTCTCGACCTTCTTTAAACTTTCTCACTCAGAAACGCACATTTTTAACATCTATAACGCCTTCACCGCATGTTTTACTCAATTAGCGATGAATTTCAACAGGCGTTTCACAACGCAAGAGGAGAAAACGGATGATTACACGTTGTTTTTGAACACTAAACGTCGCCATTTGGACTATACTTTGTACATTGTATGGTGCTGTCATCTATGTTACACATTCAAAAATATTTTTCGCGTCTTTTAAAATGAACCGCATCTTTCTAGTTACTCTCACTGCCGAGAAAAAAAATTGAAGACTTTAGAACTTGAACGCACCTTATATGTACTGATGTTAAAAAATACTAGTAACGCCGTCGGTTGTGAATTCTTTAAAATTTATTCCAAGTCCCTAATAAATTTATAGGTTCAACTCTATTTAACTTATATGTTGTGTTACCATTATTATATAGGTTCACTGCAAGGGCGTTGGTATGAGTTTCGAGTCGAGTTAAATACCTTACACTTGCACACGACACTTTACTTGAGCTGTTACTCAAAAACCACAATGGAGTACTTCATTTTTCAGATACCATTTAGGAGTCCGCTATTAACTTTTCAAGGTTCTCCAAATGGAATTACTTGTGGTACCCCATAGTCTCACCTTGTATGCCCAAATAGGTTTTATAAAGTAAAACTTTGTTAGTTAATGTTAGTTTAGATTTTTATCTTAGTAGCCAGTACAATTTAAAGTTATTCATGCCTAGCTATTTAGGCTAGCTAAAAATATGTTTCCTCCAAGTTAGCCTTTGATGAAGAAGCATTCCTAAGTATCTCGCGTCCTCTGCTTGTAGAATACCATTGGTGGATACGTTTTCCGTCTGAGTGTAAAAGTGACATAGGTTTACTTGGATTCGTTTATTTTAATATGCCAGATTCGAATTCAATCTTAAATTCGATTCAGGAAGATTTGTAAATTTCATGAGGCAATCTCTGGAGTTTCGTAGAAGATAAGTATAGCAGTATCGTCTGTAAATGTGGCTGTCAGCGTATTTTCTGAAATAGGTATGTTTGCCATATACGGTAAATACATAATGGGTCCCAAAACACCCCCTTGCGGCACTTCTGGGTTTATGGAGTGTAACTCGGTAAATTCCTGTTGGAATTTTACTTAAAATATCTGTTAATTAAGTACGATTTTATAAGATGATAGTAACTGTGCGATATTAATTTTAAACAGCAGTTCCGTGTGCCAGACCTTATCAAATACCCGAGCCACGTTCAAGAACACGACCTAACTTATCGTTTTCAAATGTCTGATTGATCTTACTATCCTGTGAACTTGCTCGATGGTGGCATATGCTTCCCTAAACCCGAATTATTGATCAAATATCAGTTAGTGCTCTTCAAGGAGAGGTTTTGAAATAATTTGGAAACTATTAGCAATAAACTAGTAGTAGGAAGATTTATAAGAATAAGTATAACTTGATCTACTTTCTATTGTTTAGTCGTAACATAACATTAAATATGATCTTTATAAATAATTCTGTATCCCCTGATTTTTTAAATCGTGGAGCATTGTTCTAAGGTTTCGTGCTGCACTGTTCAGCCTGCTTTGATCATTTGGAGACCTAGTATTCTCTTATGTTCCACGAAGCCTCCTTTTTTTCGCTATTTTTTTTATTACCATAAGGAGGGTATCTTGTTTATCATTTGTTGTCAGTTAAGGGGTTGAGTCCCAAGGTGCACTTCGTATTGTATAATTTAAATGTTCTAGGGCTTCTTCAATATCGTCTACTATTTTGAACTGTATATTTAGATTTATTCTTTCGTTAACCAGTTTTTTAAAAGCAATGGTTGCGAGGTTTAACATAGTTTTCATATTATCTACTAAGCCAAACATAATTTTTTCAAGTTTGTCAAAATTTGACATTTATGGTGTATTTGGATGAGAATTAGTTGGGTTTCCATTTACTAGGATTTGTAACATTGTTAGTCTTACGTTGTTGTTACATAGCTGTATCAAGTTTAGGGTTGTCTGTGGTTGAAGTACTTTAGGACGTAAAGGTGAGATTTTTTCTGTAGCTCCTTATAGACTTGATATCCTTCATAATTGGCTGGACATGAACCCGAACATACGTGAGCTGTGTTTCTTTTATCTTCCTGCAAGTTTTTGTTAAATGATTTGCACCACATTTCACACATCTAAGCTGATGTACAAAGTATCTCTAAGTATGCCCATATCTTTGGCAGGTTGCACATTGCGGTATTTCTCTTTTTTGGCGACGTGGTTCTATTGTTACTTTTATATATGACAGATGTTTGATTTCATAAATGTTTTATTAGTTTCAAGGGTCTGATTCAATGGAGAACCTGGATGGTAGCTGTTTAGTGATTCTATACCCAAGTTTTTAATTAGTCAAATGCTATCTGGTCAGATGAATTAAACTTTAAGGTGAGATTTATTAAATTATTTTATAAAAAACAACGAATCTCTACTTCAGAAATCTTATATCTAAAAATGTATAACCTAGAATGTAAACTAGTGCATTTTTCCTATTTTGAAGATCTTCAGAATACCGGGTCAGACATATGTGGGGCGTCGAGTGGATGAAGAATTACCCCAATTTTGCGGCGTCCACTACAATATACGGAGGAGGTATTATAATGGTCTAGAGCTGCATGGCTATTGATGGTGTCGAAGAAATGTTCGTCTGCGAATCAATAGCGAAAAATACATTAATGTGTTAGAAATTGCGCTATAGCCATTATTGTCGCACCAACTTAGACGATGTCAAATTCTAAGGCAATGCTCCTTATAATAAATAAGCAACTTCTGTGCGTTGTTTCGCTGACAACAGTGTTATTGTGGTGTATTCGCCTGCTCAGTCGCCAGACCTTACCCCAATCGAGCATCTTTGGGGCATACTGAAGCACAAGACTGAAAAGTACAAAATAACAACAACACAAGCATTGAAAAATGCTTTACAACAATAGTAGAACGCTCTAAGTTCCCCCGAATGCAATAAAATAATTTGCAGTATGCCCCAAACAATGAAAACTGTCATAAAATGTGAGGGTGGACAAAATATTAATTGATTTTAATAAATATGATTACTTAAACACATTTGTAGTTTCTTTTTCATAGTTATTATATATAAGCACATACTAAGCAAAGTTTTATAAGGTGCCCAATGCTTTTCCCCAGAACTGCATGTTTGTGGCCTTAACTTGCTATTTCAGCTTTCAGGTTATCTACATACATCAAATAATGAAGATTCTTAATTACTACTCTAAAGTTGGGCTCTTCTTTTAGTTGATAGGTGTGAAACTGTATATTTAATTATGTCAGTCTAGTTATTAAAGCTCTATAAGTGTCTACGCATTCCGCCATGATTTTGGTTTTTGGTTTTTATCTATGATTTTTAAGGTATAACCATATTTGATGGCGATACTTGCTTCCTCGGTTAAAGGATTAATGTTCAATACGTCGGTAATAAATATTAGTGAAAGTTTTGGTACTTTTGTTTCCTGAAGTTTATCTGTTTTCATTGTTTTATCGTTGAGACTTGAGAGAGCTTGAAAACATTTTACTAAGCTGAGTTGAGGAATTTGCTCTTTACAGGTTTTTTGACTCACATGATGACTTTCGTCTTGTTGGGAAACACATTTTTTTAGGGGTGACTATATTCTATTCTGTATTTGGTCGATTTTAACCATATGGTTGATAAATAAGCAGCTGTCACTGTAGTACTGAGTGTTGGCCTATTTGTTGATTAAGTGCAAATTGAGATTGTATTATATTATCCGCGAGAGCGGGGTACTCAAGCTGGTATTATACAATTGAACATTGTGTGTATAGCACAAAATAATGTTAACTTGGCATTGGCCGATACTAATAATGAAAACTGAACCTTTTAGCTAGCAGAGCGGTGAACCGAACGCCTTTTAAATTTAAAATTAAAAATTAATAAACAGATACGGTTCACCTTAGCAAGACTGCGACTTACATGAAATTTCAACTATTTTTTGACATATGTTAAGGTTTTTCAAGAACTTTTAGCATCATGTCGATTCCATGTGAGTTCGTTTCCTAGATCTCTTTTGATAGGATTGAAAAGATGATAGACGAAAAGTGCTAAATCAAGACTAATGGAAGGGTAGGGGCGTACATTCCACTTATATGTTTATAACAATTCTTGCGTGATAATAGCAGCTCCATTATTCAACTTTCCGGGTCTTTAATCTTTAACGACTTTTTATAAATCTTACAGTACAATGCAATATTAGTAATTAGGATCAAAAAACTTTTTTAAACCATTCGACAAATTTTTTTACGCTGAAAAGTCGTTCCATAGATAGCCATTTTGTTTCGGAAATATGGTGGTGCACCCAGAATTCATCCTATAATGATTCTGCTCAAAAACTTGAAGAAATGACAGCACAGCCTTAAGGATTGGTTTTTGTGCTCGGCGCGAGAACAGCTTACGGTAACTCAGATAATCGTCAATAAGCACGGACACACTACCTTAATAAAACGTTCAGTTCACTTGAGATTTCTTTAATTGTAATGTAGTGGTTTTCAAGAATAATTTTATCCACTTATTTCATGTTTTCGATAGTCACCAAATCTGGTACCAGATTTTCAGCTCTGTGATGATCTGGTACCGTTTCGCGATCATAGAAACTGATGTCGTATTCTCACCAAACACCTACACAATTTGGCAATGAATTTAATTCTGATTATAACAAAAAATCGGACTATGGAGGCACTTTAACGTTGAACAACATCTCTACGCAACGTGTCATATTCACACAGTGATTATTTGCATACTTTATCAATTATAGATGCGCGGTGCTGCTGTTTGGAAGATGGAGAGATAAAATTGCAGATAGTGTTACCACTAAGGAAAATTATAATATAAATATAATCATACAAACTACTTGCGTGACCTAAAAAACGTGCAGTTTAAATTAGAAGTGACTTATGTAAGTAGTAGCTCATATCAAGAGATAAACAAAACGGCTATAACCTACCTTCAAGGAAATCACTATCACTGGCTGATTCATAAGACAAATACTTAATTTCTAAATGATACAAATATATTACTAATTTGGGGTAACATAAAAATGTTTGGTTATACCTCAATGGAGCATGAAAGTATTGATTTAGTTACTTCGGCTACATTAATATGTCTTCTAGAGGACCTCTTAATTCATCAGATAACTATAAAATAAAAAAATCTCGACTAATATTGGAAAACCAGGTACATTCATTAAATTACTTTTGCCATAGAACTCCCCTTTAAAGCAAACTGACTATAGACACCAACATCAACTATATTCCATGCTCGGTATGTTAATTCAATATTCATCTCCAATCATTAATGGTTCACATTTTTACATTCCGATAAAGAAAACTCGGAAGGTAATTAACTAAATCAAAAATAATTTTTGGATCATGCCAATATAACTAAAATGTTGTATATGTAGTTGCATTATTAGTCTTTTTTGGACACTGGAGTCTTTACGAATGTTCAAATTTAATTATAAAGATAACATGCAACGGAATTTAAAGTGCTATAAAAAATAATCGATAAAGCATAATAGAAATTATACAACGAACTTATAAATCAACAAAAGTGAACGACTTTCGATACGCCCTGAAATATTTACTAGCTTTATTACAGTTATGCATTCTACTAGTTACGAAACACGCAGCTCAATCTAGCGACGTGATGTCGTATTACCTATTTCCGCATATTGATTTTGTTCTTTAATCCAATGCTATTCTTCTCTGGAAAAGACGCAACTATTTCTATATTTTAACGTTTTCCCTGTCTCTATTTTTAACTTTAAAATTAACAATCTGTCATAGTTTTAATTTTCTGATAAATATTTTATTGTATCGACTTATTTTTAGCATAGTAGACTCCAATATATGCTTTGAGCTGTATTTAATAATTGATGGTAAATCCGATGGTGTACCTTGTAATTGAAGTCAAGTTTTTTGTTTGGATGTATGATTGTCAAAACTCCAATGTAAAGGGTAAGAAAACAGCAATGCGGAAAATTTCAAATAAATAAAAGATAGCTTTTAAAAGGTATCATAGCACAAATTCAAATTTGGATTGACGTTAGAGGGTATTTGAAATAGAATGGATACAAATCATTTGATCAATATAGGACAAGTATTCAGTGTCCAGATGAAGAACCAATTTCTAATATCCCGGTGTTCTTGTGTCTACATAGAGAGTTGATGCCCGGTGTTCCAGTGCCTTAGTGCCCATAGATACAGGGATCTATGTAGCTATGAATATGGTTGCTCAGCTGCTCTTACTCATAAATATGCCATTGAACTAACGGAAACGTGTAATCGACATTATTGGACAATATTGGAAAAAGCATCAAGCACAATGACAATAGCTTATGTAGTCGTAATAAGATTGTCTTCAATATATTTAAGAAACTAAAGTTTCAAAATGGTAAATTACATTTGCCTGACTACTTGTCATAGAAAATTAGTTTGCTATACTCAAGTTGAAGTCTTTCTATTCATAATAAGAATTGAATTGCGTTCTTTTATGTTACTAAATATTATGTATTATGGATATCTTTAAGCCATAAAACTAAATACATTGTCTTTTTTTATTAATTCTTATTTTTTTTTGAGAAGCATTATTCACAATGTTTCGAACATTCTGGAGGAGTGGTTCCAGTTTTACGCAACAGTCCTTCGGCACGGCTGTTTTTATGTTTGTTTGGAATTCATTATTTGAGTAAGAAAACGGAGCTGTTGAAATTGCAAACTTTTAAATTGTATTATTATTTTTACATTTAATTAAGTAGAGAGGGTTTGTTTTGGGGGGTCTTCTTCTGGTAGTAACTTTTTAGAAAAAATTTCCTACACCCAATTGTTTTAACAAATAAAGTGTGCATTCTTATCTCCAACTCTCTTTGCATATACAAAGTGTCCCACAAATAGGTTTACACTGTTTGAACTTTAATAACTCGAACAGAATTAACAAAAATGTGATTTTTCTAAGTCACAAAACATTACTGATGATCTAATGTTGAAGATGTTCCAAATGTACTGAATTTGCAAAAATACATAGTCTGGAATGCTGTGGAACAGATCGACAAACATTTGATATGGGAATGGATTCACAGGCAGTCACAATTGCATTTCTCGTGGCACCTAGCGTTCGTGGTTTTGTGGCGTAGATAGTGTTCTTCAGAGTTCCCCACAGAAAGAAGTCTAACGGCGTTAGATCTGGAGATCTGGGTGGATACTCGATACTTTCTCGTCGGTCTGTCCACCTCTCAACAAACGTTTCATCTACGAATTGCCGCACGTCTCGATGGTAATGTGACGGTGCTCCGTCTTGTTGAAAAAAAAGAACGGCCCTATAAGTCCTCTGACAGGCATATCACACCACACTGATAACCCAGGAAGATTAACAACTCATTCTTCCATAACATTGGGATTTTCTCTTGTACACTACACACAGTTGTGGTGATTGATGGTTTTATTCGATTTAAAAGTCGCCTCATCAGTCCAAACAATCAAATCAGTTAACTGTTTATTATCACAAATCCATTTACAAAATTGAAGGCCCCTAGCCAGATCGTCCTCATTTATCGCGTGAAGCGACCTAGGATTATAGGGTTTCCACTTTGCTTGCTTTAAAATGCGGCGGACACTTGATTTGCTTACACCTGACTCACGCGAAGCTTGCCGTATGGACTTCTTGGAGATCTTGTGAAAGTTTGTACCACTGCTTCCACCCCTCTTTCGTCCGATACTGATTTCTTCCTGCCACACTGTCCCTTCTTTAGATTACACAGTTCCTTCCCTCTCAAACTTGTCGCGTAATTTTGTAATTGTTACACGTGATGCTGAACTAAAAATAAAAGAAAAACAAATGGATGACAACAAACATTAATCATGGCAGATCCAGATAGAAAAAGTTCCATCAGGTTATCTGTAATACTTTCTCTATTATTAACCTCTTTGTAGGACATTCTATATAGGATGGTCAAAACTGAACTATCAATACTAACTATCAATATAATTGAAGTTTATTATGGAAACAAGAGATCATTTTTCTTTCAATAGCTTGGTAAATTGTCAAAATTGTTTTATCTGTGATAGTGAAAATCTATATGCTATTCACAAAAAAGTAATGTATCAAAAAATGCGCTGTTTAGTATAAACTGTGGACTGGAGTACTCACTGGCCAGTGCTTTTTGAGGACGAAGCTGGCAACATTGTTACTGTCAATAGTATATGCTATCGGAAGATGCTAATCAACTTTTTTTCAATAAAATCAATTGATTTGGACTTAAACGACATGCGGTTTCAACAAGATGGGGCCACATATCATACAAAACGTGAAACACTCACTTTACTTCAAACCAAATCTCCTAACCGTGTTATTTCGCAAATGGGTGACGTCGATTGGTCACCGCGGTCTTGAGATCTTCTGGGGCTGAAGAAGGGTTTGTCAACAAATCTGCTAAGATTTCAGGACTAAAAGAGAACATCAGACGTATAATTTCTAAAATGTCTCATTAGGAAAAGACATTGTAGAAAACTTCGCTAAGTATGATCGCATGTCAGTAGAATTGTAGAGGCATTTGACTGACATATTTTATACATAACTTCTAAGTCTAATTTACACCGATTTTTTGGCATTTTATTCAGGAAAAGTATCTTAAAGTTCAATTTAGATTACACTTTATATCTCTAACCGACAATGTATTTGTTGTGGAAATAAATCACTGGTATTACAACGTAGGGGAAACTTTCAATACAATTAATTTTTTACTTTCCTTATCCTATAATAAGGAAAGTAATGTAATCGGCGGAAATTTGACCGACCCAGTTTTTCACATTTCTGGACGAAATATAGCCTCAGGACACCAAAAAAGTTGGTTTGGGCCATTGGTTCGTGTGTGTGTGTGTGTGTCTGTCGGTCTGCCAGTAAACAGAACAGTGCGAAGCTTTTGGTAAAAATCGGCCGAGTCGTTTGGTCGCAAGGTCGCAAAATCGGTCGCAAAGCGGTCGCGAATCTAAACGGTTGAAGATACAAAAAATTCATGTAAATAAAAATGATTTGTTATCACGAGATAAACATGAATTTAAAATAAAAGTTGGTAAAATAGGAACTCGAAAAAAAAATTGAATTTTTGCCAGAATTACCCAAATAATAGGATAAGGAAAATCGTGTGATGTTCACACCAGATTTTATTGAGATGTGTGATATTAAAACTTATTTTTGAAAAATGTATAGTTGTGTATAGGTATATAAAGGCAATTATTATAAATAAATTCATTTCTTGGAAATATGAATTTGCTAAGATAAACGAAAATATGTGTCAAAGTTAGTGCAGTTTCCACCCCTGATGATGAAATATTCAGCTTAAAAGTTCCACACGCGGATCAATATCGACAGTCCCCCACCTACTGTTACATCTTTTATCTGTATAATTATTGTTATAATGAATTTTTTGAGTGTAGGAAATAGTTAAATTGCACTTTTATTGATTGCTTATTGGGATCGGGCGTCTACACTTTAGATATTATAGTTTAAGACACAGTTGGAAGTTTTTAATGTGTGAATTGGTTTAATTGCACCATATATAAATTATATTGTGTCCATTTAAAAATAATGATGATAAAACAGGGGATAAAACAAAATTTTCCGACTTTAATGCCTTTTATTTGATATTTATCCCTAACGTTTTGGATCTAACGATCTAATAAGATTTGAACTTTCTGCAAATAGTTTGTGGAAAATAAATTACATCGACACGTTTAGAGAAACTATGCCATGGATACAAACGTAGCGGGGCAATGGGTTGTATGTTTCAGTACTAGTAACAATAATGCGAAAGAAGACCCTTATTTCCAGGCGGTTTCACACATCTATACACAAAATGTTTATCCATGTGAATCGATATATTACAATCAGATAAACACATGCAACTCCGCCAGGAAGATCTAATTCATTAGCTTTCTATGTTGGCCCCAAACTTGAAAAAAATAAAAAGTTATGGCTACCCAAAAAATGTAAAACAACATAAAAATTGCTTCCGATATATTTGTGAATTGTAAAACGATATTATCCCAGGCGCGTAGGACAGACAGCTCGAAATCTCGCACTACCAATGCAGTCAGATTTACATGTAAAGATCCGATATTATATTAGATAACCCAAAATCTGCAAATAATAACTACGGTAACTTAGAAAATACAACGTATGCTCACCAAACAGAACGAAGTTAATGCATAGATTGAAAAATTAAAGTTAGACATAGTAATCCCCATCGAACCAAAAAGGAAGGTATGGATAAAGAAAGAAAAGACGAGAAAGATGTGGAATATATTGTAAGAAATTTCCGAACGCCGCTTATAACGCAGCTGATTAACATCTGCATTGCGTTACGCTGGACCCCCGGCCCTCTTAGGAATGTAGCTGCTGCGCACATGTTCGCAAACATTCCACCAGGTTCGAATGCGGCGCTCTCGAAGGTTCGCGCCTATTCGGGTACATTGGGAAAATAGAAATAAATAGCGCATGACAAACCGCCGGGACAGATTCCAAAAAATGCCATATATATGTGTAGATATAGAGGATAAAGAAAATAAAACCTGTACAACATTAGAATATTTGGGCCAATTTCTAAATTCAACAAGTAAATGCGAAAGAGACATTAATGAAAGAATTATCTTGGAAAAGAAAACATTGCGCTAAATGATATGGAATAAGAATATTAATCAATTTACCAAAAATAGGACACAACAGGGTGTGGTACAAAACCATAGTACTGTATAGAAGGGAAACGTGGCCACTTGCAAAGAATGTAAGAAATAAAATTAGAATAGTAGAATTAGCTTTTATGAGGAGGTGCTTACAAGAGACGTTTGGATATAAATGTCAATGGCTCAATCATCGATTAAAAAATAGAGATGTCCAATATTATGAACATGTGAGACAGATACCAGATGACGGACGGACAAAGAAATTGACGCAGTGGTATCAAAAGGGTAGAGAAAAAGAAAAGACCAACTCTTGTTTGGAAAACATAAAAACAATTATAAAGAAAAGATGTTTGCAGAAAGCAGACTGGACGGGCAGATAGATATAGAAGCAGAAAATGATAAATCCTATAAAATAAAAACCGAAGAAGAATATAAATATGTACGGAACTAGTTGTCATTTTAAAGACAATCTTATTGACACAAATTTTTAATACCAGCTGAATTTTGTAGATACTTAAATATTGATTTCAAGTATCTGAGAACGTAACGAACTTATTAAAAGTTAAAGACGACAATTTTCTGTTATTAAAAACAATATGTACAAAACATAAAGATCAAAACGCACCCATAAATTGGTAAAGTGATACGCACTACCTATGTTTGATTACTCAGACAAACCACTAACTCTAACTACCAGCAGAAGATAATTTTTTTTCTTTTAATACAATAATAGTATCAAGATTATAAATTGTTGCAATATTTGTTTAAATATACTTTTTTAAATTTTTTAGATTTATACTGTCTGCTCCACTCTCTTTAACAATACATCAAACTCTAAATTTAACCACTGAAAAACACTCTGTTGTTTGTGGTAATTTGTTTAGCAGTTTAATAGTAAGTTCACTATTCCATTACCAATCAAAGGTTAAAATGCGATAATAATATTACATTTATTTTAGTTAATTTATATTGATTAGACACTTCCAGGCTTGCGTCATTAGAGTAATGCAAGATTCATGTTATTGAAATGGCAAAAACTGGTACCATTCCCAATAGAATTACGCTAAAAATACGTAGGAGTCCGTAGAATAAGGATTAAAGTAATTAAAATAATGGGTTGATCGAAAAGTTTGAGCGATTTCTAGGAGCTTTTCAGAAATTTTATTTTAGCATCTAACGAATTTGTTAAAAAACAAAGTATAATTAGAAATGTGAGATTAGGTCACAATATTTTTACATGGACAATTCCATTTTTCTCTTGATCGTATTTATACGGGGTGTCCAGAAACTTGTTCCCATTGGTTTTTGTGCTGCAATCTGAAAACCGTTTGACCAATTTTGTTCAAAATCACGTGGTTTATGCATCAATTGTATACAAACAAAATACGATTGTCATTTTTCGAAAAAATGTCTTCGACAAACGGAAAATATTCAATCTCCGAAATAATGCAAATAATCGGAAGATAATAAGGCAAATAAAAACAATTGATAAATTTATAAACAGCATCAAATCTAACATTTATGAATTTTCATTTAAATTCATTATTTTAATTTCAAATAATGGCAAATTGACAAACTGGCCGCCCTCGTACAGTGCGCACAAAAGAGTCATCGAAAATCTAAGTTCTTTGATTAGAAATGCATCTAAAGAGTTATCTATCTGTAGATCATCACTCCATGTGATACTGCAAAAATATTTGGAGATATTTTCCTAGAAAATCCAAATCCATCGGCCAGTGAGTGATAAAGCCATCAAAGATCGATTCGAATCTTCCTGTCACTCAGTCAAATGATCAAATCTAACCAAATCGATCACCAAAAGATCTGTTTTTCAGGTGAGTGTCACTCCAAGTTAGGAGATTTCGTCAACACTACAACTAGCGTTGTGCCCTCGGCATTCAAAGAGGATAACTGTTTGGTGTGTCTTCTGTTTCTACGGCGTCGTTAGACCATATTTCTTGAATGAAATGATCACCGATCAAGTCTGCAAAGACCGAATTTGGGATAAGTTTTTCCGTCACGTCAGTGAATCCTAAATAAAAAGAGATTTCTGGTGCCAAAGTTCATCGCACCCAAGAAAACATGGCAACGAAACCAAGGGTCTTTTTGGAGTGGATACAAAGGCTAAAATAGGAGGTGGTAAAAACTTCAAAGTGCTCAAAGAAAATAATTTCAGAGACGATCATTTCGATTTCAGAAGAAAATTATAGACAATTGTGTGTCGTAAAGAGCAAAGGAAGATATTTCGAGAATATTATGATCCAGTCCCTAGTATAAATAATTGTATTTCATTTCACATTAATCGCTATAAAGGTTTTTTTTTTAAATATTTTTGTGTTGGAAACATCTTTCCGGGCACGGTGTATTAAAGAGTTTGCGGTGTTTATCTTCCAAAATAACATTTTTGATATTTGAATCTTTATTTCTTCAGCTTTAGATTTTTTGAATTATTCGATTATTTACAAGTAGCGTACGCAATAATATTTGATTCTTCAAATTATGGCGAAATAAGAAAGAGATATTGTACATTATAGCAATAATAAAGACTGCACTGTTTCAATTATCGCACCATTGTAAATTCACCACATAAAAGAATCGTTTATATTTCATTAACCTTTTCCCTTTTTTCAAGGCAATAATCAGATTATTCTCACTATTAAAACCGACGATTCCAAATCTTCATTCAAAGGTACTTTTAAAAGAAGAACCAAACCCCAGTAAACCTTTGGAGATCAACAAGTTTTATCAGGACTTCTTCAAATTAAATCAAATAAAACTTACCACTTTCTAGAAACTTCTTGAAATATAATGAATTTTAACCATTCAACAAAACCTTTCATATAATTTCCATTGTTTTTTCTTTATTTTTATGCTTTACACAAGATGGTAATATTTTACCAATTAATCTACTACCAGATAACTAATCTCGTGGAAAGATTTCTCAATTATTGTTTAAACTTTTTCTTGATCATCGTCTACTTTTTTAAACAACTCAAATCTTATCTGCTTGTATCTATATGCAGTTCCTCTGATAGACAGATAGACTAACATGGTATTCTACGTATGCAATATCTTTAACATTTTTCCAGTCTACCTTTGTGGTAGACTACATTTTTTATAAACCGGGATCGGCTTCCCCTTGTTCTGTTTGTGACAATGACTTTAGTCTCACAATTAATCTTGTTTTCATTATCTCTACAGTACTGACGGAGAGTCATCACAAATCTTTCTTCTTCACGCTAATATTCCTTCTTTTCAATTCTCAAGATATCTCGTAATATATTCTAAACATATAATAAAAAAAAATCGAATTGACTGCTCTTGTAAAAAGTAAATAAATAAAAATTATGTTTTATGATACCTACTTGGCATATCGATTGAATAAATGGTTTATTAAATATTACCAACACGCTAATTTAAATACAGAAACAGTTTAATGTATTATTGATCGAGTTTGAACTGACTTTAATATGCAAATTATATAGAGCTGATCTAAAAGTAATGACATATATATGTTGAGATCAATTCCGGATATTACTAATTGCAACAAAAATACTACAAAATGTAATAAATTAATTGGCACAATTTAGCCATTACATACGAGGGTTGCTAAAATATAAAATTATATTTTACTCCGAAAGAGAAATGGAACAGTGCATTGAGGTTGAATTCAAATCTTCATAAATTAATTCTTCCCAAGTCGCTCATTATTTTCAAGGCATTACTAGATTATAAATTACATAACCCTTTATTTCAAACTTGACAATATTCCATGACGTAATCCTATAAGCTAACTATGAGGAGTAGTGGAGCAATATCACCCGTACAAATTAAACAAAATATTTGTTAACAGAAAGCTTTATTTTTAGGGAACTAACAGTTGGTGAAGAAACCCCTAAAATTTACAACACGATTTTTTCAAGATAGTTCATATTAAACTCTTTGAAAATAAATAAAATCAAATACAGTAAAAAAGCTCAAAAAGTTCAATGGATCGAGACTTTAGAAAATGAGAAACTAAGGAAGGATAAGGAAGACCGTATTTCAAAAAGACAGTAACACAAAACCTCCTTTAAAAACTAAAGTAAATGAAATAATTATAGAATCGATGGACAAAAGTTGAACAAATCAAAATGGTACAACAAAATGCTAGGATAACTCAAAAATTTAAAAAATAGAAGAGACTGAAAGAGCAACAAATGATATAATAAAAGTTGCAAAGTTAAAAAAGTACAAGTTAACTTCGTACATTTAATAAAACAAAGAGAACGAAAACATGACAGTGATGGAAAAAAAACAAAAAACAGAAAACGAAAACAAAATACAGAAAAGCAAATACATTTTCTAAAACAAAGAGACAGAAAAGAAGAGTTGCGGCAGAATACCAGAAACTAAATATGGAACGCAATCCTATAACTTTGGACAGTGAAAAGTAAAAGCAAGAAGAGAAATATATAGAATATAAAAAGATTAAATGGAAAAAACTCAAATTATTAAGAAAATAAATAGAACGCAAACTGAGATATCCAGAAACTTCTTAATTCTTACTCATGATAGTATGCTAAAAAAATATTACTTATACCACCCAGGAATCAAAAATTAAAAATATGGTAAGTAAAGAACCGGAAAATATCAAAAGTATATAATCCCACACATTTTAATAATAATAAAACTCAATAGTTTAACTTTGAAAATGTTCAATGTATCTTGCCATAGTCGAAAACAGAAGAGGCTAGATGTACAATACTTTAGAAGCTTATTTCATTAGTAATATGGTTCTCATCCTCCATGCCATCAATATGAATGGTAGCAAATCTACAAGACAAAGAAAACCAAAAATTTAAAAGATTTGTACATTAATAGCAGCATTCCACTACAGTTCAAAGATTTGTGAAAGCTTATATTCCACCTATACTCCGTCTCCTATATCTAGGATACAGCTGTTTTTCAGGGCGAGTGGCGGAATCATTGGACACCATCAATAAGTTGTCAAATAAAAAGTTCTCACTTCTAGCGTGGGTGCTTTTTTCACCCGCTGTTTCTCATTCCGATTTGGTAACTGTAACTATGCAACGCTAATCTTCCAGATCTTCATTGTTCAGTTCTGAAAAAAGGTGTAAGGGTCAGTTCCACAGTTTTAGGGAGGAGGAACGTCACCACTCCAAAGAATTCCGGAAGTTTAGTTGGCGTTGACCAAGATTTTTCTGATTTTTGGCCAATACATGAAAAATTAAAAAATAACTTCTTAAATAAAGAAACATACATTTAATGAAAAAATAAAGAAAAATGAGGCAAAACGAGAACATTAGGGAAATCCAAGATAAAATTAAAATATTTGAGTCCAGTAATTAGAATGAAGAGAGGCTAAAACAAATAAAAACATAAAGCAGATCACTACATACTTACCTTAATAGATATTACGTAAGAGTTGTCCTACTTTAATTATTGAAAAGCCATCTTGAAGAACGATCGTGGTGGCTAAGTTGAGAATGTAAGAGGAATGAATTTATAAAAAGTAAAGCCATAAATTTTGCCACAACATCAATCAAATGCAAGGTAAATATTGCTCTTGGAGATGCATTACCTTTATTTTTTAACACGACTTTTTGCTTCCAAAGACAAAACGCGTGTTTCCAAATATTTAGAAAGAATTCAACGTATTTCAAGAGATAATCCGAAGTTCAACTAAAATGATTAAATTTGTCCCGAAGAAGCTTTAGATCTTTCTAAAGAGGTAAAAGTAGGGTCGTTGGCGATTATATAGGTAAGAGGAAATTATTATTAATTAATACTATGTCAAACTTTTAGATACGTTAAAGGTAACAAGTTAAGCAATGTAAATTCGACATTGTTCTGCGTGAAATGTATTCACTTAGTTAGCTATTCTTGTCTGTTGTTTTTCATAAGGTTTAAAACACTTCTGCGTGGAGTGTAACTTTGGTTAAATAAAAATATAAGGGACTTCCAGCAGGAAGTGAAGAAGCTGGAGTAATTAAAAAAAATTAAATATAACAAATTTTTGCTTTGCACCACAAAGAACTACAGTTAAAGTTTACCTTTTTACTTTTTAGATGAACTCTTCTATAGATACTACACAGAGTTCAACTAAAAATTAAGTAAATTTTTAATAACAACTTATCTGATTTAATAAATTGTTTTTACATAGATCTGATATTTAATAGGGCAAACGCAAAGTAAATAAACTAAAAAAAATTCCTCCAATTATAAAAAGCTCAAAAAGTCTAAGAAGAGATTAATGTACCGCTTTAAAAATTAATACTTCATTAGCATACAAGAAATTTAAGTAAACGCTTCTTTTATTACATGGAAATATGCACTTGCCAGATTGTAACATTAATTAATAACAGTGCAAGCATTCAATTCATAAACCCATAACCTAGAATCCGCGCTTTTGCCCAATTCATTCCTACAACTCTTTTGTTTTGAATGGCTGTCGACAAATGCGTATTTATATTGCGCAGCATATTTTCATGCAATAAAACAACAAGAAAAATTTCGTTTAAACTCATATGTTGGTAGTTCATTCATTGACAGTCGGTTTGAAGTGAATGGTGATCTAAATATAGTCATTTAAAGAGGCGCTGCTTAAGAAAGTCGCACAGTTAGAACGCATGCAAGTGATGTTGATGTAGATGATGTTTTTGTTTGTGTGCTTAGATGAAGAGCATATTGCCAGAAATGAATGAGCTTAATTTTCAAAATCTGGAGTTTATTTTAATTACAGGTAACCGCTATAAAAGTATGTACAACATATCGCAACACTAATGAAACGCTTAATATCACTTACAAAAAAAATACGGACATTACAGTTCGGTGTGGTGAGACGGAAACTTTTTAAGAATCGCATGATAGAGGTTGTAGAACGCGTAGACGCTGACCGAAACAATGACGAGAAGAGCCACCCCGAAGACCCAGCTGAGGAAACTGCCGTCGATGACCCCCATGGAGTGGTTCCTAGCAGTTCCATCTCTATTATCGTCCAAATCGGCCCCGGTGATCTGGCGCTCGGCCATCATCCGCTTCATCTCGTTCAGCCGCTTCCGCAGCTCATCGACGGTTTCTCCGGGGGACAGCTCTGTGCAAAGAAAAGTTTTGAGAAGCCCCTCTGACCCAAATCCAGCCACAGTACGCGCACTCACCTTCCATTCTCTTTAATTGACCTTTCCACCGTCAAAACCCAGATACACCATTATTGATTCCGAGATACTCTGGACCAACAGCATCCACGCGGGTGACTGTGTCACGAAAGGGTAGGAGAGTTGCCTGCACCTCTGGCTCGGCGCTCGGCGGGTGCGCGCGCCTGTGATTTACCATTCATTTCACAATTTATAGGTTTCCTTTGCAAATTCCGCGCTTCAGGGGGATAGACCAAAACACCGGTGGCTGCCGTGCTCTCGATTTATTGCGGCGGAATCGGAGGCAGCGGCGGTGACAGTGATGCTGAGTTGCAAACATGTTACGTAATAAGCCATTCATAAAGCGAGATAGTCGTTGAGTGGGCGGAAAGAGATTCACTCGTAGTGCGAGGAGAAAGTGAACGCACACCGACGCATCAGCTGCCTTTTGATGAAGACGTATCGATTGGATGATTCGCGAAAATGCAGTCCCCAGCGTCTTGTGTCGTGTAGAGCGCCCGAGCACCCATGTACGCAACAGGTCTATTAGTTTGCGTTCATATATGAGTGAGCTATGTAAGTGATAAGAGTCTTGGTGTAAGTAGATGGTCTAACTCGCGAGTGTTCAGGGGATGCTCTATCGATCTGTTATGTGGAAAGCGGCTCGGATGCTGGGGCCGAGGCACGTGTGTCTGTGTCCCCCTGCTCTTGTAGAATCCTTCAGTTGTCCTTTATTTTTCACAAATATTGATTTCTAATGGGATGAGGAAGCCGCCCCTATGTTGAAGATCCCCGCACGTTTTAAACAATGTGACCTCAGTGTTTCCCTTGCGTTTGATTATTGTGACTGCATTGTCAACATGGGTACCCGTTCTGCTGCATGTAAGCAATCTTTCTCTACCTTACCGTTCACCTCATCACTGTTAGATTATTCACGACCTCTGTGTATCTAGGTCTAGCTTAATTCGTAATCGATGCCTAATTGTCTGCTCGTATTTCCGCATTTCTAGGCATTTAAAGCAATGTTTGATCAGTTACAGTTAAAATTCGCAGCCTCTATGAATGCCACCTCCGCCTCATGCACGGCATCATGCCACTTCCCTCGGGAGTTGACATCGCAAACACCATCCGATACTTCACCCAAACTTTGTTATGTAATTGCCAACATAACACGTACCTAAATCGTTTGTTAAAATTTCACTTTTCAGCTGTTTTGAAAGATGTACCCAACTCTCCTCTTGAGCTTCTGAAGAACCCAGAAATGGATAGCGTTAGAATGGGTCTCTTTCCAACTTTAGATTACAAAGGTCTTTACAATTCGTTAATTCCTTTAATAGAAGTTGCACCGCTCATACCATACGGATTACACGGTAATGATACAACATAATCCATTTATTCAAATATTAATCTTACTTTTTAGCTTTTGGGGAAGCCATTCTGCAATGTTTAGGGTGCCTACTGCCATTTCTTGAACACGATTTCATCGATAATCTTCCATATCTTACAGCATCTTCAATAGCCGTCTTACCAACTAGTCTTCATCAAGACATTGTTAATTCGTTATGCTTCTACATACTGCCATTCATTATACGTAAGTTAATAATGCGTATTATACGTAATTTGACTATTACATAATTGTAGCGCGTAACATCAGTCGAGAACGAGAAATCTCTCAATCCGTTTCGGCAGTCATCATGATGATTTTTCAATATTCATCAAACACGGCGCACCACTGTCAGTTGTTGGAGTGTTTAATGAACTTGAAACAATCTATATTAAGAGATATTCTTAGCGTTATAGCGTATGGTACTAGTACAGCACGATCATCCGCCGCCAAACTGTTGTTTTATTACTGGCCCGCGTTTAATCCGAATCTCTTCGATCGAAAAGGTCTAATATGTAAACTAGGAGGTACGTACTGTTTGCCTCTTTCTTAGCAGTTCACCCAACTTCATCTAATTTCAAGGAGATTCTGCTCCGTTTGTTTGCCAAAGGGAAACTTGCCCGAATGCAGGAAATGCCGAAGCCGCAAAGGTGTGTTACAATCACTGTATTTCAATAATGCATGCTTCCGACAAACCGCCTCCGCTATATTTGTGCATAGAATGTGCAAATGAAATCCATAGAGGACACCCTAATCAACAATTTTTTGATATTTTACATCCGATGCCGCAAGTCTCTATGGTTTGTGAGAATAAGGTGGGAATTACGTACACCTCATTTCTGCATTCTTAAAAGGCGATTTTACAGAACTGCCGCTCTACTGATAGATCTGCCGTATCTATGTGTTTTTCTACTGAATGTGCTAGTTATAATGGCAATAAACCGATTAGATATTGTCAGCAATGTCACAACAATAGACACAATAACAGAAGAGGAGGCGACCATATCTTTCATCGTAGCATACCTCCTACTTGGAGTATGGACAAAGAAATGCAAACGTACATGGTAGAAGCAATTATAAGGTAACTATTACAGCCTTGCTTCAATTTAGAACTGATTCACTTGCGTGTTAGTTTATTAAAGGAATCCAAAGTGCCCACACAGGAAGTAAAAGAAACACCAGAAGGAAAACATATAATTCCTGCTGTAGACAACATATCAATCGAGGAACGTCAGCTTCTAGGAAGATACGGAGTATGGCTTTTGGTTGGAAGGTGCACTCCTGATGAGAACACGCCGATTGAAGTTATGGGACGGATATTAGCGATGCTCTTCCATTGGTTTCATATGACTGCCTACTCTTATGACGGTATTTTTGTTATCGATTCTGCTTTTAGAAGTTGCAAAAATGTATTTTTAGGCCAAGAAGAAAGCACGCTAGAAAAACTAAAAACGGAATCTGTTTGCGGCTGGCTAAAAGATCTTAGCAAAACTCATTATAAATTGTTCATTTCGTGCCTACTGCCCCATCCCCCTGAATATGCACGAGTTGGAGGACATTGGTACTTTTTAATTATTTAGTTATCAGTGATCTAAGTTTTTATTTTAGGGACACTCTTGCATCTCGCACGTCTCACCTAAAAGACGGTTTAAACCGCCTTTTCTGTCTTATCCCATATGAAATAATAACGCAAGAAATATGGGATTACATAATGCCGCATTGGATGGAAGCAATCGTCAACGATGTACCCGAAAAAGAACTACCAGAACTCAGAATAATTCTAAGCAAGATCTTAGACATAGATATGAGCCCTTTGGGATTCAGTGCATGGGAAATGTACCATTTTGTAGCCATTAGGTTTGAAAAAACTACAGCTAAAGTTCAGGAACAAGCGCTTCATTGGCTTCAGGTAGTTTTATCTACATATTCTTACTGGTGTTTGTAATATAAATGATTCAATTATTTTAGACTTTAAGCATGTTAGAACTAGTGATACCGCTACATCTGCTTTTTGCCATATTTGGAGAAGGAGTTAATGTAATGAAAAATGGAGTGCAAGAAGAAAGCGAAAAGCCAATGAAATATCCAAAATCTGACCAAATTGAAGAAACAAAACGTAGCTCAATAAGTAAATTTATTACAGCCATAACATATTTAGGCGTGTAAACCCGAAGTATTTTGCAGCACCTGTGATAGAGGACTGCGACTCAGGGAACACCTCACTGTCAGACGATGAAGGTCGTCTGTCGCAACACACAGAATTTGAAAACGACACGGAGCACAATCTCTTCTGCTGCATTTTGATGTTAGATATTCTTTTGAAGCAAATGGAATTGCAAAACATCGACAAGCACATCGGATTAAATTCCACACTCTGCTGGGATGTCTGCAAACTGCTGAAGTGTATGGTAACAGCAGCATGGATAGGCAGCCACAACTGTACTTCGAAATCTGAATGTGGATACTGCGAATCAAGCATCATGTGGCACCAGCTCTGCTTGCAGCTCGTGAAATATCTGTCTCCGGAAAATCCCGCGCATCCCCCTGATGTGAGTATTAACGACATTATATTTTTGTTTAGTGAAAGCTAGTGTTCTATTTTCTTTTTATTTTATTAAATTTTGAATTTGGGCAAAACTTTTTCAAAATCAAAATTCAGATAAAATTTTTAAATATGTTTTGTCGTTTCAACCATCGCGGACGTCACAAATAAGTTTTACATGCTGTAATATGGGGATATGTGAAAAAAGTTCAATTATGCGAACAGAGTAAATTAAAACATACCCGAGATAGATACGTCAACAATGGTCTGTTGTAATAAGGAATAATAAAAGCAAAATGAATTCATGTCTACGATAGCGTGTCTCCATTTTGGTGCAAAGCACTTTCTCTACTAAGTGAATTGCGTCATTTCCATTGAATGGACGATATAAAGGACGAGAAAGTTGCAAGATATTTCAGATAGTATTGTTTTCACATGCAAAGTGTTTTTACATTCAAAACTGTATCTAATATAAAGACGACGATTCAGAATTGTTCAGACATTGTCACACAACTTTAAGTTTATGCTGTTGTAGAAGAGCTGAAAAGTCATTAAACTGATAATCGAGCAGAAAATACAGTTAAAGTTTGACCAACTAAAAAATGTAGAAATACTTCACAAACCATAATAGATGCATTCACTAATTCAAAATCGATTCGTTGTACTTAAGGTACATTTTTATAGTAATTTATATATTTAAAAAAATTTCTGCTCGAATACTTAAAACCAAACTTAGCTAGTTATTGATGTCTAATTAATCACTTACCTTGCACTAGCTCCCAGTCGAAGAGAATGGAGAAGACAGCCATAGCCGAAAGAGCCCCCCGGAGAGTGACAAGAAGGAATCGAAGTCGGACGTGGTCATGAGCATCCCCATTCCGGAAGTGCATTCGGTTGGAGGAGTTCTAGTACATATGCCACACGTGTGTTCTGTACGAAACGTAGATATTACTGAGCCAGAAATGATGCAGCACTATTTGGCTTGTGTAGTTGAGCATGCATTTTTAGATGTTCAAAAACCGGCGTGGGCGAATGCGCCTTCCTACAAGTTCTGCTTTTCAGATAATGACCGCCACGGTGGAAACGGTTTCCGAGCAGCTGGATTTGGCGGCGATCATCCCGGCGGAAAAGGTGGTCTCCGCAGTCGCGAGGGCTATTACGCTGTCCGATTCGGACGTCGGTTAGCATCGATAGTCACGCAAAGTTCTTGCATTATTGCCTTATTAATTGTAGCTACCGCCACTGCGCACGTTGCGAAGCCACAAGTCATGAACGAGAACGACGAGCCCATGGAGCCAGGCCCGGACGAAGACTTGGAGAATTTCTGGCAGACTTCGCTGGGGAAGTTCAAATTTGCGGTTTCAAATCTACCAGAGCAGTTACAGTATATTTATGAATTATTAACGGTAAACATTTTTTTTTAAAGTTGCACCATACGTATAAGCAGAATCTAAAAGAAACACAAATACTCTTTGTAGTTTATTTGTCATTTTACTAAGATACTATAATTTGGACCCCCTATTCTCGGTAGCAAAAAATTAATATACCCAAATTCTTCAATGCATAATCAAATGATCAGCTTAGCAAACCAAAAACTAAACAACAGCTTGCAATAGTGTAGACTAAGTAGGAACTAAAAATAAATTTTCTATCTTATAGGAAGTACCAAAGGTGGAAAAACCAGATATCTTGTACTACATGTTGCAATGCTTAAAAATTTTGTGCTTGCATGGAGATGCTTGTACCAAGGCGTCTAAAGAGCAAAAAGGATTTTTTATATGGTGCCAAGAGAATCTTCTCATAAAAAAGTACGTGTATAAATTTTAAAAACTTTAATAATTAGGTGCAAAATGTACAGTACAAAAACATTTACAACAACCGTATCTTCTTAGTTATGCAATCTGTTTGAACTTTTAGTTTGTGGGATTTATGCAACTCGGAGCACTCTCATATCAGCCAAGAAGCAGTACCTTTGCTCCTTCATTGCATAACGTTGCCAGCAGGTGCAGACGTTTTTTGGAGAGTTATACAGGAGGAATTCCACAATTCAGACTGGCGAGTTCGGTTTATAGCCGTCGAAAGAGTAACAATCATAGCTCGTTTTATGGATTCAACACCGCTTCGAAGCGTACCATCCTTGCAAGCGGCGTTGGCTAACGCTTTCTGCTACTTGATTTCGAGTATGGACGATTATAATGTTTATGTTGCACAAAGATCTACTTTGTATTTAGGAACCATACACGATACCGCAGTGAAAGTAAGTATACTACTTCAATATATTATTCCATCATTACTTTAAGATCTCATTTCAGTCCTTAATAATGTGTTTAGAAACACAGTTTGATACGGTGATCGTAGACAGACCAATGGTTCTTCAATCCTTGTATCAGCTTCACAATTCATTAAGCGAGCGAAAAATCCTCACGTGGGATTTCTTTCTCAACAGATTCGATACTTTATTTTTGGAAGCTCAGATAAATTTGGAGAAATCTGGGGATATTTCTTATATGAGAGGTAATTCATTATTTAATCTCGAATTACAATAATTATATGGTTGCAGATTTACGAAATTCTGACATCAACAGTGAAGTTTTTATAAGGAAACTTCATAGAGCTCACGAAGCTTTGTCACAATCAGACGGCAGTGCCACAAGCTCAGTAAAAACCTTAAGTGCTAGCTTTGGTACGAAGTGGCCATATAAGAGAACTATGTCTGCTCCTGCATCAATTGTTCCAAGACACGAAGTTAAAGGTAATATGATAATTATGTTGCATATAAAGATCGTAAAAGTAAGATTTCAGAATCAAAAGAAAAAGTGTACAGTCGACAGTATTCGGCTCCAATTCTAAAGCGGAAGAGTTCGCGGTTCGGACTCGGTCAGTTTCTAGGCACTAGTAACAGCATCCCAGGTAGAAACTAGATATAGTGTCTTGCTGTAGTGGACGCATGAATGTACGTAAGTTTAAAAAAAGATACGTACGAAACTAGAAATTAAATTTTCGAAAGTATCGGATAACGTTAGATGTAGAACTTGCTTTGTATCTTGACCAAACTCAAAAAGATCTTGGGGTACCATACAAGTAAGACAGCAAATAATTTAGTTGAGAGCATGCATATGCATGATAACTAAATAGATACAATATCTATCAAAGTGGTGTGACCAACGCAGTTTTACAGATGGACATGTGCACTCGCTCAATGTGGTAGATGACCAAAATCTCATGGGATTTCTGCAGCGAGTTATTGATCTTGAAGAAGCAGACAAAGAGACAATGCATTTACTTATATTCTTGCTTATGCAATTTCTGTCGCGCTCTGACCAAGCTTATCCAGCCGAAGAGAAAGGCATGACAAAACCACAAGGAATTGTTTTGCGCCACTTGTTCTTGTTGCTAGGCTATAATCAAAATGACAGAGGTATATACATTTCGCCACACCGGCTTAGGACGTCACCCGCTTTTAGTGCTTATTTGTCCAATTTGCCTCAACTGCTGGATCAAAACCATTTAATGGGGCGCATGCTGTTACCAACTTCCTTAATTTTGCTGCAATATGCACCTGCTCCGCATTATAATAGCTCAAATAGTATGGAAATTCAACAACCCACTTACAGTTTATGGGCTTTGGAACCACACTGTAGAAGAAATTGGCTTATGTCTCTTGTAGTTTTACTTTACAAGGTCTGTGTGTACAACCGTGTAGGTATGTCTATTTAACAATTTCTTCTGTCCATTATTAGTACCAGTACAGTCAACAACCGCATTGTATGCAATTAACGGCGTTAATTAAAATAGTCTTAAACACACTAGATTCACAACATCATCACTGTCGAAGAATACCAGCAACTGTAATTATGGGAGCCCCTCCATCGCGATCAAGAGGTAAACATGCTAAAATAACAGCTTGGTACCTCTTTCAATAATTAACTAATATTTAGATGTAAGTCAACCATCATTAGGTACTGAAAATGAACACGAACGTTTAATAACTCCACCTTTATCACCCATGTACTCTTTGGATGGACAGTCGGCACATATATCAGTTAGTTCAAAAACTGGGAAAATGCAAGTTATTTATGCAAAACCTTCTTCGACTACCAGTATGGAAACGCATTGGGAAGAAACACAACAACCTGAAAAAAAGTGGGATAAAAGTACACGTAGAACAGATTACGAAGCTGACGATTCCGAATCTGAATTACTTGCCATACCTGAGAGTGACGTATCTGACAGTACTTTACAAGGAAGTGTTCAAGTATGGTTGTTGATTATAAAATATTTGATAGAAATATCTTAAGACACTTTATAGGATTCTTTTGAAGAAGCTTTGGATGAAACTTGTTACCCGATCCAAATTAAGCCTGATAGACTCAGCGTAGGAAAACCTCCAGAACATTATGAAGCATTTGCCAAAAAAGACTTGCTAATAGGACAAACTATACGAAGCTCTTCAGATAGACGACCCACGTGGTTTATTGGAAGCGAAGAAGAGTCATTAAGGCCCAGCGATAGCAAAAAGTGGGAATATCAAGAGAAACCTAAATTGGATTCGCAAAATTCGTTAACGTCGCACAATAGGTGGTTTTCAACTGACCACTCTAAAAACTGTTCGAAAATATCCTCGTTAGGCACTAGCAGTTTAGCGAGCACTCTAGCTGTTGTAGCTGGTGTTCCAAACCTCCAAATGGCCATGGCTAAGACGGTTACCACAGATTCACATCGACAAGTTACTTCCACTTCTGTTGAAACGCAACACATTAGCAAACCTACACCGCTGGGAAAACACAAGCGAATCATTGAACCCAGCATTACACCTGTTTGCACACCAGTATCAGACTGCGACGATTGCTTTAAAAATAACCAAGCACATCCCATGTTACCCGCACCTTCTCTTGAACGCTTGCTACCTATTGGAGCCACAAGATCGACAGGTACCCTTAACCAACATTATTTATTTACCGTGTTATAAAATGCATGTTCTTTAAAGTTTTGAGAAGTTCGCCACAAGTACTTTGTGAAGACATAAATTCTAGATCACCAGATTCGCCGCTTTCAAAAATGGACTTGATGATATTGGGTAATATGATAATCTTGAAATAATTATTGAAAGCAAACTTAATATTTCTAGAATCTCCAAGAGATTCGGTATTTTCTCCAAGCATAGAATCTCAACTGGAAATACCACGACAAGAACGGCTGCTCCCTATTGGACAGCACAACAAAGACATTTCACAACTAATTGACAAAGTACGACAGGCCTTAGGTATCAATACGCACATTCCTAAAGTAATTGAAAATCAAAAAAAGCAAGATACTTGTATAATTACTAAAGACGAAGTGCCTCAAAGCCACAGCCCCAGGCGATTAATAAAGCAAGTTGCCCTCGAAAGTCCCCCAAACCAAATGGAAATAGAGAGTAGTATTTTTTGTAAAGACATTTACCTAGACAATAAAAGTAAGTCGTTTGGTGCTGCACTTGCGAGAAGCTAAAACCTGTTTTTATAGAAGATACTTTTTTTAATCACCGGCAAAGGATTCGGAAGCCGGGAATATTCACGGTAGGAACGCACCCTTTAGGCGATCCACGCTTGTTAGGGTCATGGTTTAGTCCTCAAATGTCTCCTCGCATAGACGGAACCGACTTGAAGCAAAGTTCTTTTCGAACAGGAGATGAATGTATCAATGAAAGGTATGTGCATGTAATATGCATGCTGAACCTAGTCATAACAGTCTCAATTTTATATTCAAAACCAAAGATGCTCAGAATGTGGATTAGCAAGAGAGGAATATAGCGACGAAGAAATTGGTCTATGTATAGTGACGTTGGGGACGTTTATTCACAGGGAACCGGCTCTGGCTGCGCCGATGTTGCCAGATATATTAAACATAGTCGCCAAGTAAGCCATTCAGTGCACATCCCTTACACAAACTCACCATACTTTATTCAAGGGTTACCACGAACGCCATGTATCCTTGGCAAAACGAAAGCAATATTCATTTGCCTGGCGGCGCCGTGAGCGTTGCCCATCAATTTTTACGTTGTGTCTTACATCAACTTGCACCAAACGGTATATTTACGCAAATGTTCCAAACGCATGTGAATGGTAATTGTCCAACGGAGAGCTTGTACTGTTTTACTGACCAAAGCTATTTTAGAGACTGCCAGAATGAATTTTTTTAAAAGCGTTACCCAAGCTTTAATTGATTTTAATGAATTAAACCCCATTGCGCCGTTGCAGTTCTTACTGGAGGTAATGCTACAATTCTGGATGTTTAATTGAACATCTCAATGGTTTTGATGATAAAAATGATTAAAAGTACACTTTATGCACATGTTGCTCTATTTTATACTCTTAACTCCACACATACTACTTTAAGAACATTTTTCGCTTTTGAAGACTATTTTACATTCACAAATATACATTCACCATATTTTCTCAGAAAAAATCAATGTTGGTCGCATAACTTCTACTCATATGCAATTATTTGTAGACGTTAAACTCCAAAAAGACGCTACCGATCGAAACTCTACCGATTATTTTGCAAAATATGGCGTGCTATTTCGACTGCTTGCCCTTGGAAGCTAGCATGAGTTCAACCTCAACTCTTTGGAGCACAGTGCTGCAACACCTTGAAAACCTGTATAGGAGACTTCTGTTCTTTTTAGGATCTTTGGATGAGATTACACCCCTCTTAAAAATCATGGTATCGGTCTTGAAAGTACCCATTATCTCGCAATATAAGGTAATATTTGTGACGGTCAAGCTCAATGCTTCACTCTGCTTTTTAGGGACTGCTCGAGCCGTTCTCCAAAGTTCTGAGTTGCGCGATTCAGTCGCACGTTCTCAAATACAGTTATTTGGTAGATTTGTGTTATTTATGCAATAGAATATTTGCGAAAGTAAGTAACTCCTTCTCTTGGGGCTAAATTTGAAATCTGTGTTTACTTTAAGGAGCGCGACAAATTAATTCTCAGTCGTATGGTCGTGTTCGAGTTGGTTCAAGCTCTGAAATTCAAAACGTCGATCCCTGATTCCAATTTACTGATTTTGATCAGTCTTATTCTACAAGTATGTCAATCCTTTAACAACACTGTTGCGGGCTAAATGAACATATTGTAGGATGCTGGTGGTTCTATTCCTATAAACGTAGTTATAAGCGATTATTTGGCTTCCAACAGTGAGGTTGGTCCTGTATATAACACCAACATCGCTGAATGTATGCGGGTACACTTAGGTGATGTAGTTGACTTTTTAACAGATTTCCACACACTCGTTAAAATAAAGGTATGCACCTCATTATCTATTTGAAGTTTTATAACTAAGGATTAAATTTCTAGAGTTATTGTAAAGGTATAAGTGTCGGTTTAAATGAAGATACCTTAGGAGGCATCATAAAAGGTGCAATTGCGCAATATTTAGCTTTAGAAATAACCAAAGGTAATGGTCGAGATAATCGTGCAGTTACCAAATATCTTCCATGGCTTTGTACTTCATCTTCTGCACAACAGCCGTAAGTACAATTGAAAATTTTGTAAGCTTTTATAAATGTAACTAATTTTTTTTAGAACAAAAGAATTCATAGAATGCATCGGCCATACCAGATTGTTATCTTGGCTACTTTTGGGTTCTCTAACTCATAGTGCTTTACATGGAATCAGCCAAAGTCTATGTCAACCTATTCCCCAAGAAGCTTCTTGTCAGATCGCAGACCACATTCAAGTAATAATGGCGGGTTTCGCTGAACAACCAAAAGCATCCGTCCTTCACATGTCTTCCCTGTTTCACGCATTTATCCTTTGCCAGGTAAAAACAAACAAAGCCACGCTTTAGTGACTATCATATTATATGATTGTAGTTATGGACAGTATACTTAGAGCAAAGCTTACATAATCATTTACCCGTCAGCGAAAGCTACAATGTTACAATGAATATACTTTTTGATTTCTGGGGAAAAGTAACGCCCTGCATTCTACATTTGGTTCAGCAGTCAAAGATGGTAAGATAACACACTTCATTGATTCAATTGTTTAAACATCCAACTCTTCCAGTTGAGTGAAATTGTGAGTCTTCATTTTTTAAGTATGCTAGAGGCACTGCTAGAATGCCATTCAACGTTAGTTGGTAAACTTCTTCCTTTATGGACGCCTGTACTATGCTCAAGTCACTTGCAGGTATTATTTGCTTTAAGTATGCAACATAGTAATAACTTCAGAGGCTTTTATAGTTGCCCGGCCATCTACAAGTGCGCCTGCAGAATTGCCGTAATTTCACACCGAACACGCACTTCGAAGTCTTACCAGGAAAATCTAAGTTCTTATTAAGTAATCCAGTTCTGCTGAAGTGGCTCCAACGCTTGCAGTTCAAAATGGGTCAAATCGAGTTCCAGTCTTCGACTGCGACACAGTTTTACTCGTTATAGGTGCAATCAATAATATACTCATTACGGAAGATGGTGTACATAATGTAAAAATAAATTACTGCAGGTTATCTCGACACGTTTTATTAAGTGGGCCCGAATAGTGGGTTCACCACGCATTAGATATGTACCTACAATTAGACATTGTATCTCATAATGTACTTTAGACATAACACGTTTACTTTTCATTTTATACCCTGTTTATACAACGAATTTATGATGAACCGTTAGGTAACTATTGAATAAAAATATTTTTAAGAACCGCGTCTATTTATTTTTCAAACGTAATTGTATTAACTGTTAACGTGCGATAGAATAACTAATATAAGGAATGTAAATATTAAACTTAAAAAATTATAGTTGAATGTCCAAAACAAAATCATTTTCATGAACGGATATATTCACATAAAAAATCTTCTTATCAGAAAGTTTTACAAACCGTTACCAGCATAATCTTTGTTTGACAATCATTAAAGTAAAATTTCCTAATGAGAAAATAATAAAACTTCATTCTTACATTTTAGTTATTGCCGGACTTGTGAAAATATGTTGTAGTGAATTAATTCCCAATTATACAATGTTTTGGAGTCATAAAAAAATATAAACTCCAAACAGAACTACTGTAAAATATTGCAACTAAGAACATAAAAAATATGTATTACTGAATAATCAAAATAGAAGAAAAATTCAACGAGTACACACAAAAGACATATAATTGGGTTTAAAAATTTTAAACAAAACTAAATCGTATTTAAGATGGTAAGAATATAAAGCTTCATCCTTTAAAGCTATCAGAATAATAAAGGAAAAATAACAATTAAAATAGTATGTAACTCATAAAGTAAAATATCTGTACTGTCATTACCAACATTTGGCATATGAAAATAAAGAAATCAAATATATCAAGAACTCGATGGGAAACAAGGTGGGAATGTGGAACATTGTTTCACAGATATCCCGGACTTTTATACATATAAATTTTTAACTGGATCGGCTTTTTTTGATATTAAACATCCTGATGGTTTTACGCACAGGGGTACTGCAATAATCATAAGAACTTCCATAAAGCACTCTGAAACGAAAACTTAGCATGAGAATATTTTTAAACAACTACCATTACCATAGAGGATCATGCTGGGCCTATAACACTATCAGCTATCTACTCACCATCTAAACGTCGTAAAGAAAGAGAAATATACATAGGTAGCCGAGCAATCCCGGGTAAGGCTCTAAATCAAATGTACCACCATCAAAAGATAAGCTTTATCTTGTGGTGCACGCTAACAATTTAATACCACTGTCAATTAGCTTTCAAATAGGGGAAAGACCCTTCATATTATAAATTTCTGGGTACTAAGATCCACATCTAATACCCACTTAACCATACAATTGTTTCGACTTGTCATCTGATCATTGACTTCTAATTGTACCTTTGAAGGTAAACACTACACAAAAATTCCATACAAAAAAATTGTTTAAAGGCACTAAATTTTTTTCTGTCCCATTACTCAAAATAACAAAAAAGTTAGATATAGCAATTGATAAGTTAAATCAGTTCCAAGAAGCTGCTTGAACAGCAAGTCCTTCAGAGAAAGAAACTGATCTGATAAAGCCAAACAAAAAATAATGAAAAGCATAGACTGAGACAGCAACGGTAACAAAACTAGATTGATACATGACAAATTCAAAAGCTGTGAAGAAATTGAAGAAGATTATTGAGAAAGAAAGAAACACAGTCATAAATAGAAATCTACAGAGCCTTTCGTCAACCATAGATACCGACTACTAGTTATGGAAAACACAAAAAAATATGACACTCCCAGCAACATAATCTACCATTAATATTAGAAAACAGCAACAACTCGAACTAACAAGAAGACCACCGAACAAATAAGGTCACACAGTTTCCTAGAAAAAAAAGACAATATATAGTTATGTAGACTCTTCTCTACAAATGAAACTACCAATAAAATAATTCAAAATAAAAAAGATGAAATATGCAATCCACAAAAATCTCAATTAAACAAAAGCGTTACGCTGGGGTCTTATAACTGGTAAGATCCTGAAAAAATTACCAGGAAACTTCATTAGAATAATAAGATCAGAATACTTTCCAAGGTCAAGGAAACAATTACTACTAAAAGTATATGAGAAACTTATATTTAAAAAAATAAATCTAGTGTTACAACAAGAACGACTAATTTCAAATGATTAGTGCGCCTTTAGAGAGCAGCGTAGGCCAACAAAACAAGTACATAGAGTAGAGCGTCAGATAAATTTGGACCTTACAAGGTCTTTTTAGATACACTAGAAGTATTTGATAAAGTATAGTACCTAAAATTGCTTTATAAAGTCAAACATCAGTTATCCCACAACATATATTACATATTGAAAATTTTACACCAAAATAGTTGCAAAAACTTCTTTGTTAACTTTATTGTTAGTCATACGGTCCGACGTGTCATAAAGAAAAGTACCGGCACCAGTTTTGACCTGCTCTACACAACAGACCCACCAATATCTATGTCTACAAACATGGTAAATTTTGCAGATAATACGACCTTGTTGGCGTCAAGAAGAACATCAAGCATTCTTAAAAGTCAAGGAAATAAAATTCAAAACTAGCTTCAGCCTCAGAAAATAAAAATCAACACATATCATGTACGCAATGAAAAAAAATAACTGTCCCCAATAAAATTAAATAAGCACTAAGCATCCTAGCCACTCAAGCAAAATATCTAGAAATTCGTTTAGATAGAAGAATAACATGGAAAGAACATATCAAGGCCAAAAAGAAATCATTCAATTTGAAACTTAAAATATGTATTGCTCCTCAGTTTAAAAAACAAAGTTCTATTGGACAAAGCTACTCTAAAATGCATTTGGAGTTACGACATTCAGTATCAGCGTCAATTTCCAATACTGAAATTCTCGACAGATTCCCAAGATTCTACACATCATGGTTAATACTTCATGTTTTGTGGCAAATACAGTAAATAGAAAAGATCTGCAGATATCCACAGTAAAAGAAGAAGCACGTAAATGGCGTGCAAAGTATGGTAAGACTCTTTTAGTAATAGTGCTAGTAGACGACTCTAACCATATGTGTAGACTCAATTAGCACAAACCATTAATACATATTATCTGAAAGATGGTAATGATTAGAATAAGTCTATATATAATTTACTTGAAAACAGTCTACATGTTATTAATTTGTTATTGTTGCAACATTTATTTATTGTTCCAAAACAGATTATAAAAAGAAACTGAGACAAAAAGTCTCTTTTCCATCCTTTAACTTTTAAATTTTATTTTTCTCACAGCACTCATGTCCTAACCACGGAATACAGATATATAAGTAAATGGCCTAAGGAAGCAACTTAAAAACGGATCCTATAAAAAAATCCCTCCCTAAAAACATTATACATTTGGAACAGGAGATTCTTATCACATATACTTCATATTCATTTAACATCTCCCTTTTGTCTGAATTATTTTGTTTTAAAATATTCGTCATTAGTTCTTCTGTCGCTGACAATTTGTTTCTAACATGTTTTTAATCAATGTACTCAATTTCAGTTTTTTCTCTAGTTCTTTTCTTAGTTTCTAGTATTCTATGTGAAATATTCTACCTGCGGCAGGCAATGTATGTTTGGCATTCTTCAGAAAGAAACTATGCCATGTACCTAATTTGAAAGTTGCCCCAATTTACTGTTAATTTAAAAAATTTTCATTCCTGTCTTATTTAAAATTCCGTTCTAGCGACTGTTTAAAAATACTTTACACTACATTAGTTTTCACTTATATTAGATTTCATTTAAAATGTGCTTTAATTAATTGTTTAATGTCTCTTATACTGTATACTGTTGCAAATTGGAAATTGTTCAATGAGCTATCCTAAGAAAATTTGAGTTCTATTAAATATCCCTAAAGAATATAAAATTAAAGTTTTTTCTCAACCAGACCATCGTCATGCGCAAGTTCGGGCAAAAATAGGATAGGGACATCTCATAAACATCCTCCATGCACTCCTTTATGGTCAAAATGGCTGCTAAAGTTTAAAAAAACTTTCAATCTCCTGAATCAATTTTATATCCCCCTTATTTTGTATATTTTACCTGAATTTTTTTATTTAATGTATGTTAAACCCGTGTTTAGAATATTAAGTTTAACCAATATTTCTCTTAGTATTTTTCTGGATGCAAAAAAAACACCATTAATAATGTGAAAAGCTACCAAACGTCGACCGATCTAAAATTTGCCTAGAAAATCGACAGCATAGCGACCTATTTTACAATTGTTTGTTGTGATGTTTTGCATTGGCATTTTGCGGTTTACTTCTGCATGATGCAAGAAAACGGGATTATTTTCATTATTAATTTTATGTCTTATTTTTATAATAACTAAGCAAGTCACAATGGAAATCTTCACGCGTTGGGAGCGGGGTTGGTTTGATATAACCTCAACATTTCAAAAATTCGACTGTAATCTGCAAACATCCTAATGTATAATCTCGCTAATCCGTTTTACTATAGTCATTTGTAAAAAATTTCGCTTCCACAACATCAGCGATTATGTGATTATGGAGGGCCCCAGTAGGGAGAGCGAGTTAGCGGGCCCTAGCACTAATGGGGAGGAAGCAGTACGGACCTGCAGAAACAAACGCAAGCAGATGGAGCCAGCCTGCTGCCCAGTGTGCAGTGTTACCCTGCGAAGCTCTGAAATTGATTCGCACCTGATTTCCGAGATTGACAAGCTCTATAAACTCTCTGCAACTAAGCATAAAGTTAACGGTAGAAACAGTGTTCCATCAGCTTCGACAGTTAATGGGTCAACTGAACATGGAAATAAATACTGGGAAACGTATCAAAAGGTCCGTTCCAATCGGCACGGTCGTCAAAGAATTAAATCACGCAAGCGGAAGCCGGAAGAAATTGTTTGTCCGGTTTGCAACAAAGAAACCACCGAAGACATTAATGTGCATGTAGAGATATGTTTGCGGCGATCAGAAAATAATGGTGGGGATAGCGATGAAAATATAGATGTAGAAGGTGGTTATGAGGAGTACGAGTGGGCTGGGCAGTCGCGTGTGCGAGCCACATCACTTCTACAGGGTGGAGTGTCCAGTTTAGGGACTTCGCTCAGCATGACAGATGAAGATGAAGATCTAGTGGTGGACGGAGATGATACACAGGTTTACGGGTCACCGCAATACTCAGAGCGGGATATCATAACTCCGAACGAAGATAAGGAACAGGAAGCATTGCGAAAAGCTGTTATTGGAGCAGATCATCGAGAACCTACCAACACAGCAAATACAAAGACTGAAATCAACGTCATAAGTGGAGATCCGATTTTGGAAGCTCTCAAAAGCCGAATCCGTGAGCTAGAAAGTCGCGAGCCCAGCCGTGATGAGGTCTACAAGTGCCTCATCTGCATGGAGCGGTATCGAACGCCTGTTATATCAGTCTGCTGCTGGCACGTTCACTGTGAGCAGTGCTGGTTGCAAACTTTGGGAGCGAAGAAACTGTGCCCTCAATGCAACATGATTACTTCCCCTGCCGACTTGCGCCGCATTTATATGTAAAAGCTAGTGATAGGTGGACTCCATCCTCTTGTGCTTTATATTTCTAGAAATGTGAAACTGACAAACTGTGATAGATGAAGTCGGAGTTATTTGCCACATTGGTATTTAAGTTAGTTTTGTATTTTAAGTTGTGTACGAATGCACGCTCCATTAATTTATGGCTTTAATTATGTTCATCATAAGTAGTATTTTAAGTTGCACTTTTCCTAAGGTACTTCACAAAGAGAGCTAGTTACACTTTATAAACGTTCCTCTAAGTATTATAGCTTATTTTGCCCAGTGTACTAAAACTAGATGTAAGAGTTTTGTAAATAAGAATACCAATTTAAGTTAATCTAGTGTCAATTGATGCCATTCATAATATATGTGTTAATTTATAATCTCAAATGTACCTACAAATCTGGAGCAAAAATATATTTATATTTTTGGAATCATTATTTGTACACCTTACTATGGGAAGTTTCAAAGTAATAGGAATACCCCCTAAAGCAATGATCAATATTTTATTAAGCTAAATCAAACGACATCGATTTTATGAACTACTGAATAAAAAACTAAGATGATCAGTAGAGACTGGAATTTAGGTAAAATAAGAAGTTAATTAGGCGACATTAAAGATATGAAAAAGGTAAAACAGTTTAAATAAATTTTGTACATATATTCACAATTTACAATATATAAAGAATTCAGTCTTTATACATATTGACAGATTCCCAAACACAAATTAACAATTTTTCTAATTTTCTGGGGTCAGATTTGTTCCCTTGTCCGTTAAAATATTTTTATAACACGAGAAAGATCGTTCCACATCTACGAATGTGATAGGAGTGAACTTTAATGAACTTATTGTGACAGTCTAAAGAACAGTCACTGTTAGCACCACTTACATAAACATCCCCTACTTTTTTAATGGCCGTCAATGAAGGATTTCGTTCCAGCACTTCCTACAACTTTTTTTGGCAGCCCTTGCCAGGTACGGCTCAAGGATTTTCAGTGAATTAACTAAGGTTATACAAGATGTCTACAAGTCCTTGCTTTTTTCAGAAAGCATTGAAAAATGCATCATAATAATAGTTAATGAAGCTTTGATGGTGGGTTCATTACACAATCAGATTTTGTAGTTGACTCAACGACCTATAAAGATAAAATAATTTGTTAACTAAATTGTATATTTGCTACCTTTTTATATTTCCAAATTTAGCTGCAATCCAGGTTTCCTAGCGAGCAATAAAGAGTGTTGGTGGTAATGGGGTGTTCGACAACTTACTTTCAATGAGTTGTGCACAAGACAAACACACGATTTGAACTGATATATTTAATTGATCGAAAAACCTATAGATATAGTTAAATAACTCCCCATTAAAACTTTGTTAGTTGGATAATGGTGATGTCATAGTGGCTGGGAATTTTGGGATTTGCAAATAATAATTACTTTTAAATCACCATTTTTATACTCTGAAAACTCTTTAGCTTTCGCTTCTGCTACATGCCCTAATGTGTTATTGTTGCATCGTTCCGTGAATAATGTAAAAGTTGCTTTAAAATTGTGGAAAAACTCGAAAAAAGGAGTTATTAGGTAAAAAATACTTTAAAAAGAGTAATTAAAAAGAACAGAGACAAAAAAGGGTAAAATCCTTCGCAAACTACTAAAAAAGGTAAAAAGTTAAGTAAATAGGTAAATATCTAAAATCAGATCTCTGATGATCAGATTAAAAAAAATTCTTTTGTCTAACCTAACAATAAAAAGGAAACGATCAAAAAATGGACACCACTCAAATACAGTGATTGAGACTCGCAATTTCTCTTTCATCTATGAACAAATTAAAGAGTGACCAATAAATTTATTTTAGGATTTCAGAGTGGTGAAATTCTGTTTTTCATTGACTTAACATAGGAAATTCGGATTTCTCCAACTTTTTATTAACTATTCGTTTTCTAAAATTGAAAAATTCACGCCAAATTACTGAATGCTATGAAGAATATTTTGTAGAATAAAATGAAACTGAACCAAAAACTTTAGCTAACAAATAGTTTTGAGAAATCTTGTACATTTCTTTCTTCTAGAACATGTTTTTGTTTTGTATTATTACCCAAATGGTGCTCTGGAGGATGAGTATTTTAAAACGTTTTGTAAACTAATTATGGCGATAAGAACATCATTACACTGAAAAGATATGATATTAGAGTAATTTACAATCATAATATTGAGGGAGTTAATCATTAATTTGTATAAAAATTTTATGAAGCTTTTATGTGATTGTTTATCTATCACCGTCTTAAACATAATTTATGCTACGAACAGTCTTCCTTATTTTAGTGATGACAATATATAAATGGAAAGTGGCTACAAGGAGTACGAGTAGATAGGATACAACTTAGGTACCTCAATCAGCATAACAGATAAAGATAAAGATTTAGTGGTGTAACAATTTCTTTATTGTCAAACTACTTCCATGCATTATTATAAAGGACCTTATTCTTCGGATTATGTTATATCACCTATATTTTTTCTTTTCAATTTCTATTGATCTCTTTTCCTTTTATTTTTCTTTATTTACTTGTTTTTAGTTTGGTATAACGTCATACATTCTTCTTACTTATAAATTGTAGTTCAATAATTTCCACTATTAATCTTACTTTTAAGTAAAACAAATGACTTTAACAGAATATTGGCTAAATAAACGTAGACAACGATAAAATTGAAAAATTCACTAAACTGCCAACTCCCCCTCTGATATTCTTAAATGGAGTAGAGAAAATTATAACAGTAAAAAATCTACTTAATACTATCGCAGCAACAATCTGATAGTCATAAAGGATTTATTAAAGCAATGAACAATGTTGCATTTATCAGATTAAAGAAAAAAAGAAACAACTGTAAACAGACATCTACAAGTAACTATGGATACTAACCATTTGCTGTGGCAAACAACAAAAAAATATTAAATACCCACAACAACATAATTCACCATTAAGATCAAAAAACGATGGCTAACCCCATACTAACAGAAAGTAGAAAGTAGAAAGATGAATTTTTCAGACTACTTGCGGAGATGTTCAGACACCATTTATATTATAATATATATACATCCATTGCTATAATAACAGTTAACTTTAAATCATCAATAGAGAACAGCACGTAATAATAAACAAGTTCACAGAGTAATAAATTAAATAAATGCGGATCTTAAAAGCGGATGGCGTTCAGTGGTGTTCCTAGACGTGCGAGAAGTATTCCACAAGATGTGGCATTCAAAACTGCCATATCAAATTAAATGACAGGTACTGCATAATATTTATAACTTACTGATATCTTATTTATGTGATAGACACTTTCATTTAAACACAAAAATAAATGCACAAACTTATTATCTACATAGTCGAACTTACTTATACTATTATATACAACTTTAATAACTTTTGCTAATTATACAATCACATGAAGACCTAAAAAGAGCATAAGCTATTCCTTAAGATCACATAAATAAAATTCAGGGCTGGCTTCAGATTTGGAGTATAAAAATCAATGAATAAAATCAACATAAGAAAAGATAATTGTCTGCCAATAACCAATATCTCAAGCTCTTCCGATAAAATGTTTAAGTACTACAGAGTGATAATTAACTTAAAAGGAACACATCAAAACAAAAAAAAAAGAATTAGAATTTAAAAAGCTGTATTAAGTAATTAGATAAAAATCACAACCCAATCTGATAAAATTTTGTTTCTTGACAACGGAAAAAATATATCAAATATGCCTACGAAGCTTTTTATACCAAATTTCCATTTTGTCTCCTATAAGTGCCAACCGCCTTTTTAAAATTATCATGAGTCATCAGTTCTGTCCAAATTTATTACTCAACAGGAAAAGAAGACTTGGGCATGGACTCGATTTTGACAACCAAACTATAGCTCATATAGAAAATACAGTGGACACACTACAACCTGGCATTACTACGCTATTAAGACTTTTTCTTTATTTTCATTGGATCCACTCAAATTTAACTGGAGTAATCAATCCAGTGAAAGAACGTAACTACACATTTACACTTGATAGTAGAATCTGATGTTGATTAATTTTTAAATTTTAAAAAGTTGGCCTATCATATTAAAACACTTTCTGAACAGATCATGCTGAGGTGCAAATATTAGCATTTTAGCATTCAGACACACATTCCACTAGTTCAACTGTTGGATAATATCCAAAGAAAAAATATTCCAACACCACTGCCTTAAGTTCATCATTATAAAAGCATTTACCCTTCAGTAATTTCTCGGAAACAAACAAAGTCACAAGATGATAGATCAGGGCTGCAGAGTGAGTTTTCAAGAATCTCCAACTGTTTCTTTACTACTATAGTAACTAGTTGGAGTACCTTCTTGATTGTAACACTTAATTATTAATTGTTGCTTTATAAAAATAGTAACAGACGTTAGTTGAAATCACCTTCGATGGTAAAATTCTGTTACAATTATGAATCAACTCAGAATATCACAGCGTTAAGTTCTTAAAAACTGCTTTAGTGATTTCACAAATTTTTACATTTTTTTCTAAACTGAAACTTCTCACTAAATCTATGACGAGTTAAAAAAAAATTCACTTCTGATGTGGATAACAATACGGACATCATTCCACATTCTATTTTGAAAGTCGTGTGATATAACTTTTTAAGGCCTTCTCCTTTAAGTTCTAAAAACAAAAACATGATAGACATAAATTCTCACATATTTGAATTTTGTACTTGCTTCCAAGCAGCTTACATTGATTGGTAGTGATCCTGCAGTTTTGTACGGATATTGAACACCTTTAAAATTGTTGAAGTGCTGGCCACAAACCAGACACAGCCACCCAAAAACCACAAAGTTGGTGAGGACAAAACTGCAAATCAATATAAAATCTTCTTTGACGAGTATAAACTGTGATAAAAAATATATATAAAAATGATGATACCAGAGCCTGGACAGTATATTGATAAGAATATCCAAAAATTAATAACCGGATAGTATAAACATAAAAAAGTGACTACAAAATTAAAAATTAGTTTTAAAAAAGTCAGTTACCTTTTAAAAATACCATTTTTTTAATAGTTTTTCAAAGAAAACTCTATAATTGTTTCTTCTAAAGTCTTTCATTAGAGCTCAATAGCATATTTTAAAAAGTATTTCATAGCGTTTTTTGTCTCTAATCTTCATAATTACACATTTCTAAAGAAATCTTCAGAAATGTCATAGGCCTGATTGATTGCTGTATTAATGTTTAGTAATAGAGAAGAATTATAACATAATTAAGAGTGAAATTTTCGTGGACTGTAAGAGCTGTTTAAAGCATGTAAATAATATGTAGAGGAAGGAAGGAAAAGGTTCTTCAGCAGTTAAGGTTGTAACCTCAAATGAAACCTATTACTACAATATAATTTATTAATTAACAATTATTTATGTTATAATAGTATTTTAACATAGTAACATAAGTATATACTTATTTTCATACCTTGATACTATTATTTGAGGAAGATAAACTTTTAAGTAACAGTACAACACTAAACAAGGTGGGAAAGCGAAACAATGTTCCACACATATTCCAGGCTTTTTTATACATATACATTTTTAAATGGATTGACTTTTTTCCCTGGTTCGAGAACGTGGAACAATGTAAATCATTATTAAAAAATTATAAATCTATTCATATCTATTACTATCAATTAACAATATAGGGGCGTGTTATCAAAAAGCTGAAAAAAGAACAGACCCTACACAATAGTTTTTTTATATGTATAAAAGCCTAAAAATGATTTAGACAGATCTTTACCACGTCACAAGTTTCTTTCAAAACCAGTGAATTCAAGCAGTACAAATTTAGCAGTTAATTATGGAAATAATGATGATAAAGAAAGATTAAAAATAAATTAAAAGAAAAACAAAGAACATTAAAAAAGAATTAAAAGACATACATAGTTTAACAGATGAAAAAGCAAAAGAATTATAACAAAAATGAATAAAACCGACTATCATGAAAGGTATAGTCAATAAAGATATTTACAAAAAGATCTTCAATTTCTCCCTGCTGCTGCTTTTAATTCATCTTTTATCCTATTTAGTCCTATCAGCCCTTCTTCATCTCCTAATTATATGATCTGACAAGCTTCACTTCTACTGTTCTGTTCTAGTTTTAGTTAATCGCTGGGTGCTTCATTTGATTTGAGTTTTTTCTCGAATTACCTAATTTATTCATTTTCATTCGAGTAAAAGTTAGCATTACATACATCTTACATATAATTTATCTGTGTAATAATGTTATACTAATACTTATTTATATATACAATTCTTATTTATTTAACAAGTACCAAATTCCAGTACAAACCATAACAAAATAACTTGATTATTAATAGGTAGAACTACTGAAAACCAGTTACTAGTTACAAAAAAGAGAGAAAAATAGTTAAAAGGTGTAAGATCATTTCGAGGCGCAAACACTGATATAGACCATATTTTAATGTTAATAAAGGTTACTATAAAACCAACTAAAGAAATAGACAGTAAAAAATAGAATCAAATAGGACACAAAGAAACTAAAAATAGAAGAGAGCAATATATAGATGTTATAAATTCAAAACTAAAACGCAAACAATAGGAGGAAAAAATATAAATGAAATGGAATCAATTAATAAACGCTACAGTGAAATGCAAATTATGTAATAGAAATAAAGTACAAAATGAGAAAAGGGACAGTATAATCTCAGGAATGTGAAGTAGCATTCACAAAAAAAAAAGAAACAAGAACAAAATGGTTGTAAACTAGCAAAAAAACCGACCAAAACTGATATAAAGAAAAAAACAAAAAAACAAAAATTATTTAACGACATAAGAAAACAAATTCATTAACAAAAAGTAGTAATATTAGAAAGGATAAGATAAATGGGAAAAGCATTTTAGAAAGTGCAGGGAGAAGAAATATAAAAGATAGGAAAGATGATAACGGAATAAACCAAGCAAATGAAGATATATCCACCAAAGAAGAATTATGAAGATGATAAAGAAGTTACAATTGAACAAAACAAAAGGGTTACATGAGATCAACAATAAATTAATTGAGAATGGCTGTAACCAACTGACACAAAGGTAATATAAGATCTGAAACAATTGTAACATATGGTAAAAAAAGAAAGGTCAAAAGACTGGAAATTAGAATTAATAATAAACTATTTCACAAAAAGCAATAAATTTCTGGAAAAACAGATTTTAAAAATACATAGGTAATTAAGTAAAATGGCATCAATCAAACAGAAAAGTCAGTATTATTGATTTAATTTAAATTTTGCTAGTGACGTAATAACATGAGAGCATATATTATTGGTTGCAGCTATTTTCCTATTTTTTTAATAGTATTGCTCTCCATTTTCTACTTAGGGCGGCGACCCGCCTTTAAATTTTTTTCTCTAAAAATAATTCAGAAAAATGAAAAAATACGTGTTGCCTATTTTTTAAAAATCCATCTAATCGAGAAATTTCGTTTTAGAGTAAAATGGTCCTTTTCCAAGTAAAAAAATCCACATATACACAATTATAGAGATACTAGTAAAAATGCCAGTCCCAAAGCTAATTATTTGGTTCAGAGTTTCGTCGACAATTGAAGAAAAAATGAGCTAATAATCGTTTTCTCAGCCATATCTAAGCATGATGAGATTCATTTGGCTATATTCAATTTCACATAAATCAAAGTTGTGCTGCATGAGCCTACTAACTGAAAGAATTGACCACATAGTGCATGAAACACCGATAGGTGGGGCAAACTGTCCAATTACTTCATGATAATTTATGTTTTGATCTATAAAACAGTTCAATCATGACCCAAAATCAAAAATCTGGAGCCTTTATGCAAGTTCGAATGAGGTATTGACCTTTGAAATCGGTTCATAATTGTAGGAGGAATTGCAATGTTAATTACATTTTTAAGTTTTATAAAGTAGATAATGTTATCAAACGCCATATACAAGATCCGAACCCCAATAAACTAAAAACAAATGTAGAACATCGGTGAATATCAACACAGATTCAGGAAAAAACATTCCACAACTGACATTATACATGTCATGACTCAAACAATAGAAACATGCTACAAACACAACATTCTAGACATAGACTTCAAACAGCCATTCGATAACATATATGAAGATAAAATAACTGAAGAAGCATTAAAAGCTGAGATAAGAGAAAAATGACATAGTCACAGCCGTCACAGTGAAGCGGTGAACATAATGCCTTCAATGCGAGTGGCTATCATGGAACCTGCCGTGCTTGTGCATATGTGAGGATTCAAACAATGCGAAAATTTCAAGATGTTTACCAGATGATTCCTGTAGGCTCTATAGCCGGTATGGATTGTATAAATAGCACACATCAGTCCAGGGAGAGAAAGTCAAGTATTGGAAACAAGTGACTGTGCTAGTGCAACATAAATAGTGTTACCTGTAAGTAAAATGAATAAATAGTTTAGTAAATTTGTATTGGTTATTCACCACTGTGGAGAGGAAAAGTGTTACAATATCATACTAAATGTAGTCATAAAAGCGATGAGATTGAAACAAAAGATTAAATTAAAATCAATACTGATAATAACCCATGCAGTCAACAGCAGTATTACCAAGAGTCAAATGAAGTATGAATGAAGCAGTACACAAATTTATAGAAGCAAAAATAGGACATGAGATGAATAAAAAAGAAAAATATAAGATCCTGGATAAACACTAAATTAAAAGTAGGAACATGCTAGTTTAAAAAGGACAAGTGTTATAAATATCTAGATAGATCAAAATCAGGGACAAACAAAAAGAATATAAAGATTCAACAGTAGATTCAAGCAGGAAATATTTTAAAGATACTTAGAAGTAAGACATACGGATAGTTCGAATAAAGAAATACGACAGCTGTTCAATCAACTCAAACTGTTGAAAGTGGTAAAGCCAAATAGAATAAGATGGATAGGTCATGTTTGCACTATAGGGGGCAGGAGAGGGGGGGGGGGGGAGAATGGAAGAAAAGGAGAGAAAAATAAAGAGAGGGGCCTGGGTTCAATCCTAGGCTTCATGTGTTATTTCAAGCAAGAGGTAATAATGTGGTTGTCTAAAGAATGATGCTTGCCACATTCACTTTAATAGAAATTGTTTACAATGACTAGACTATGAAGGTAAACACATAGGAGCCTTCACCCATCAGTTTACAAGCCATATTCCTCTCATAGAATACAAAGCCTCACTATTACTATAAAAATAAAACAAACTTTGTAAAATTCATCACTAGCCAAAAGAACCAGTGTTAGATGTGATAATTCTACATGCCTCAAGTGCTCCATCTCAGTGTGTAATAAATATTCTAGGAAAGAAGAGAATAATTAAAAAGCAATATTAATATAGATAATTCTTATTTTTAAAAAGGTCTATGTTTCAGGTCTACGTCAGTTTCATTTATTATTTTCTTTTAAAATTATTTCAAGATTTATCATACACATGCCATTTCAGCACAGATTTGAAATACTGACAAATTTTAAGATTCCAGTAAATTTCAATGTTTCTTTATTTCCCTGATAAAATTATTTTCCAAGCTACTTTTTAAATAGCTATATTATTATAAATAAAAAGCTGAAAATTAATATTATTTTGTTTCCAGTTAAAAATAAGTTTATTGGCTCACCTTAATCAATACGCAAATCAAAGAGGTTTCTAAGACTGCATGTCTGTTATTATGTTACTAAAATTGATATCTATGGTAACAAGTTAAATTAGAAATCCCTCAAAGTAGAATCTTAAGATTGATTTTTATACAAGATGTATCACTATTGCAACATTCATAAGTCAATCCAGTATTGGCCTCAAAAAACAGCCCAACTTTGATAAAAATTAAAATTAATTAAACGAACCAACACATCAAAATAATAAATCTAAATAAATACACAATATGCATAGAAATCTACCCTCCCATAAAAATCAAGAACTATTAGCTTTCACAAGACAAAGATGCCAAATATTTAGAAAAAACCAATGACTATCACCCAAAAGTTCTATATTGTTTCCAACAAAGTTATCTAGCCTACAATTACTTAAGCTCCATCAAGGAAGTCATTAACAAATTCAGTCTGAAATTGAGTAAAAGAGTGCCACTATACTCATGTGGGTATTCAAGAAATTAATTGTTTAATTAGGAAAACACATATTACATACTTTTAATAGTCACTTAAAGATCTCTACAGGTCTAGAGTCTTTAACAAAACTAAACACTACTCTAAAATTAGATTCTTCTTCTTCCACTACAACTATAGTTAAAATGTTAAGAGTTCCACAATTTGAATAGACTGCAGTCTGTTGTTGGGCTATTACACCATGTTCAGAATTTGTAAACTTAACATTTTGTTTACAGCTGCAGCAAACACAAATACAACAAAAATACGCAATTTGTTTCAACCAACCATGCTTGTATAAGCAGATTTATATGAGTCCAACAATTATTACCAGAATAAAAGATCATTAACAACATCAGTCGTAGCTGAACATGTCTTAGAAAATCCAAATCATGAGTTTCAATTTGGAAAAACATGAATTTTATCAAGTGTAAAAACTATCACTTAAGATGGTATCTACTTATTTAGATCTTTGTTTACCACACAACTAGTAATGTCAGCAACTACCAATAAACCGTTACTTGCAGCCAAATTACATCAGTAACGTCATTTAACATAACTAGCGATTTTTCGCCACTGTTTTTACAATACATGTGTGGGAACAAGTTAACATGCTACACAGCAGCCATTTTTAAAGGATATTTCTTCTGAAGATATCTACTGCAGCTATGGTTGGAATGCCGAGTTTCCAAACTTTAAACACGGCCTAATTTCCCAAGAACAGACAACAAGATACTAGATAAAATTATAAAAAAAAGTAAAAAAAAATGACATTTAATTAAGGTATATATAAACTATAAAAAATGATGTAAGAAAGATATAACAAGACTATTAACAAAAATTAACCCGAAAAGAAAATAAAAAGGGTAGAATAAATTGCACCACTATTCATACCAAAAAATCATTTAATCTTCTCAATTTTTCAATTAAAATATATAATATAAATGTATAATAGAATCGAAATTCAAACATATGTATAATAATAAAAATTGTAAATCTAAAATCTCTTAAATAACATTTAAAAAAATTATTTACTATTTATTAATGTAGCCCCCCTCGACCAAAAAATCATACAAACGCCTAGTTTTATTAACATCGATCTTAAGTAAGCGCCTGGCAGTTTGCAATTTCAAATATTATTAACAAAAATTAACCCGAAAAGAAAATAAAAAGGGTAGAATAAATTGCACCCTATTCATACCAAAAAATCATTTAATCTTCTCAATTTTTCAATTAAAATATATAATATAAATGTATAATAGAATCGAAATTCAAACATATGTATAATAATAAAAATTGTAAATCTAAAATCTCTTAAATAACATTTAAAAAAATTATTTACTGTTTATTAATGTAGCCCCCCTCGACCAAAAAATCATACAAACGCCTAGTTTTATTAACATCGATCTTAAGTAAGCGCCTGGCAGTTTGCAATTTCAAATGGCCAGCTTTTCGGTTTTCGTTCATCAAAATATCGCGAAACTCCAAATAAGATAAAGGAACCAACCTAACATTTCTACACAATTCCTGTTCTTTTGTAGACAGCTTTTCGTAACCCGGTAAGCCAACCACCTCCAAAGGACTGAACGAGCCACGCTTTTTGAGTGGAATAGGTAGCAATATCGGGGATGAAGAACAGGGCTTGATTTTCCAGTTGAACTGGTTGTTGGCTTGGAAAGCCTTCACGTCAGCCATAGAAAGTTCGTGCTGGTTCTTTAATCGCACATACAGTTTGGCTCCCTGAAGAGTTGTAATTCCATATTTATGAAACTCACACAATCTTAAATACAAATTAATTAAAAGAGGATCGATGACGTATGTATATATGTATAAAATCTTTAAACAATTATCCAACATACTTTGAAATTTTTGTTTTCAGCTCGCCAGCACGATGGAATCCCTCCATCAAGTATTCAAACTGCATCCCTGTATAGAACTGGAGAAATCGGCAGATCCTTTCATAAACTCGCTTGGTGATAGTAGTGTGATACCTATGTAACCATCCCACCATTTTCCTAATTAAAATTAGCCCATGATTTCGGATTACACATTTTCTCCGCCATCTTTCCATTAATCTTCTGTCATATCTTTGAACTATGGCACACTGCAAAGATACAATAACTTTGTAGAACTGATCTTTACGATCACAAGTTTTCAAGTTTGATATTATGTCTTCCGCATTTGAATCATAATCCACTTCAAATTCGGAACGAGCAGCATTATAGCCAGCCAAAGCATTAAACCCTGAAGAATTGGCAACACATCGAGGAGGTTCATCTGCATCATTCAGCTTAAACCGGTATGGCATTAGCAAAGACACGCATTTCCTAGGAATTGGTTCTGGTATCTCTGGTAGCACGCTGGAACCTTTCCTCTGCAAGTAAAAGTGATCGTAATGTTCCTGTATCTCCTGAAAAGTACGATGCGGCAGATACCGCGGAATCAAACTAAAATTGCCATACTCTCGCAGCACTTCCAGTATTCGCAGCTCATCTTTAGCAGTCCAGGTCGAGTCAGCAAACAGAGGGAAATTGTCGTCAAACACAGCATAATCGTGATCATTCTTGTGGTCTGTGAATTCCACTCCATTAGCAAAGCACGATGTGCAAATGTAAATATCACAGGGGACGCACAAAATGTACGGCATAGTCAAGTTATAATGACAGCTTGAGCATTCGCTGTCCAAGATCGCCAAGCGTGGGAATTTCGGCTTGATTGGAGTGAATCCATTTAATTGGCAATTTGGAAAGCAGAATTCACCTTTCGGTAAAACCAATGTAGCCTTCATTCTGGCAGTAATAATCTGTAGAGTATAAAATCAAATAACGGACTATGATAACATTTTTTACGTTTAATAGCATAGATTACACATAATCTGTTTAATAGCAAATTATTTTGATATGCGCACGAACTTCACTCGTCATTTGTGTTATATACAGTCTATTACAAAAATAATGTTATATAGAATACTCCACAAATTAAAACCAACCAATAACAAAATTTTTAAATTTACATTCATTTAATATAATTTTGGCATAATAGAAACGCTACTAATAATAAATCTTGTGTTAAAATATAACATTTAAAGTTTAAAATCATCAAAATCATTAAAAAGTTTAGTCTTTTTTTATATTATACGACGTTTTACGTCTGTACTATAGATATAGTCTTTTCGAAAGATGTGTAGTAAATTTATTTCATAATCTTGATAAGTTTTGTCAATAAAATATTCTTATCCTAATATACTTCCAGACCCTTTCTCTTATATTCTGAAAGGAAGCAAATTCACAGACAAACTCTCTATAGGTAAAATGAGTATCTCAAATCACTGTTTAAACCTCTTATTCTTTAGGTTTCTTTTCTCATTGGAAAAATTACTTCACAGCTACTCTAATGAAGATTTGCTTGAAGCGCTAGCTCACCTTAAATTAGTATCTGAAAACAGAGGTCTAAATTTATACCCTTCACTAAAGTTGTTTTTATAAATCTTTGCTTGAAATGCCCATTTAAACCAAATAAGTATTTCAAGTCATACTTCAACTTCATTTTCTGATTGTGTTAGACAGTTTTTTTTTCAAACAATATACCTAAGTAAAAACAATATTAAATCATTCGTTTAAAGGTCCCTGTTAAATTAAGGCTTAATTTTGGATACTATAAAAGCTTAAAATGACACACTCAACCAAAATTCAAAAAATATACTTTATTTTTTCTCGGAAACCATATAGTATTTATGCTGTTAATATTATTAAAACTTTTGCCTAACATTATATTGGAAAAAAAAACATTTACCTTTACAACATCCAGAAGATAGCTTTTAGTAACTATCTCATGAGCATGAACGTCAGCTGACGTCAGAGATGATGCCAATGAAAAAATTAACATCAGCCAGGAAGTAGACGGTCGTCTAGCTACACAGACCCACTATGAAGAAAATTAAGCTTTTTCGACATCTGATCATCTTTTTGGATGAAGTATCAGATTGGGCCTAAGGAACAAAAAAGAAAGAAAAAGAAAAACGTAACTAAAACCATGAAAAAAATGGACTATTCGATGACTCTGGTTCTAGTGAAAATTTTTCTGCATCTATGTTTTTTGTCAAACCCAAATAGCAGGAAACAAACAAAAGACAACAAAGACTATAATTATGACAACTGGGGTGACTAAAAAACAAATAAAAGTACAAGATTCAATTCTGCAAAGACGACAAAAGTGGAAGTGTAAAGATAATTGTAGAAGCAATTATTCAATCAATGTGAAAACTGTAATCTTAACAAAAGAAGATTTTAGATGTCAAATCTGTAAGGCAGGATTTACTCTATTTCTCCAAATTTCCTAAGAAATGGTCGTGCTTTAGTTTCCAGTTCAAACAATCAACAGAATGAGGAAAACATCTATTGTATACAAAAAAATGTTGAACAAACTTTACTCCTATGCAATCCATGTTAGAAGAAGTAAGTATATGTAATTTGGTCAGAGTATATTATGTGAACCTTAATAAAGAATGTACACCAGATCATAATAAAATTAATAATTGACCTTCAACTAAAGAGAATCTTGTTCAAATTATACACTAATGGATTAAAGCAAATATATAATCCATTTGAGACGTTTCTGATTTAGAATTATTCTCAATATGTCCTAATAAAAAAGCTTTAGCTATAATGAAAGAAATTGTAAAACTGAATAAACAGCATCCCTATAACTATAATTAAAATAAAAAAAATAGATAAAACCCTTGGGTTTATTGAAAAGAGAATTAATTTCTGGGACAAGCATGATGAAAAATATTCCCCTAAAAAACTGTGGCAAGGTCCAGGATATAAATATTGCAATATACCGAAAAACATTTAAAAGACTGCAGGGTAAATTTATGACAGGAAAATGATCAAAAAAGTTCATTTAATTATGTCCCAAAAAATACATAATAATCTATTTCAATTCGCTTGTTCATGCATATATATTATTTCTCTTTGTTCCTGACATAAATAATAGACTATTTAAAGAGCATATCACGACTTCTTATAGGAAACTAATATCATGAAGAACAGTATTACCGTCTATCATAAAATATATATGTTTATATTAACTTTTTCAGGAATCGCCTCTTAAAGTTAGTCTCTATAGTTAACGTTTAGTTTGTAGATTCTGCTACTATTGCCTTGGATATAAACACGCAAAAAACAGTAAAATACGCAAATATACAAAGAAGTTTACCACAACATCCTTCAAATTGAAGATAAATAGAACAGAACAGAAACAGCAAAACAAGCGCTTAGTGGCTTTCTTAAAATTCACCTTGGCAATAACCCTGGCAAAGTAATGACAATATGAAGGCTATAAGAATAGTTCGCTTGCAAAAAGCTGACCTATAAAGAGTAAAATTCTTGTGACAAAAACTTTTGATGAAGATAAAGAGATATACAAACTGAAAAATATAAAAACAAAAGATTTGAGAAATTTCAGTCAGTCCATTCTAAAATATTAAACCAAGGCTAATTGTAAGAGATCAGAATTGGTAAAGAAAGCTGTATATTCTGTGAATAGACTTCCCACCATATTCAGTCGTGTTGGATGGGTTCTTACTTCATCATACTTCATCATATCCAAAATTATAAAATACTACCATTTTAATATTTGATATTCAGCCTAACAGTGATAATCAAAAATCAAAAGTAAATTAATCAATACAACAGAACAAAACTTAAGTGAAAAATTAATGGCAAATCTGTTCAATGTGGGAAGAAGATTTTACTCATTTATCTCCCCACTGGTTAATTTGTTGAATTCTAATGTTTAAAACAATTGAAAAAGCCATTGAACAGAATTAATTTTTTCTGGCGATATGAAATGAAAATGGAAAAGTATGCAGAGAGAAATGCTTAAAGAATTTATCGGATGAGGAGGTACTAATAAAAAAGCAAACAAATGGCGCATTAGTCACTTCAGGAGAATAAATCATAATAAGCCTAAAAAGCTCCTATTACTTCTTAATCGCTGTTGGAAATCAAATGGCATGATCTGAATGATAATTAATTCGCTCTATTAACTGCAGTAAGTAAAGAATAATAACGCATGCGACTTTAGTGGGTAATTACTTAGATAGTCTTGTCACTATGGAAAAGGCATAAAGAAAACTCCAATTGGTGAATATTTGAATAACTCAGAAAAAGTACAAACTTGTGGATATTGCCGCAGCCTGTGATAAAATATTGAACCAAGTTTTGGATTTGCAAAACTGACTGGTAAATGAACACAAAAAACATGTGTATTTTTGACTCATTTGGCTTCCTCAGTTATTTGTCCATAAGAACGAAAATACTAATTTAGGACATTTAAGGATTGGGATGAAATGAAAAGCTGTTTAAATATCTGAAAGTAAAATGGGAAACACTTAAAAAGGTTATCTAAAGCAGTGTTATTTAACTGGTAGTCCATAAAAAAAGATTAAAAAGCATTGGTCTAGCACGTGTCTTCAACGCGACTGTAAAACTAAAACAATTCATAGATTGCTTAACTTCAGAAGGCCCACAGCTATTTAAACTATTTGGTTTCCATTAAATTTTGAAAGATTACAAACATCAATTTGGAAGTAATATCCCCATTTCAAAATGTAGTTTAAAATGGCATTTCCCCATAAATACGTTTCTTCAAGAGGTGCCCAAAACAGAAAGGGCCGGTAAGAGAAAAGAAAAAAAATTATAAAATACTTAATTTGAACATAAGCAAGGAATAAAAATAATAAAAAAATCTGTTTGGAAAAACTTTAAAATGTCGTTTATTGTCGATTATACAGCGTTCGGTACGGAGATGTTACGTATTTGAGACATTGGTGGTAGGAAAACTAGCGTATGCGCAATGGTTGGTATACACTGTTTTATATACATTAGTTTCCATTTCAGTACGTTGGAACAACGCGTCTTTATTTACGACACAACGAAGATTTAGAACAGTGTCGTCCCATCTCACCCAACAATACTGAAATGGTTTAACAACTTCAAAATGCGAAAAACTGTGAGACCTGGAGCAGCTCAAGGAGGTGATCGGACCTTTAGAACACCAAACGAGATCAAAAGATTTCGACGGACTGTAGAGGCCAGCTCTCGCCGTTCAGCGATACGACACGCTCCCGTTTGCGCATGTCAGACAGGTCAGTTTGCCAAATTTTAAACTTTGACCTTCACATTCATCCTTACAAGATCAAAGTGGTTCAATAACTGAAGAAAAATGACTATGTACAAAAAACGATGCTGGAAACTTTGGAAAATGACTGTATTCTGATAACGAATGTGAAGTCTGATTTTCACTTATCGCATACCGTAAACAAACAAAATTGCCGGTACTAGTAAAAAAAATAATCTACGGAAAGTCCATCAAAAGTCGCTACATAGTGAGAGAGTAATCGTTTGGTGCAGAAGCCAAATTTGATACAATTGGACCCTACTTTTTGTATGTGCGAGAATGTTTGATGTCTGAATTGAAAAAACGTTGGATTGCCCTAAATGGGGTTTGGTTTCAACAGGATGGGGTTACTTGCCATACCTCAAGAGAATCGATGACTTTTGTGAAGAAACATTTTCCAGGACGACTCATTTAGGTGCGCGGGGATGTGGAATAGTCCCCTAGATCACCGGATCTTTCACCGTGTGATTATTTCATATGAGCCTACTTGAAGGCTCAGGTTTACATTGAAAAACCACGGACTCTTGAAGCTCCCTCAAAAGCCATAACTTCAGCAATTCCAAGTGCTATGTTTGAAAGGCGCATGGACAATTTTCCCACCTGCGTATGGCAATGGCTGGGCAAGAACTGGTCACCACTTGGATGGCGTCATTTTTCTTTCACACCTGAATTACATTCTTTTTGTTTATGTATTATACATGTAATCTTTGAAAAAAATAAAAATTGAAATTTGTTCAAAAACATCTGCGTTAGAGTAATACGTAATACTTCCCCTGTTGGAGCCTGTACGTTTTTAGCTAAAGTTGGAATCCGGACGAAATACCAAGACGAGTCCTTTGTATATAAAGTAATATCCTTACAAAGTTAATAAAATGTGCAAATCAAATAAGCTTGTCAAGAATAAAATAACTTCTTTAAAATCCGTCACTATTTTAAATCATCAAAACTGATAACAAAAAAAATTATTATCACATACTCTTCAACCATAAATCAAGAGATGTGGTTCACCATAATAGCAAAAGTAATCTTAAAAGAGAGTGTGGTCCAAAACCAATTCTTTCCTTTAGGCAAATTTAATAATCATGACCTGACACAAAAATGCTCAAGAATGTGTTAGATGTATTGTGATCATATTCAAAAATGCTGCATAATTCAATGTGGCGATAAAGTACTGTTTGTGAACACCAAAGTTCCAAGAAACTATTGAGTCTGAGTTGACAAATGTCTGTATAAGAAATTATGGACAAGTTAGAGTTGCGAATGTTTTGACTCATAAAGCGTTACAGAGATCGATGAACAGAAGGTTACATTACTGGAAGAGGTATAAAAGTGGCAGTGTCACGGTGAAATAAACAACCTGATGAAATGTTTGCTATCTTAGTAACAGGTTTGAATAAGTTGTAAACGTCAGATTTCTATTTATAAAAGAGCAATCTAAAATTGGGAGTTGTCAACTGAGTTAAATTAGAAATTGTTGCGTTTACACCATGCTTTCATTAAGGTTTATTATTATTATAAGCAAATGAAGAATTTGACCTAGGTGAAAACATTCCCACAAGTAACTCCTCTGGTCCAAATTGCAGTATTGTGAGTAAGAATTTGGATAAAAAACTATGAACCCTATTATATTATTTCAGAGTTTCTTTCCCCTATTAACTGTGATTATATGACGAAGAGAAAGGTGTGAGAGGGTTCTGACTTGATTTTATAAACTAAAAGAAGTCTATCTAAAAATTGACAAATTAAATTCATCTAAATTGTATCACCATTCATGACAATAACTACGGAAAAAACGTTTGAATTTAGATTTAGTTTTTAATCACCCAATCTGATGAGTAATCAAAAAAATCAGGAAAAATTAATAGAGATTTTTAGGCGAGTATAAAAATCTAAAAACAAAACAAAAGATAATCCAAAAAAGTGAGAAATGCACTCCAATGTCCATCTTAAGAAGTGTCTAGAGAAATCCAAAGAAAACGCTGGCACTACAAAAATTGGAAGTACAACTTCGCTGTTATGAGAATGTTTAGTAAGATTTCCAGTTAGTCTGTAACTTTCGCAATAGATGCTTTACATCTAAAGCAAACGGAATTTGCTTAGTCGCACTTTTTAAACCGGGTCATTAAAGCGTATATTTCTGCTTATGTAGCTTGTATACTTAAAACGATGATGCTATGTTCAAATTATCTCATCTAGACATAACAAATAAGTACAGAACTTTTCATCGAGTAACAGAATTTGTACTATATTTTCAACAAGCTTACAAATTCGAGGGTAAATTTAGCTTATTTAGCTTTTATAACTATTTATATGTTCAGAGCAACAATTGAACTAAGATCACTTAGAACAATATGATTGTACATGCAACATCTGCATGCAATAAGTTTATCCTGGCAGAATTATGGTAACTAGGATCCATTTGCTGTATATGTATAGTAATAAAGTTGTAAAAAATTCCCGCTTATTTTAATATAGTGTAGATAGATACAATCAAAGGTGTCAAACTTAAATGGGCTGCATGTGATCTGCACATGACATTAAGCCAAAACCTATTTTTCATTTGTTATAGTTATTTGCTAATAAACAGAGACATGAAAAAACTAGCTCATCATTCTTGTTGTAAACAAGTTAACGTAAAAATGTAATCATAAACCAATCACTTACACACTAAGGAAACGAAGACAAGTACACCATCTAACTATTGAGCACCAAATACTCTAGTAATGACCGATATGATGTAGCTCTTCTGTTCACCAGGGAAGACTTACCATGATTTGTGATTAATCCCTGTAAAAATTAATTGTTCTTTTTGATGAACAGATAACATGGTATTTTGTGGATGGTTTGGTTTGGTTTCCAACCACTGTTCAAACTCATCTTAAAGGTGTTTAGCAATTGTGGTCAGCAATTCCAGTTCAATTAATATCAAATCCATAGATTGTGTTGTTTTAATCCAATAATCACTAATTTTGTATAATTAAAAACTATTCAATATGATTTTAAATTTATGACTTTTGACCATCGTATCAAAGTGAATACATAATTACTTATATCACTGATCAATCTTTGGTTTCCTTCAATGTTACCAAAAATTAGCAACTTCCACAGTCCCTATTCAATAACTTTTTTGGCTTACTAGGTCCGAGTCGGTATTCAATTCCATGTTTTCACTTCACATCATCTGAGCACCTGATTGAAGCTTCTTTGAAATTTATGAATAGAATGATTAAATCTAGGAAAACCAACTCTTACCCCATAAAAGTTCTTTTGAATACACACTTTACTTACCTTTTGAGAGGTATTTGGTGGTTAATACGCCAGATAGTATATTTTTAAGTCTGCCTTTAGCCAAAATACTAAATATTAATATAACAAACAAATGAAGCGTGACATTTTCTTTAAAGGAGGGAAAGTATATAAAACAAAAGATTTGTATTAAGTCACTTATAAAATGTATTTGTGATTAATCAAAACACAATAAATGTTAACTACTAATGCTATTCTTATCATAATTCAAAATTAATTATACAAGTACGCCTTCCAGCTACGCCAGAGGACCCAACTCAACCGTTTACTCTGGTAGACCAACCATTCGCCATGATAAATGTAAAATAAGCTCTTATAACTGATAAGTTGTCTACCAGTGCAATTAATTCTTAAGTGTAAATATTAAAACGTGAAGTGGTAAATGATTACAAACTCAAGCATTTGGTGAAACCACATAGCTCAAAATACGACAGTAGAAAATCCCGGACTCATCCACAAGGCAGCATTCGCAAGCCACAATATATATATAAAATAATCACATAGGCATTAAAAGAGCGTATCAAACATCCTCCTGAGCAGAGCTTGGAACACGAACACGCGGTAGTTAGAAATCTTAGCGAGCTCTGACAGCTGGCACGAAGAAGCCGTACTTGCTGAGCCACAGGCCAACGCCAGCACCAAGCAGCAGGGAAATCAGATTCGTTAAGAACAATGTGCATAGCCCCTTGCGTGAGAATACACTACTGTCACCCACTCGGGCATAACGGATGCTCAGCACATCCCTCTTCGGGTGCCGGAAGCTCCAATTCTTTGGTGGCAGCTGGTCGGGACGACTACTCCATCCGCTAAACAAATCTCCATCCTAAAATGTTTGCAATACAATTACGAATATAATAAATTTGTAGGAATACTGACATCTTTTGCCTCGGTATTCAAGTAATACGACTGCCATTCCATTATAAGTGGTGTGCCTTGCACAGGACTATTTGGTGGTGATTTGGGGCTGCTGCGTGGGGAATCTCGTCTAGAGCCAGCTAATGAAACTCTCGCCGAGGACTGGTTGGACTCCCTCTGGGCTTCACGTAACAATCGCAGGTACTCTTCCGTGGGGATTTGTGGTGTGACCGACCCTGGCGTACCGCCGCTCTGCGAGCCGCAAGTGGACGAGGCCGTAATGTCCACCCATGATTCTACAAAAGGTCGAAATGCGTATCAGAACGAGGTGACGCGTTTCTTTGTATTGTGCCAGGTCATTAAATCCAAAACAACAAAAATCAATTTGCATTAATGAATTATTGTGAACTTCGTGCACGCGTGGCACGGGCGCAATTCGGAGCGACAAGAAAATTGGCAATACAAATAATGGTTTTCTGTGCGATTCGTTTCGAGTCGCATGCCAGATGGATAGTAAACAACGCAACTCACCTCCAAGGAGATCGTCAACGCTTGATTTCGACGATGACATGTCCCAAACGCTTAATGTCGCACCCTCGCGAGATTAACGTTGCGGCCGAGGATCCGTGCAGGCTGCTGTCACTTCACAAACAGAAGTAAAACGCCATAAACAAACCAAACGAAAGATAAAGCCTACGTGACTTGACAACAGTCATTAAACCAGTCGGATGTTGCTTTCTTTGTCTGCGCGATGACGCCAGCAGTCACGTGACGCGGCGGGCCAATGACATCCCTTCAAGGTTTGTGCACGAGCAATAAAACAAAAAAAGCCTAACGTTCGTTGCGGCGTAGTCAAAACAAAGACGCAATAATTTAGGCGCCGAATTCAAAAATAAGAAAAATAAGGTTGCCAGGTTTTTCTGTTCCTGCCTTTAATTTTTTTAAAATAGCGCTAATTGTCTATTTTCTCTAATTTGAATGTCTTTAAAAATACATTTATTTTTGTGCTTCAGGTCACATATTTAAACAATAAACTTAGGAAAAGTAATTATGCTTCAAAGTACTCATAATGTTTACATTGATAAAATTAAGATAGTTGCCTGGCATTAACAAATGTTTACATTCACGGTAAAAGTAGCCTTTCATTGTGTATAGGGATCGTTCTGAAAATAAAAAATAAGTAACGTAATTTTCAACTTTCGTAGCTTAATAGTGACTGCTTATTTATAATATCGTTACAATGATTATGAACTCTTAACTACTCATATTATTTATGACTTAGATTGTGATTATAAGACAGACATCTCATAAATTCAAATGTAGGTAAATCTTTGAAAGCTTTGACGTATGGGTCAGTGGAATACATAGAGTAGTGTGGGCTTAAGGCAAATCTCCATTAAGATAAATATGACTGAAACCTTAAAATTCTGAGTTGGTTGTTCTCGATTGTTATGTCTAACAAACTAAGAACAGACAATTTGTCTAATAAATCAGTTTCTGCAACAGTTCTTTGTCAAAAACAGACAAAAAGCTATACCCACAATAACTACTTTGCCTCTTATTGTTAGGGATCTAGAAATTATAATCTCTATAATATTGAAGATAAGCGATGACTAAACCAAGGTCGCCTTAGCGAGCCCATTATTTCCTTATGACCCTTGTACAGTTCCATCAATTAAACTTAGTATTAGTCATCCCTGATAAGTTAGATTCATTGTTTTGACCATTATCTTGTTTATCCTCCGTCTTAATTTACTAAAAGCTACAAAAGTTAGTAATGAGTAATATCAGACAAAGAATAACTTGTCCAATTTGTCACAACGTATTAGACGGTTCAAGTAAAGCTTGAAGATGATTAAAACGGTTTATTAGTTTTTTTGTCATGGATCTAAAAAATAAATATCCTCTTATCCCAACTCAAAGAAAATGTATTTGTTGGGTGAGATTTAAGTACATCGCCCAGGCATCTAAAAACACAATAGTTGTTAAGCTCAAAACGCTCTAACTCTTGGTAGAATTTTTAACACCATATGTTCAAATTATCTGCTTGAAAAATTTGACCATTATCAGAAATCTACATATTTTGAGTTTTGTGATATGCAGAGGTATGGAGGATACTATAGTATAAGATTTTAGGATTTTTTATCGCCCCATAAATAATATAAAAGTCAAAACTCTGACAGAGTGCAATGGCAATTAGCCATACTCTGCTAGTCCCAAGCTCAAATATAGGTGGAGGGTTGTAATGAGGTCTAACTCTGCTACACCCATAAAACTAAAGCTTGTTGTGGAACCCCAAGCAAAATTTCCTTCTCAGAAAGAATTCATAGGCCTTTTAGGCCTACAGCCCGCTTCCAAATCTACCTTTCCGTCAGCTATTCATTAATAATTGATTTGATAGTACTATTATGCTCAGTTTCCATGCACCCCAACCATCTTATTCTTTGACTTCTCATAAATTATCTAATTGTTACATTGCATTATAATATCTTTATTTCATCATTCCTTCTCCTTTGCCATACTTCCTGTGTTCTTTTTCTTCCATAAAATTTTTCATGCCCATTTTCTACTTTGTTTGGTATCCACGTTTCACTTGCCTAGGTAGCCATTGTTTGATAAAGCTGTGATTTTGCACTGTGTAACACATTATCTACTTCACTTAAACTACCCATTACTCATTCTTTTTTGGTTAGCCTAGCTTCTATTTGTTTTCTCCATTATTAAAATTCTTTTGTATCGTTTCCACTTCTACTGCCTCCTTGTAGTTTAAATTGTACACATCGATACGTTCTGAACTCTTCTTTTTTCTTTTTATGGCCATTTAGTTTTGTTTTTATTAATATGTAAACTAATACTACTTATTGCTTCTTCTATTGTCTCAACCATTTCTTCCAAATATTTTTTTGGCCTTGCTAATAATATAATAATATTAACATCATCTGCATAGGCAGACCTTTTATGTTTAAAGTCTTTGTTGTGTTAATTTCGCTTTTTCTTATTATGTCTTCTAGCATAACATTAATAAGTGTTGTGGACAATAGATCTTTTTGTCATAAGCCTTTTTTACATAAAACTGTTATCATTATGGCTGTTAGTTTGCAGTTTATGCTGTCATTATACTTGTTTAAAATAATTAAAATGAACATAAATCTCATTTTATAAGTATGTTCATCACTGTTATTTGTACTTTTTTAAGTATAAATTTTTTTCCTAAAAGAGGGTAGAACTAAATTCCATTCCTTGTAATTGTTGCCCCTATTTTGTAAATGGTATTTAGAAGCACTATTCCTCCATAATTTTCACACTTTGTCTTTTCTCCTTTTTATATAAAAGA